>CM067357.1:51955381-52210381 GCA_034190875.2 Urechis unicinctus
CTATATATGGCACATGGTAGACGCTACAACACATCCGAAGCTGAAAACGGGTGGAGGCTGTTTTCAATGTGCCGTTGTCTATTAATCATCGTTGATTTGGTATTCCCAATAACATAAACGGATTAGTAACTACACAAACCTGGAAGCAAAATAATAATTTCACCTACTCGCCGAAATTGCATCTTGAATTGTCCCCGTCACATTCATCGTCGTCCTCATCAACACTGCCTTCAATTCATTGATGCTCGTCGCTCTAATCAGAAACATGACCATTGTCGTAATCATTGTCGTCATTAATATCTTCATCGTCATTATCACCACCACCGTAATTCTCTTTATCGGTGACATCTTCGATAATATATAATCATCATCGTTATCTACGTTGTTGTCACCTTCATCGCCCTCAATCTCATCATCATCATCATCATCATCATCATCTCAATCTTCGGCATCATCATCATCATTATCATCATCATCATCTGAATTATCATCATAAGCGCCAGCATCATGCCTTTTTTCGACTGGTGCTTGTAATACTGCACGTTTGGATTCCTCTTCAGCATACCAAGACGGTCCCTAGGAGTATGATGTTGGGCGACCCAGTCGAACTGCAGTTGCTTCAGAACATAGCTAAAGCAATAGGAGCCAAGAAAACCATCGATGTAGGTAGGTTGCTGATCTACATCTCGTGACTTTCGCCGGATCACCTGTGACCTGGAGTCAGCGATCACAAGTTGATGAGGCCTGGTTTAACCTGGCGGAGAAGTGGACGAGTAGGTTGAATGTGGTCCATCCTTTTCACCCATCAGTTAACCAAATAATGCGTTTTATGATCCATAATTAACCTCTTTATAGCTGTATAATGCAATGACAGATTATATATGTAGATAGTAATCAAATACAACTCCAGGTACATCTTTGTACGCTGTGACACATATGCTACAAGACGTATGGATAACGGGCATTTGCACATAGTGACAGTGACTCATCATGATTATCCCAGTAATTGCAGAGAGAGCGATTGCTTAGCAGAGACTTCCTTAAAATGCCCGCTTTGTTTGGTATACACAAAAGCCAAGCTTTGTTGTTTAATATAGCTTGTTTGTTTGTATCCCTACAATATATCGTTCACGTCTTGCATGAATTAAGGTCAACGTGTTGTATCACTGTTTTGTGTCTGGTCATAGGTGTTTTTACTGGATACAGCGCTCTGACACTCGCTTTGGCCCTGCCACAAGGTGGAACGGTTGTAGCCTGTGACGTGGACGATAAAATGCCGGCCATAGGGGCTAAATATTGGAAAGATGTACGAATGCTGATTATCTATGAATTGTTAATTGGTCATAATATCGATTTGTAGCACATTTGCATCCCATCTACAAAACCATTCCAATGTTTGTAGGCTGGAGTTGAAGATAAAATCGATCTTCGAATCGCCCCTGCAAAAGAGACATTAGGTAAAAATATTGAATGCAATACATGCTGCGTCAACCGGAAGTGACAGTCCGGGTGGTAATGTGTGGCAAGTGCTTATGGGTGGATAGTGTGTTTTAGGTGCGCGTGAAAATTGTGTTATTCAGCTTATAAATAGCGATATAATTATCCGTATGTATTTATGTAAATGTATCGTATTTGTAGAATCCCTGTTGGCCGACGGTTTGGCGGGAACATTTGACGTGGCCTTCATTGACGCGGACAAGCCCACATATGACGACTACTATGAGTTGTGTCTCAAGCTGATCCGCTCGGGTGGACTCATTGCTATAGATAATGTGAGTGATTCTTGAATTGCAATCGTTGGTGGATGGTTGACGATTTCGTGCCGGACACCATTTTAATCCCGATATTCATTTAGAAGTGCGTGTTTGCTGGCATATCGAATCTAGAGAATGTTTATGAACCATATTCGGATAAATAGCTGCGACTTTAGCATATATCTGCGACCTGACACCTTCACTTAAAATACAATATGACTGCCATTTGAATTTCCTCTGTCTGTCAGCAATTTAAGTGTCACCTTGTTGGCGTCCCCCTCCCAATCAGCAGACGTTTGGTTGTTACAGTCAGGCATAAATTCCACAAAAGATGACAAATACAAACATTCTTGGAATTTGATAAAACAGGCAGTCAGATAAATATCGTTGCGCGTTTGTAAACATTCATCGATAGAGTGCTGTCGCTTTGTTCATTTGATCTATCAAGAGATCGTTACACTTTCATTGATCTTTTGATTTTTATTTCCTGTCAGCCACGATAATCAATGACATGCACACAAATACTTCAGCCCTGAATTAATCTATAAGGATATCAATCGTCATGTTTCCCTCTCGAAATTATTTGTCGATCGAACCTTTAAGTCTTTATCGTAACATAAGACTTTGAAAACGGTGGTACACGACTTGACAAATTGGGATATATTATGACGGGAAGTCATCAGGGGTTTGTGGGTTTTTCTATCTACCACTCGGATGCTATATTATCGCGCACATCAGAGGGGATAAGTATGATTGTTCCCATAATAATCTATCTAACATATAATATGCTACACCGGCCTTGTCACGTGGGGCTGATGGTTGTGTTTATCATGTTGTTGTCTCATCACATTGGCTGCTCCTGGCCTCGCTTGTCGAGTGGTCTGTTGACTGTGCTTTTCATTGTATGCCTTGAGGTGCTTGTCATGTTGATAATAAGCCTTCAAGATTGCTCTTGATCTCGCTTATTATGATGTTGTACTGTCACGCGGATTTCTCTTGACTAGGCTCAGGTTGATCATATGCGTGGAGACGCTTATCATGTTGATGCTTTTCGAAGCAGTTTCTCCTTGGCTATAATCACCCCCATGACGTTTGTTCAGGTTCTCCTGGGTGGCTCTGTCATCACAGGACACGACGAACGAGGCCGCTTCACCAGTGATTCGATCACCTGTATGCAAACCTTTAATAAGAAGATCCACCAAGATGATCGTGTCGACGTCACAATGTTGACGCTGGGAGATGGGACCACACTGGCTTTTAAGCGTTAAGATACCACAAGTATCCCATAGAGAGCCTCTAAGAGCATTATATTTACCTGAAGTGTGGTTTTTCACTTTCTTGGGAAATATCATTGTGTTATATTGTTGTGGCGAAAAAATAAAAACTTCCCTTAAATCTGGTTGTAAATGCGGATTCTGACGTGAAAAGTGTTTTGAAAAAAACTTATGTACGAAATCTTGAACGAAGATAAATGCATGACGATGTCAGGCGCTGAATGTCTTTGAAACCGTGCTCAATACCAACTTACACAATAACGTTTGATAACAACCCTGCGCAATCATACGCAACGATTGCTCTTAAGACGATTTTCCATGACACTGTGATGGCCTGGTCCGAAAGACGCCCTTCAAACTAATATGTGACGAGCGAACCACTCGGCCATACCTATTTGCTTACCGTGCAAAAGTAGTGTCGATGTGCGTTAAACCATATACTTACCTTACTTCACTGTGCAAAATAAACAAAAAGTAAACATTGATCATTGATGGTAAAGCACACTGTGATCTGATATGCATTGTTAGGAGCAAATCGTCCATATTTGAGTTGGGATTAGCTCACTTTATCTCTATTTGGCATCCAAAGTACATTGGCGTCATCACCTACGGCCTCTTGCTTGACAAACACAAAGGTTCACGAAATACGCCTCTAAACAATCAGCAGCATCCCCTCCATCGTCCTTTTCCTCACCATCATAATCACCACCATCATCATAATCATTTATCCTGAGCCACATTTCTGAGCATTGTATTTGTAGCAACATACCATAATACTCTTTATATTCTCACTGGTAATTCCAACTTTGGCAACAGTGTTTCGGAGTCACATACATTGTTAGCGCTTGATATATCACAGAGGGACGTTGTTCATATATGAACCATTTTAGCTTAAATATAAACTGAAACCACGGAAGTGAAAATTGAAGGGAAAGGTTTTGGCTTTCAATTGGTATTCATTATGGAAATAACTGCACGTACTGATCCAATCATACTCGATTTTGTAACGAAATATAAAAGATGAAAAGTTCACTTAATTAAGAAACTCGGCTTCAAGACGTCTGCCTTTTCACGACAATTTAACTGTAACGACTGGCTATCAAAGACCTCATAGCTTCTCTAAGATGGCATCAAAGACCTCATAGCTTCTCTAAGATGGCACACTGTTGACAAAAAATTATGCCTTGTTTGTATTGTAGCGCAACCTAGAGTGAACCGTTTTTAGGTACACAAGTTCTGAGATTTTATTACCAAATAGCTTACCTGCTGGCAGCACGCTGCTTGTCACAATGCCTATTGTAAAAACCACCTGGACATTTCTGGTTAATTTGGGGGCGTGGTCGCCTCGACCAACGTGATGACCCCTTTTCTTCCACATAGGTTGTCAATTCAATTACCAAGATTGTCTTATGCTCTTTGTTGTTGCCATTGTAGCGCAACCTGCTAATACTCATAGCCGGTCAGAGTGAACCGTTTTTAGGTAAGCTATAAGTTCTGAGATTTTATTACCAAATAGCTTATAGCTATGCTAAGAAGGCTCACTTCGAGCGGCTCTGTTGTTTGTTTGTTTGTTTGTTCGAATTATAATCGTTTTTAGCAGCGTAGGCTATGTACGACTAGCAGTGAGTGTATCTCTGAGGGTGGTCACTGCCAGGGAGCACGTAGTCCTCAGAGGATCTTTTACATCCCCTTTCAGAGTTGGGACCGCCATTTGTAAATGATCATCCGAGTCACGAGTAACCAGTCAGGTTGTCACACCTTGGAGTCGAACCCACAGCCTGTGGGTCGAATGGCGAGGCAAGAGCCTTGCCGCTACCAAAACACGTCGCACAATAGGCTTATGAATAGCGAGAACGCTACTTAATAAATGTCAACTTGATAAATTACCCGGTCTGAGTAACCCCTATAAAAAAACAGTTCGCCTCTATCAGGGTACGCGCAGTTTGCGATCCTCGATCTTTCATGTCCGCATGGATGGTTGTTTAAGATGGTCAACTATAAACTCTTTGTCATTACTGGTTAGACCGCATATGTAGCTTTTAAGGCTGAGTATCAGCTCTTTGAAATGTGGGCGCCCCCATCCTGGCCCGCGATCCAAGTGAATGCGTAAGAAAAATCGTTGATGAGGCAATTGAATGGGGAGGTTACATAAGGTATTGAATACAATGAGTTTTGTTCTCTTCCGGTCTCCTTCACGACCTCAATCTGGTTGGCAATCTGTGCAAATTTAACAAAACACTTCGTTGCTGAAGAAAAAATTCGAAACTTGGCCCGAAGTCAAAAGTATTGGAAGAAGTAGTACGATCCAACATTGCTTCAATCAGCTCACCACTCGTTCACCCGTACTCACACGCTACGTTATAAAAGCTGCCTCCAATCAGTGCGTGCAGTTATTTCCATAAGGAATGCAAATTGAAAGCCAAAATCTCCCCCGTCAATTTTCACTTCTGTGGTTTCAGCTAAGGGTTTATGTTTAAGCTAAGAGGGTTCATATATGAACAACGTCCCTCTGTGTTGTGTCAAGCGCTAACAATGTATGTGACTCCAAAACACAGTTGCCAAAGTTGGAATTACCAGTGAGAATATAAAAAATATAATGGTATGTTGTTACAATACAATGCTCAGAAATGTTGCTCAGAATACATATCCGACGCTGATAAGCTTTTACGCGTGGGTGTATCCATTTTCGGACATGCATTTGTACAATAGCAAATTTCCTAGTTCATTGCAGATACACTATAGTGGCCAGTATTTTACCTGGGTTTGGGTTAACAAACTGACGAGTGGATTGGCTGCATCAGTTTATCCAGGGCATTGGACGCCAGCGAACATATTAAATTTTACGCAAGTGTATCAGCACTCGGTGTGTGTGTGTGTGTGTGCTCAATAAGCACCATGTCGCATCCGGTCAGAAGGCTAATTATGCAATTATTCAGTATAAAACGGTAAAGTATCTGCTGGAAATATCTAGAAATGCACGCAAATATTTGCTCGCCTCATATTTCAAAACCCTGATTAATCGCAATGGTGACATGAACGCTTTGATGATCTTCGCGTTTCACCACAATGGATCCAACTTCTGACTTCATTTTATACAGTAAAATTATTGAATATTCCAGATTAATTATTGCAACCTAGTCAAGTCATGACATTACTGACATTGGTTCATGTCATGCAGCTACTTTGATATGTGACGCATTTGATATTCCCTTAGTAGTTACTAATAAACAGCTTTTGCATTGACGAAACTAAATTGAACCGTGTGAAGAAGAAACATTCCAGGGTGGTCTGTTGAAAGCAAGCGGAATCACAGACTGCCACACGTGTTCGGATACTCCAAGCCACCTGCTTCGCTTGTCTTTTCCAGTACGGGGCATGCATTGTACATACACAGCTTACCTGGCCAACTCCTTACAACGAGGATATTCCTGATTTTTTCTCGATGCATCATTGCGCACAAAGACCGATATATATATTTTCGAAATACAAATGAATATCTTATTCACAAATGCTACTTGATTTTAAGGGGCCATAAATCGCCGCTGAGCAAACGTCCCGGGGGGGGGGGGGGGCACTTGGCCTTATTCTGGATAGGGGTGTGTCGCGGGACCTCGAAAACCCGTACCCGTCGTACAAGGTCAAAATGGCCAAAAACATACCCCGTCGTACATGGTATTATGCAAATGTATAACCCGTCGTACAGATTGAAGCTGAAAAACATACCCCGTCGTACAAGTATGAGGTAAAAAAACCCGTCGTACAAGTCGAGAGGCCGAAAAAGCATACCCCGTCGCGCGGCACATATATACTACCTCTATACACTTAAGTGCCCCCCCCCCCCGGGCAAACGTACAAACAAATAGGTACAATCGCAGCTGCTATGCCAGCACAATCCTTCTAAGTTTAATTATAATGATTAAGTAAAGAGCTACCTAAATATCTGGAAAAGGATATCCGTACGACCGGCAATTTTTAGACAGCTATCGCGGTCATATACACTCGTCTCAGTCTCTCAGTGACGCACATAGAGGGTAGCAGCCTTGGTCGCTCACATACATGACATCACTGCCTCATAGGCCACGGAAAACACAAATGACTTAACAATACGAGAAGAATGCCATCAGGTAATATGCAGGTGTAACGGCGTGAAAGAGACCAATGATTACCATTCCAGGTGTACCAGGGTTCAATTTGGAGCGCAGGTCCTATCCTGGAGCTCGCTATTACTTTGATCTTCAAATAGGATGATACGTTCGCATTCAGTTCAGCGTGGTCTGGATTGAGTAACACGCCGTCCATATTGACACAGTATGATCTCATTACATCGCCCACCATGTATTCATTCTGACGTATGTCTGGATAAACAATATAAACGTATTTGTTCTTCATTTGAATCAATCATAGTTATAATTAAATTTGATAAAGTTATTTGTGCGATTAGATATTACAATATAGTGGTTGTTTCAGTTAGAAAGAACCAGAAGAATAACATGAGATCCGACAATAACTGGGCCATACGTGGTATATGTATATGCAAGCCAACATTAAGTGAGTCGTACGTGGTAGATGTATATGAGAGCCAACATTAAGTGAGTCATACGTGTTATATGTATATGAGAGCCAACATTAAGTGGGTCCTACATGGTAGATGTATATGAGAGCCAACATTAAGTGAGTCATATTCGGTAGATGTATATGAGAGCCAACATTAATTGGGTCATACGTGGTAGATGTATATGAGAGCCAACATTAACTTGGTCATACTTGGTAGATGTATATGTGAGCCAACATTAACTGAGTCGAACGTGGTAGATTTATATGAGAACCAACATTAACAGGGTCATACCTGGTCATCACTGGACCATAAAGAGAGTCGACATTCACACAGAGACAACTCCCGTCAAATCGCAAACCACATGTATCCTTTAGCTGGCAGCATATTGAGTGTGTTGACCGTCTGTGCCTACATCTAGATGTCTGTTGCGTTCATTTGCTGAATTAAATTGAAGGAAAACACGATTATATTTGTGTATGACAAATGTCTGAACAAAAGATATCAATATTAGCACAGTTTGAGTAACATTGTGGTTTAACATCGTATCATGGTTCAAAAGAGTGGGATCAAAGCTATTGTTGCGTACGGCACTGGCATTTCAAGTCAATAGTGAGAGTTAGTGTGAAACGTTATGACTTATGTCACCATCTGACCGTTATGATAATGTGATTGACAACATGAGGCAATGTTGCAAATTTCTGTGTACTGCGGGTTTTTGTTGTCAATTTGTTAATTTGTATTTTTGGGTATATTCATGTTCTGTGTCATTTTGGTAGTGCATATGTACAGTGTGGTGGATTAGTTTGTTTAGAGTGAAGAGTTGAATGTAGTAAAAGACCGGTGAAGTGAGTGGTTTACGACACCATGTGGTTTTGAGCTGCAAGTTTGACAGTTGTCAGAGAATGACAGAAAAACCTCAGAAATACCTGTTTATTGTCAAATGCAAATGTTCCCAGCATGGTAAGGATATTTTAGAAGTGTCCGCTACTGAGAAATTTATTTCATTAACATCTCTGGTAGATTTACATTTGAGATTAATGTTCTAGTTCAGATACCTTCTCTGCGGTTCTAAATCAGTGTGCTGTTATCGTAAGGTCTGGCATTTATTTGTTGTACACCTCAGAGAGTGAGAGAGAGAAGTACATGAGAGAGACAGGGTTTGCTAGAGATAGAACCCATTCATTTGGTAAATTTATTTGACTGTGTCTTCATTATGTACTGTCTGGTAGTTTCACTCACTATGGCTTGGACCCATGACAAAGATATGTGTCACAGTTAAGATATATATAGATAGAGATCTATATAGAGAGATAGAGAGATCTATATATATAGAGAGAGAGATAGATATCTATAGATAGAGATATAGAGAGAGAGAGATAGAGATAGATATCTATATATATCTAGAGAGAGAGATCATAGATAGAGAGAGAGAGAGAGAGAGAGAGATATAGAGAGAGAGAGAGAGAGAGAGAGAGAGAGAGAGAGAGAGAGAGAGAGAGAGAGAGAGAGAGAGATCTCTCTCTCTCTCTCTCTCTCTCTCTCTCTCTCTCTCCTCTCTCTCTCTCTCTCTCTCTCTCTCTCTCTCTCTCTCTCTCTCTCTCTCTCTCTCTCTCTCTCTCTCTCTAGAGAGAGAGAGAGAGAGAGAGAGAGAGGAGAGAGAGAGAGAGAGAGAGAGAGAGAGAGAGAGAGAGAGAGATAGAGAGAGAGAGAGAGAGAGAGATCTCTCTCTCTAGAGAGAGAGAGAGAGAGAGAGAGAGAGAGAGAGAGAGAGAGAGAGAGAGAGAGAGAGAGAGAGATCTCTCTCTCTCTCTCTCTCTCTCTCTCTCTCTCTCTCTCTCTCTCTCTCTCTCTCTCTCTCTCTCTCTCTCTCTCTCTCTCTCTCTCTCTCTCTCTCTCTCTCTCTCTCTATCTCTCTCTCTCTCTATCTATCTCTCTCTCTATATCTCTCTCTCTCTCTCTCTCTCTCTCTCTCTCTCTCTCTCTCTCTATCTCTCTCTCTCTCTCTCTATCTCTATCTATATCTCTCTCTCTCTATCTCTCTCTCTCTCTCTCTCTATCTATATCCTATATAGTGCAGCCTCGTTGAACGGGACCTCGCCGATGGGGATTCCTTGATAAAGGGGACGCAGACTGGGAAACTATTCCGAGCAATTCTATTTCACTCGGTTAATCGGGATATTTCTGACGAATCGCCTCGTTAAAGGGGATGTTTTGCCGTTGATCGATTTTTAAAAGCCATCGCCTGTAACAGCTTAATCCTGATTACTTAACGATCTCTGATCACCTGACCTCTGATCACCCAAGTTAAACGAAGTTGATTAGATAGTTAAATCATCTAGGGGATGCTGGCGACTGATTAACAAGCGTGACTAATGTTTGGAGATTACGATTGTGCACTGTCAGCGTGCCCGATTCCCGTTTCCGGTGGTTGCGGAGCACAGTGAGTCAACATTGACATCATGACTCCGTGATCAAGTGTCAGGTCAGGTTGTTTTAAAGGCAGAGGAGTTAATCTGTCGCCATCATTCATCATCAAACTGCCAAAGAAACTGCTCTAATGCCTCGAACAAAATACCTCACTTGGCAGAAAAAAATAGAAATCCTGAAAGAACTAGAAAGAAGTCGCCAAAGCCAAACTACAATTGCCTAGAAATTTGAAGTTTCCACCTCCGCCATTTTACACTTAGTAAAGAACAGGAATGACATCTTGCCAATGTGAAAGCCGAAAAAGAAAGAGAGCGGGTAGAGACGAAGAACTGGACGAGGCACAAAACTTAGCCCACGGAGCACGACTGCCCGGGCCAGAAAATCAATGAAAGGCTCTCCATCTAGCGTAAATGAAGGGGATGTCGAATCATAAACGCCCTCGACGCTGACGAATCCGTACAAGCCCTGCAACTTGCCCGCCTGTTCAACCTTCTCGACGCCATCCACCTTGCCAAGTCATCGTGGTAGATGGTAAAGGCCGTGACCATCACCAACTGTTACCGTAAGCGGGCTTCACTCGAACCGACCAGCCCTCGTTGACGATTTCGACTAGGGGAACGTCACCCTCGTTGACGATTTCCCTGTACGACGTACGTTATTTGAGACGATTTTCTCAAGAGCAAGGCTACGGCGAAGATCACGTTGTGTATTGTGGTCTGCGCCACATCGAAAACGTGTCAAACGGCCGAAGAAACCGTTTGGGCCAATTCTTCAAAAGTGCCGCCAATGTTCATTGTACCAAGAGAGGATTATTTGAGACGATTTTCTCAAGAGCAAGGCTACGGCGAAGATCACGTTGTGTATGTATGTATGTCGTGTGTATGTGTGTATGTCGTGTATATGTGGTGGACATCGAAAACGTATTAGTCAACGGCCGAAGAAAAAAGCCTCCCAATCACGTGAATCGGGCCAATTCTTCAAAAGTAATGTTGAAAGGCACCACATGGATATGAGGAGATGTTTTTATAGGATACAATACGATGCGCCCATCTGATGGAACAAGCCAAGCCGATTTTTCATTATGTTCATTGTACATAATTGTCTATGTTTTTTTGTGTGATGCAATTTGTATTTTTTTCAATATCTCCTAATCCTCGTAAAGACACACGTATAACTGTCGCTTGATAAATTCCTAGTTGTGAGATGATTATTCATCACGAGATGGACACTGGTGAATCGCATTTTACTTGTTTTTGTGCGTTGGGTGGTAAAACGTTTCCCTGTAGTTGTCCGTACTGGAATGCTGTTTATGACACCGGTCATGTTATTAGTATGTTGTGTAGGTTTAGTGGGACCTAGCTGATACTGCAAGGGACGTCTCGTTGTAGGGGATATAGTCGACATGGCCACGCCACGAGCCGAGTTGCTTCATTTATCCAGTTTCCACTTTAAAGCTAATCTCGATATAAGTTGGGGTCATAGAAGTGCCTTCTTCATTTGAAGCAGTGAGTTGGATACATACATGGCTATAATACTCTCTCTGCGACCTGCACTTTGTTGTGCCATTAATGACGTCATATATATGATTTCGAAGTATGATATATTTGTACATTATATATATATATGTATGTATCATATGTATATGTATTGTATATATGTATATATGTATCTGTATATATGTATGTATGCATCATATTGTATGTATCGATAATATGTATGTATGTATTTGTATGTATGTATATGTATGTATGTGTGTCTGTGTGTGTGTGTGTGTGTGTGTATGTAATACTGTGTATTGTGATGTATAATACTGCTGATCATAATACTGCTGATCATAATACTGCTGATCATAATACTGCGGATCATAATACTGCTTATCATAATACTGCTGATCAATAATACTGCTGATCATAATACTGCTGGTAATACTTCATAATACTGTCTGTATGTCTGTCTGTCTGGTATAATAATGTCTGATGAATATAAAACTGTTGTTTGATATAAACCGAGGTGACTCGACTTTTACCAACTACAAACCGAAACATTTCATATGCATTTTTATGGGTATTTAGATGGATGCCTTTATCAATACATCGCGGGAGATACCGTCGCATCATATACAGATGCACGAACGCATTGTGCAAATATGGGAGGCAAGTTGTCCCACCCCGAAATGGCCACACAAAATAAGAAACTGTCATCGTACTTGGAAAGTAAAGCTTTAGAGAGCTCCTGGATAGAGCCTGTATACCAGATTGTTCCTTGGTTCACATGGGATGGTGATGTATCTTTTTGTATCACAGCTTTATTACTGAAGAATAACGGATTACAATTGTTATCTCTGGCAATGTTGTATTCGCGGTCTTAAAGGAAACGAAGCCATGCAGGTCCGCGATCAGGGCTGTTATTCGGTTAGAGCTCTACAACAGGTAGAAGAGGTCAAGGAGTTTTACGACGGTAATAACTGCGTCAACCATTGTCTGTCTTGCGGATATCAATTTGCAGGCGTTCAGGTAAAGTTATACTTAATTGAACATTTCCGTTTCAGCATATATCACTGTTCATACGCCTTGTTTAGCTAACGATCAAGTATTCTATTGATGTGTTCAATGTGTGTGTCTCAGCGGCGTGGTACGGTAAGGATTCTAGAAATCACTCGATGTTGTATGCATAGCTTTATACCATTTACATGATTTTTATGAATTACAACTCGTTTCCCACGACTAAATTTACATTACACGAATTATGCTGTTGTTTGTGCACAAAGGAGTATCAGGTTAATTGTGTATGCACCCTGGATGTACCCGTGCTGTCTCGGAAAAGCGAACGCAATTGTTCTGCTTACTGTTACAACGTCCTGAATCACTGCGGCAACATCAACAGCACATTTTACCGTTTAATTGCAACAAAAAGCCAAGGTATGTAAAACTTAGAATGTCTTTGCATGTAATAAGCTTAAATGGAAACCTCCAGCGTGCTTAGTGAATTTCATCTCGATTGGTATCCTTGCACTAGGTGAATCGTGGCGAAGCCAATGGAATGACTCTAAGGCGCGTCACAGAGGCCTGTGTTCAGCGTCAACACGCATATCCCCCAATCACACCGTTGTAGAACAGCTTCCTTGTCACAATCTCCGCCAATCCATATGTTGCATCAACAAATGTAATTTACCGTTCACGTGATACCATACCCTAACCCAAATACGTCTTTGAAATACATAGATTTAGCAAATGCACTAATGATGTGTGAGCAGCAGAAGATATGCTGAATAGATCAACTTTCTTCAAGGCAAACCATCTGTGCGCCCAAAACGACCATGTGATTGCACTTCCGGAATCAATATGCCCTCAGAGAGTTTATCGCTACGATACAGCACAATATTGGACCAATATACGAGCTTGGAATTGGTTTGTCAATGGTGAGGCGGAATAGGTGGTCTAAGTCTTACAGTTTGTCCTAGCAGAGCTTATTAGCTTGAGGTTTGCTAATTAAATCAGTACACGTGGGTTTGTTTCATATCGATTGCTAATTATTGCAGGAAGTAATGTCTGGAGAAGTATCTACACGAACTGGGACGAACTGCAGCCTGACGTTGAACATGGGCTTTGCGTACAAATAAGGAACGATGGATTTTGGGGGACAGCTGATTGTAACTCCAAAAGATATTTTGTATGTGACACAGGTAACTTATTAACTTTATATTGTCCGACCACGAGCCGAGTTGGATCTGATGATGGAAGTATAAAGCAATAGTCAGTCTAAAAATAATGTATCCTGTTACAGGCATAATGTACAGGCGTTTTGTAACTGTCATTAGAGTTAATTGAGTATAATTTGAATGCGTTTATGTACATTCCAAGTGAATTCCTCAATTTTTTGGTGGGACGTTGACTTCATTTCAGAAAATATCCAGGCGACAACCTTGTTTCATTATCGCACAACACGTGAGTAGCGGCAACGAAATGGATTGTGTGTATATATTTATATCAACATATATATATATATATATATATATATATATATATATATATATATATATATATATATATATATATATATATATATATATATATATATATATATATATATATATATATATATATATATATATATATATATATATATATATATGAGAAGCTGAATGTTATTTAGGATTTGCAGCTGCATTTTCGGTAGGCGTACTTGTCCTTGCAGCTGCGGTTGGCGGCGCTATTTATATCATCATTAGGTAGGTCACCAATTGCTTTTCCTTATGTGCAATACCTATTTTACTCTCTGGCTATTTATCATCCCCAACTATCGTTCTCTCATTTGACCAGGAGAAAAAAGAACGTCAACCTCACCAGCTCAAGACAGGTGTCAACTCAGGGCATTTATGACGTCACCCACGGTGAGGAGCAAACAGACAACAAACTTAATTTCGCTGCTGCGGCTCAGACAAAAATATCAGCTCACTATTGCAATGTAAATGGAGCAGCGTACAGAAATGAAATCTATGAGCAAACAGCAACAACTATTGTAGACAATGATTTGTATGGCCACGCATAAGTATAATTTTGTATCAGTGCGTTTTCGTTAATAATGTGTCAGCAGCTTTTTTACACCTACATCAAAGGCAAATCACAGGATCAAACTATGTGATCTATATAGCGTTCTTAATGCATGTGTGTGTCCACCAGGATTTTTAGAACAACTGAATTGAGTGTTGTAACACTGCCACTGGAATGTGATTGCCAAATGCAATAGACTATTATCTTACTTACTCTTCATGATATTTAAGCTTCCATATTCATTGGGCCCGTGGTCAATCGCTAACTAACTGTTGTAGACAATGATTTGTATGGGCACGCAAAAGTATAATTTTTTATGAGTGTGTTTTCGTTAATAATGTGTCAGCAGGTTTTTACACCTACATAAAAGCAAAATCACAGGATCAAACTATGTTATCTATATTCTTAATGCATTTGTGTGGCCACCAGGATTTTTAGATCAACTGAATCTAGTGTTGTAACTGCTATTGGAATGTGATTGCCAAATGCAATCAAGTCAAACAATAGCTGAATCGATTGGACATCTGGCTAGAACAGATGGAATACATTGGAGTGATTTGGTTCCAGTTTGTGATGTCGATATTGGCTTGCCTGCTATTCGGCAGCATCATCAGCGTAAGATCAACAAGGCGTTCGACTCAGTGTAAATGCCTTTGGCAAGTATTCAAAAAATGCTATCAATATTTTTTCGCAAGCGCGGTGACAGGTGCAGTCGTTGCCCAGTATGTCACACAATTCATCAGTTAAAACTAGATCGCAACAAGGATAAAGACAATTTTTAGTTCTCCAGGTATCACGTCTCTTAATTTTGGGCAGTATTCGATTTACACATTGTGAATAATCGATTCCATCGGATTAACCACAACGACCCTGGTCCAGTAAAATTATGTAAATATTCCACACTCAAGTTTTCCGATTTATACAATAAACCAAAGAGACTTGGAAACGATGACCTACCATCGGGTTTTATTGGAGCAAACGGTACGTCGTTTGATGGCTGTACAATTGCATAACTTCGAACAGTCCAGTTCACCTGTCCCTGGCAGTACGGGAGCGTACTTATAAAGTATAAATAGCGAATTCAGCTATAGTGTTCTGTCTGAACACCTGAATAATTTGGGGGTGCGGTTACCTCGAACAACTAGGAGTCTCTAATGCTTCAACAAAAGCTGCAAGACTACTATTCTCTAGACATATGATCAACGGACGGATGTGCGTTGGTTGATTTTATGGCAGCGCTGCTTAATGGTTATCGGCTCGGTAGTATCTCCCTAATTGATATTGAAACTATGAAGTTGCGTTATGAAAGCAGTTATTCCATCTGTTATATACCTCAAGCTGCTCAACACTGAATGAAATGAGCCCCAAGAAGCATTATCTTAAGAAATGTATGGGGAAAATATTCTATAATGTGTTTGAAATGTTGGTGGTCAGTGAATTCAGTAGGTGACATGCGCTGCACTTAAGTTAGAATAGGCTTATGTTTTATTGCCGGAGGCTCTAAGCTTTTCACGTTCATGGGGCAGACTGTGGACAACTTAGTATATCATGAAATGTGTCAGCGGACATTCACATTGGTCTTTATGTGAAATTGCATTGACGACAAGATTTTTCAAATCTCACGTTCAACAGGGCAGGTAGAAAGTGACAGAAATGTAAAATAAACTGTGGCTGCTCTCTGTAACATTTCCAGTCTATTCATATCATTTGATGGACCGCCACTTTTCACCAAGACCACGAGCACAGAAGATGAGGTATATTGCTGGTTCAGCATTTTGAAAACTATGTTAGGGGCGATCCAGTTATCTACATGTTTGACCTGGTAGCATGTGTAAAGCATTTGGGAATATCCATTATCCCTAGTTTAACAAATCTACTGCTCAGTTCGACGCAGGATATAGGGTTTCATTAGATACTGGTTGTATCTAATCGCATTATGCATACGTAAGCCCTAGTGTTTTGATCAGCACACGGGCACCAGGTGTTTTGTTATGATGTGCGAGTCACTTCCGAAATAAGGAATAACTCTTTAGAAACTTGCATTTGGTATTACAAACAGATCGTTGGTTATATTACAAGAATAATCTGATCCATATACAACAAGATACATGGGTGAGAAAGTAAGATAGGTGATATGAGCTTGTACAAATTAGAAGATACGATAATAGTGCATGGTTAAACTGATGCTTGACCACATAAATCTCTATCGACCATATTTGTTGATATCTGGTCATGGCCAGATGATCTCCTTCTTTGAGGCACAGCATATACAGGAGTATGGCTGTCCGCTTGTGCGATTCCGGTGCTGACATCACCAACGCCGTGTGCTGCGACCTGACCTGACCAGACCTGTCCTGACCTGACCTGGTGAGGTTGCTATGATTCTTCCTCCTAGTTAAGTAAGTAAATATTGTGATGATACAAAAGACTGAAGGATTATTGTTTATGCCTTAAAATAATTTGAAAAACTACCTGATTATAATGTAGATGACTACGCCAGCCAAACATGCGAATGCTAGTATGAGTATTGAACTTTCGACTGCTTCATCTTGAAATAATCATGCATTATCTGTCACTCAACGAATGGTTCTACTGCATGGTGCCTTTAGATACGCTGCGACAAGCGAGACTCGTTCAATAAAACTAGTATCAACGATGTTGTGGTTTAACTAATTATCTGGTATTTTACATTAATATGTAGATATGCGTGAATCATACAAATCAGTTTAAATGAGAGTTACAAAAACAGCCTGTGCAAGTTATATCTACATACATAAGACAGTCATCGGCAAAAATATTTATACATTGCTAGAATACAGCAGGATCGACAATGAATTGTAGCAGAGTGCTAACTGTTGACTCTCTCCATATGATAACCGCCTCGACGATGACTTCTTCTGGGTCATAGCTCGTTACGATTGCAATGGAACTTAACATGTTCTTGATGTTTATATGGAGTAGGCTGGTATTAATGTAGAAACAATTGTCATGCTTTCTGACCCTGATTGCTGATACGTGCAACTCTCCTTACGTATGATGGAATCCTCTTCTGTCGTCAAATCATTGGCCGCGTCAGCTGGTACAACAGCATTGGCTGAGCTAGTGCACGGAGGAACAAACTTGCACTGACATATCAAAAATTATTCATATTCTAGCATATATATATATTTTCACTTCCAGACTTAAATACGCTGAGTGCGCCAATATTATTACGCGAGTTGCGCACATCTTTTGTCATTGAATCACGGGCAATTATTGCTTGAACAGAATACAATTAGGAAACTAAACGATTAATCTATTCCAGGTAAATGTTTTCACCGAAAGTCAACATGTACAGGTAATTTGCATACGACGTGACATCGCTGTTATCATTTATGAATACATAACATGATTGGATGGATGTACTTTTTAAGGCCTTCTAAATAAAGCAGACGAAGCTAGTTTACCTGAATCTTTTGGGGTCACACTCGGCTGTTCTCCGAAGATCGTTTTTATATTTCTACACAAAGCCCAAGAGTCACGTTTGGTTGGTATTGAGCCCAGTTTGTGTATAGACTATCCCTTACAACAGTACCTGCAATATGTATGCCACTAATGATATGTCACAAATCGTTGAAGATTTGGGCAATGAAACTGACATCTGTTGATAATGACGTGTCAACATTGTCCACAAACATTGCTCTACCATTCACAATATAATTCCATGCTCGGAGGTTGGTCCAATACTTTTCTGTGGAATTACAATTCTTCCGATCAATGACCTGGTCGTGCTGTGCACATTCATGTTGAGCCTGGAAGAAGGAGAACTTTTGAAGCATAAGTTCAGCTGTGGAACCAACAAATATACAGTAGTAATGCCTAATTTGGTGAAGGCATACTTTTATCATTTAGATGCCTACGTAATGTTACGCATCTGTTATTGATACAGCACAGGGGTGGTAGAAGTTGACGACACCGGCGTTGTTGTTAAATATTGCAAGAGTATCTTTTTGTCACTTCACACAGACCTCCCTAGCTCTTCCGATAGGGTTCTCCTTGGTTATGCCACAACAAACCTGATACAGCGCAAAAATACGAAAACTTCCGGAATTGCCTATTGAAACATCGAGCAGAAGTAACTTTGGTACTCATGTATACCATAGGGTTTCGTTGACAGCGCACGGTAAGTTGATGGAAGAGCGCTGCCGCATTTATGAGGGTGGCCGCAACAAAACTCCAAAAAGTCCTGTTCACCTGCTCATGACAACACGGGGACGTCTGCAGCGCATACACAATGCACCCGATCTTCCTGGAACAATAATGAAGATAATGACTATCGTTATACAGGGCTGAGATAAATTAATATGACATATATATCAAATTATGCCTATGATGGAAATTTTCGTTTTCAATTCATATAGCGCGCACACAGAGGAACAACATAGTCTTATGATGGCCAAATGTTATAACATTTCATAACAATCAAATATTCTTTTGTTTTCGTTAGACAAGAATGAGAATCTGAGTCTTGACGGAAAATGCTATGCTACCTGAAGTACGTTTTAAGGCCCTATCTTCCAGACGAACATTCGATTAAAGCTCTGCACTAGATAAGCATCCCATGCGATTCACAATCAGGCATATTGTCATACATGATGGGGACTGTGAGAAGAATCAATTTGACTCTTTCTCTCAATCAGCAAACCTCAGATTTAACTCGCACATTAAAATTAATACGGAAATTGATGATGGAGACATCATAATGGGTTTCATACAATGATGTCGGAGCGGTAAACGTTAGCTAACCATGACTTCCCGGTTTGTTTTACTCGGCAATGTTCGCGATCTATGATCGACTATAGTCCTCTGATAACGACGGGCGTGCGAGTAAACTCCCGACTTTGCCGGACAAAGAGGCCACATCTGTTAACCTTTTCTCCCAAGTTTGAGAGCTCCTTACAGAATGCATACGCTAGTGGGCGCCGATTATCCCGGGAAACAAAGTCCCGGGCTAGTTTCAAGCATGGCGGCAAAAGAGCCAAGTGGTCACGAATTGCGGGATTATCCCGGGAAACAAACTAGAAGCCGAGTATTGCTATTGAGCGTCAAGCGTGCCTTCTATCAGATGAAAGGGGATATTCTATAAATGTATATGAATACATAGTACTGGAATCGTCCGAATCACCTCCGTCTGTCAAATTTTCAGGTCTTTAACGTCATTAGCCCTATTATGATATTATTACATCTAATAAACCAATAATGCCTAGACAGCCTAGTATTTATCATGCTTATATATTGCCTAATTTACTATGACGGAATGGCCTATCCCTGGTATCCCAAGATTTCATATCAGATTCCCAGATCCCGAGTATTATAGGAAACCGATTATAATCGATCATCGGTCAGTCAACCGAAACCGATCATCGATTATGAAATTGCAGCCGATTCCCAACACTAGAGCTAAAAGTTGACATAATATATCATGCCTTGGCATATGTGATGTGCATTCCAGTTTACTAAGCATACAACGATAACTTATTAAGTTGTGATATTACCTCTTAGTAATATATTCTACATTGTGTCTGCCAATACTTATATGTGTTGACATCTTGTTTGTTCAATTAATAATCAATGTCAATGTCAGCTCCATTGCACCATGCTAGCAGAATATGTCAACCGGTATTATTATTATTGGTGATATGTAAAGTAGCAAGTAAAATATTGAATATGAATTCATTGCATTACTTTAACTTTGAGTAGTGAATCATTATTTTTGAGTTATCCAACCGCTTATTGCATATACTTTTACAAATCATGTAATTTTTAACTATTGCAATTTTATAATTTAAAACAGTCATATTCTTTCAAATGCTTTTGAGAATTTGTAGTTTGATGTTACCACATTGGCAAAACATTATATTGAGATGAAAGCACTGTACCCTTTTGGAGAACTTGATGTTCGTATAGGCAAAGATAAATGTCTCTGTGTACACATCCACGGGGTATCTAACGACTGCTTTGTAAGTGTTTTAGCATTGCCGCATCTACCATATCATTATGGAAATATTTCTTCCCATCCACCGTGTCTAAGACTCTTAAGCACAAATTTTTCCCGTAACTTAAAAATATTTGTGTCTTACTCGTATTCAAGAAACATCTTGACGATCAAACCCAAGCAATAATTCAAACATTAGAATTAATGACAAAATTGGGATGTTGATATCATTGAACGTTATGAAGTAGCAACGCTGTCGTAATGTATTTTAACGCCTCTGTGGTGTGATTAAAGAGATCATAAGTGGCGCTACCGTGATATAAACAAAAGCACATGGCAATGCTGGGCTGACGTCACTGTAATTGATGAGAGCTAGAAAATACAGTTTCGCAGTGCTATCGATGCCAAAACAGGTCGCACAATAGGATAATAAATAGGGCAGATAACAAGTAGAATGTTTAATAAATATCAGCTGGATAAATAAGCCGGTCTATGGTAGACCTATCGAAAACAGTTCGCCTCTCAAAGCATACGCACTGTTTACTATCCTCGATTTATATGTCCGCGCTGTAGATGGTGATATTACATTGTCACCAATCGTCAAGAGGGAGGGAACTGGCATGGTGTAGACATTCACATTTGTTGGCCCATCAGGGCCATGTGAAGGTCACGAGTATCCGGTCAAATTGTGAGTTGTATGTTATTTAGGTTTTGAAAGGTCGTTATATTGCTTGTACCTGAGACAACGACGTGTACGGGTTTCACGGTACATATACCCTCCATCATCAACAACGTGCAACTTATTCCAGCGATCCATAATCCACTTCCCACAGCATACTTACTGCGTACAGACATAGTTGCATCAATTTCTTACCACTTTTAATTATATTTGTGCATCTGACAGCTATTGGTGTGTCAGAACATGGATAATTAGGAGTCTCAGCTTTCTTCGCGTCTGAATTATCAGGCTAGGTTCTTTATTTCGCTGGGTGTATATATGTTCCGTATTTTTCCCCATGGAGGCTTACCCTTTCACTTTTGTGGGCTGTCAATCCTCCTCCCTGACAGTGTTGATAAAAGTTGATATTTCTCTATATTTTCACACCAGAAGAAGATAATTAAATTCGTTCTTTGCATAATAATAAGGAACATTAATGTAGAACAACGCCATTGCAGTGGGGTAAGCTTTGTATGGAAGAGTGAAATGCAATAGAAATCAATTGTACATGGTTTATTTGCATGTAATCTTCTAATGGTTTGTATCCATTTAAAAAGTACAACAGTAGTCGGTGACTCGCCAATTATTGTTGTACAAAACAATGAACAATCCAATATACAATATAACATTACCATAAAACCAGTGATCACATGGTTGGAACCAGAAACATTCATGCATTTAAATAACTGGTGAAATTTTCATAGTTTTTCTTTTTCTTTTTGTACAACTTTCGGTTTGCTTCTTTCAAAGTGTGGTGAAAATCGTACATTGACCATTACAGATGCTACAACAACATGGCATTTGCATATTTCACAACTGAATTCATTAAGAATAGCATTTTTTACCAAAGAATAGACCAGTGCAGCTTTTACTTGGTTGGAATGAATAACATTGTCTATAAGCGATCTGTATTCCTTTTCAAGCTCACAAATTACTTCTACAAACAATTTGCTAGGAACAATCAGGCCCTCCTGTGCATTTGCATAGTTTTTTCACACAATAAATTGATAGGCAGGGTCATTTAAATCAGTTACATTGCTGATCTTTACCCTACACATGTTGCACAGCTTGTCGCGTATTTTACGAACGATATAACCTGCAGTGTAAGCGAGGACATTGACCTCTTGGTAAGAGAGGTCATCCTGATGGTCTGCCATGGTTGGCATACTGGCTATGTTTATAATGACCTTGATATCAGGTGGCAGCTCATATATTTCAACTGTCCGTGCTGTTACTTGAGCACTGTATGACGCTGCTGTTCGCTACAGCACCATTATAAATAACACACATTAAGTACCAACAATAGTCAAAAGCAGTAAATTTACATGCTTATGATACCAAATTGATCTCTGCCTTACCTTGTTCAGAGAAAGCAAAAATACATCTACATCCTCTGCGCCATTAGACAGTCGTCCCGGCATCACCACAGAATCCACCATGACCTGTTACCGGAAGGAAATGTCTGATTATGCCATTAATCTTCCATCAGCCGTCCCTTCAGCTTTTACAGAAATTTAGGTGAATAAAGATGTATGGTGTTTGGGCCGGGCAAAGAGTTAGACCTGGTGGAATGCTCTTCTGAATTGCCCACTGACAGGATTATCCGTTTAAACACCTTTCGCACGAATAATTGAAAAAACGGTTTTCCAAGCAATCCTGGTTGATTTGTGCTGTGAGTTAGAATGGAATATCGGACTCTTCTTTCTGTACTGGCTGCCAATGTCCTAAAATAGCGTTGAGCACCCACCCCTCGACATGCAAGGCGGCGGGTTTCCTGTACATTGGTAAATTTATATCTATGTATATATATATATATATATATATATATATATATATATATATATATATATATATATATATATATATATATATATATATATATATATATATATATATATATATATATATATATATATATATATATATATCTATATATATATATATCTATATATATATATATATATATATATATATATCTATATATATATATATATATATATATATATATATATATATATATATGCATCAGGATCATTTACTCCCCAATCTGACATTGCCACTGTGCCAGAGGCAACTGTATGGCGGATGACTTGAGTTTACTCGGAGGGTGGATAAGGGTGGCAAGTCAATGTGTTTTTGGTGAGTTTAGGGGCAAGTTTGACTATCTTACTGGGATCATTTTCATAGAATTCTTCTATATATGCCCATGAGATAGCATTGTTACCAACAATAAACCAGGTTTTTGTTGTTGCGAATATTTTTCAGTAGGTGTGGTGGATCATAGAATGTGAAAATTTTACGGTCTCCAACAGAGAAATATGGTTTCTGAATAGAAACCGTTAGCTGCTTCGCTAGCAGATTAACATTGTTGAAGCCATGATCTCCTACAATGGTCACTACATGCAAGCCAATTTCTGTCAATTTGCTGATGGACTAGAGCAGCAATGGCTTCATTTGAGCCCTGGTCATTGGTTCACTGCTAAGAAAATAACCCATGGGTTGCTTCCATTGCTCAACCAATTCTCTTGCCATAAAAAACAAGGACATGGTTGGCAAATTGTGCGTTGTTGCAGTAAGCAAATCTCTCTACAAAATCATGACTTCCATCGTATGACAGACTTTCGTTTATAGACATCTCATCAAACACAATGCATACATATCTGACCTTATTGGATAAGTTTGTTATTTTCAGTTTCAAGGCTGAAAGGATTTCAGCATTAAAACCCTGTACTACATTTATGTTTTGTATCACTCGCCTCAGTGATTGAACGGATGGCAAGTTTTTGTGCTTGAATGTAGCAGAGATAAGGCAAGAGATTTATCTTAAAGAGACCATCTTGCACCTCTTGTTTTCTTCATTAACTTTCTAGGCTGAGTCACAAAATATTGTTGTTGTGTTGAAAAAATGATATTGTAGCATGATTTCATTGAAAATAGTTTGTAATCCTTAATGGAGGTATATATATATATATATATATATATATATATATATATATATATATATATATATATATATATATATATATATATATATATATATATATATATATATATATATATATTTAGCAATAGTTGTGGATATAAAATCAACAAGGGGTTGTATGGTACTTCTTCAAAATTGGTTCCATCATCAATGACTGTGAGATATTAACTCATAAAAGTCTTCGGCTCCATTTCTTTTGTTAATGTTTATTGGCTGGTGTCACTGTGATCCTGCTAGCCTTATTATGTAATGATCGTAGTTTTACCTTCCGTCTCAAGACCTACAGCACATCAGTATTCATAAAATATATAATTTTATATATAACAATTACTTAACTTATATTACCTGCATTCTAAGTGCATGGATTTACTTCCTCTGCTTTGTAATGACTGTTTCTTAACAATCACTTGAGACCTCAGGAGTATGATTCTCATCCCCTGAGTCCTCTACATTCTCTGCATACTTGGTCCTATCTGCAATGACTATTCACATACAGACTTAAATGACTCTAAAATTGCACAAATGTTAATAGATTTAATTTGTGGTTGGGTTAACAAATAATGATGAGAATCTCAGTAGATTGTTGTTAAGATGTAAATCATATATGAGATGATAAAAAGATCATAATTCTGTTTCTGCATTAACCGTCACACTTGACTTTAGTCGACAAGACAGAATCACTTCTCTCAGTAGGTAGTGGTCGCTTACAACTGACTCTGTCTGTCAGAACGGACTCAGCAAAAACTGTAGGAATGGCATTCCAAACCAGGGAATTTTTGTTTTGGTTCATAAATTGGTTACTTTTAAAATGTCTCAATACACAGTACGCAGTTTTTGTGCAAGGAATAAGGCTGTCTAATAAGAAAGTCGGCACATCCGATGCTTTGCACCCATTTCATACATCTGAAATAAGTATTCAGCGACTGGGGAAACACAGTAGCACAGTGATAACAATGATTCATTCATAAAAGTTAAAATCTTTCACCTTTCTCACCATCAGCACACGCTTAAATAATTACACATAAACACACAGATACGACATACATAAAACATTCATTCTACTTAGCATTCAGTTTTTAGTTACTGTGTATGTGCCAGTTGATCCCATAATGGTGCAGTTGTTTATTTCAATATGGCCCTGTGATACATATCCAAAAGCAATGAGTTTTTTGCAGTGAACTGAAAATCATGATAAGTATCCACAAGTGAAGTCATTTACTAAGCCTCAAATCTGAAATGAAGAACGTTGTATGCACTTAAATATTTACCATGCCATATTCTGTAGCAAAATTGCTAAAAATATCAACATTATAAGATTCAGAAATTGATCTATATCAGTAATAGCTTACTGAAAGTTCACTATTTTGTGGTGAATCATATCCTATCACTAATACTTTGCAATGCATTGGTATAAGCTTTGTTGATGGGATTGGTGTGTTTAAGCTTACCTTTCCTTCTCTCTAGGAAATCGAAAAAAAGAAAGGCCACGCCTTGTCCGTCTACAATTGTGGTAGTTAATAGCAGAACAATTTTGCCTATTCGATTGTGACATCCCATGCTGGGCTGGGCCATGCTTGTTTACGTTCGAGTCAATCCTTACACTTAAGGCTTTACGTACCCCCCTGCCAACCGCGCGGACTCAAGTATTTGCACTGACTCACATAAATAAATAACAAGCCTATGTAAATATATTCACATGAGGAAAGAGGACTTATACGACATATTAATAGCCAGAACACCCTTAAACTCACAACGGTTACGAGAAGATGTCCGCCGACACTTAATATGTTCCCAGTTGAGCAACAATATTGGACAGCTTAATATCGCCCACGATGTTGACACTTCAAGTTATGCGGGACGAGCAACGCTCTCTACGACAAGTGGCGTGATCACATACTTTCTCTGGCGGAGACCTGATTGAGCTCTCTTAGCGTAGCTATAAACTCTTTGGTGTGATGTCGGAACGGTGGCAAACGTTAAGTGTGGGCGAACGACCATTGCACTCCCGCGTTGTTTTACTGGGCAATATTTGCTGATCTCTTGACCGACTTCGGCAGATATGTTCGCTGATCTCTGGATCGACTTCCGTTAAGGCGTGCCCTAGACCGCAATCTTGTCAATCAGCAAAGAGGCTACATTTGTTTACCTTATTGTTTCAAGTTCGAGAGCATCTTACAGAATGCATAGTAGCTCACTGTAAAGTTAATAAAATATATCATGTCTTTGCATTGGGATGTGCATTCCAGACTACTAAACATACAAAAATAACTTAATCATTGGTGATTTTACCTCTTAGTAAAATATTCTACATTGTGTGTCAAATGCTTATATGTGTGTAGATTGCTTGTTTGTTCAATCAATAACTTGGAGCATATATATATATATATATATATTCATATATATACATATATATAAATATATATGTACATATATGTATATATATCTACATTTATATATAATATGTATATATACATATCAGCATATATGATATATATTTATATAAAAATGTATTTATATATATATATATATATATATATATATATATATATATATGTATAAGTATGTATAGATATATACATACTTATACATATATATATATATATATATATACAAATATATATGTATATTTTTTTCTTTATCTATTTCTAAATAGGTTGTAGATCTCTCTCTCTATATATGTTCTCTATACTAGAGAGATATATCTCTATTTCTATATATATCTATCTATATATCTCTATATATATCTCTATATATCTATCTCTCTATCTCTCTCTCTCTCTCTCTCTCTATCTCTCTCTATATCTATATATATCTATCCTCTCTCTATATCTATATATATCTCTATATATCTATATACACCAACCCTATTGGCTTCATAACCCATGCGGACTGTAATGGGCATGATATATTCTGCGTAAAACCCATATTACTTCCACACCGAGACATTTCGTGCTACTTGACATATCATGTTGAAATCTAGAAACGACAAGATTTGCATAACTTATCTGAAAGGCAAACGTGTCTGGTAGGTTTGGTAGATTTTGGCTAAGACCCTGTTTATATATATATATATATATATATATATATATATATATATATATATATATATATATATATATATATATATATATATATATATATATATATATATATATATATATATATATATATATAGATAAATATATATATATACTATATATATATATATATCTATACAGATATATATATATATATTTCTCTCTATCTCTCTCTCTCTCTATATATATTCTCTCTATATCTCTCTATCTCTCTCTCTCTCTCTCTCTATATCTATCTCTATATATCTCTCTCTCTCTCTCTCTATCTCTATCTATCTCTATCTCTCTCTCTCTATATATATATCTCTATATCTCTATATATATATATATACCTACATATACGTAACTTATCTGAGATGCAAACGTGTCTGTAGATTTGGTAGATTTTGTAGATTTGATCATGTTTCAAGAATACCAGATAGGGCATAACCTTATATGCTACTACACTGCTATGATACGACTAAAGCTTCTTATTGTTCTAAAAATGCTGGTTCAATCCATTTTGTACGTGTATTGGCAATAATGATAATAATGATACTGCTATTACCAATGTTTATGTGAGGTTGTGTTTTGGGACATTTGGGAGCAAGGACTAGTTTCTTTATGGTTTTCAAATTATTCTATTTCAGAAGCCTCTGATACACATGGTAGAAAAGGACTTTAGATAAGACACAAACAGACAATGCCTTGTTGCTTTGAGAAAGCTAGTTCAACCTATTTTAGACATTTTATCAACCAACAACTTAATCTTAATACTTCTATAACCAGTGTTGATTTTAGGTTTTCGTGTTGAGACATTTGAAAACCAGGAATGGAACCTTTATGAGTTTAACATTGATTTTTCTTAAGCCTGTGATTTATTTGACAGAGCATGGTCTTATATTAGACACCGACAAACAACAATGCCTTGTTGATATTACATCACAGGATACACAAGACACACCTCATCATGATATCAACCTGACAGACACTCCGTGCCCTCAAAGGGGGCAGCTTTTGATCCTTGTTCTAAATGCGAGCATAGCCTTACATGATACCATGCTTCTTATTTACTACAAAGGTTGAAGCCTCGTGGTATTCTAAGAAAGTTGAACGACCTTATATTGGATATTTATAAGTAACAGACGTGGTATTGTTGCTTCTAAGAAAGTTGGACGACCTTATATTGGACAAACGTAACAAACGTGGTATTGTTGCTTCTTTAACCAGTGTTGTTGTGTTATAAAATTCGGGAGAAAGGAATAAAACATTTCTTTCAAGCTACTTCCAAATAGACAGCACATTTAATAAGATAAGAAACAGACAAAAGTGCACAGTTGATACAGCTGGACTACCACTTATAAATTAGACAGAACATATAATTAGATTAGAAACAGCCAGGCAGTGCACAGCTATGCAGCTAGACTACCTCGTCGAAATTGGACAGGAACATTTTATTAGATTAGAAACAGACAGAGAGTGCACAGTTGTTGCAGCTAGACTACCACTAACAAATTAGACAGAACTTTTAATGAGATTGGAAAAACAGACAGACAATGCACAGTTGATGCAGCTAGACTACCACTTACAAATTAGACAGAACATTTAATTAGATTAGAAACTGACAGACAGTGCACAGTTGATGCAGCTAGACTACCACTTACAAATTAGACAGACTATTTTATTAGATTAGAAACAGACAAACAGTGCACAGTTGATGTAGTGAGACTATCACTTACAAATTAGACAGAATATTTAATTAGATTTGAAACAGGCATTCAGTGCACAGTTGATGCAGCTAGACTATCACTTACAAATTAGACAGAACATTTGTTTGGATTAGAAACAGACGGACTGTGAACAGTTGATGCAGCTAGACTACCACTTACCAATTATACAGAACATTTAATGAGATTAGAAACAGACAGAGAGTGCACAGTTGTTGCAGCTAGACTTCCACTTACAAATTAGACAGAACATTTAATGAGATTAGAAACAGACAGAGAGTGCACAGTTGATGCAGCTAGACTACCACTTCTAATATAATCTCTGAAAACAATGACAAGATGAATCCTCATAAGGGACGAAAAGTAAGTACCATCATGGCAATCATACATTTATTTTCTCAATGGAAATGATTGATTGCATTATCACCTACCTAATTGAAGCTCATCAGGTTTGATAACCCTCACACCAAGAGACTGGCACGCATTCCTTACCGTGCTGACCAAGGTTAGGATACCGAAAGGACATATAATGATGTGTGGGTGTTTGCTTGTAATGTCTTGTATCTGCATCATCACAAAACTTTACTACAATATTGATCATTTGATGCATTTGTAGCCTTGGGTTGATAATGATCTTAATTATTTTGCTAACGTTTTACCTGCCGCTTAATGATCGTGTCATTTGTGCAGTACACCACACCAACTAAGTCCTCCAAGATGTGTCCTCGCATGACCAACCTCGAGTATTCAATGTCATTGCAGAGAACAATGATGTTATTTCCACTGAAATCCCCCAAAAGCATCATGGAATAATGACAAGAATAACTCGGAAATAGCTAAATCCTCTTATAAGCAAATCACCAAAGAGTAAGTAATATTGTGATACAATTACTTAAGTCATTTATGTATAGTACACCTACCTTAAACACCAATTAATAAATTTTACTGGGGACTGCATTAACATGCGCAAAATCTGATAGTATTTTTGACCCATAATTGATAGATTTAGTCGATGCATTGAGGTCTGGAAAAGTTTGTACATTTTGGCTTGACCCATTCTTTTGCTGCCAGCATTTGAGTGTGATGATGTAGACATCACAAATTACACTTTTTAAATAACCAGCTTACATAATGCATTCTTTGTATTTCCAAATGTTAGATACGCCACAGAGCAAAGGGCTAACCATTTGAAAACTAGCAGATTTAAACTGCCATTACAAGCATCTGACGTAGGCATGCAGGTAAATAAAGGGCGGAAAATTGTTTCAAGACATGTATGATGTGGTACATTTGCTATTTGGATAACTACATGTTTAGCTCATACACTAGAAGCTACAATGTCAGTGCACTGCTGAAAATATTCTCCAAACTAAAAAATCCTCACTTGTGCCCGATTTTAAGCGGGCATGTATTTGATCTATTGTGAATATCGGATCCAGCTTTGTGATGGTTTGTGAATAAATAAGCGCTGCTTTCTGTTTGAATGTGCGGTTAGCGACTCATCATGAAACGTTATTGTGAAATACTCTGAGCTATCTATTCGGATATGTCGAATCTTAGTAATTTATGTCGGCCGTTGATGACAAATTTGATGAACAAGTGATTTGTCACGACAAATTTGCTTCGGCATCGTTATCCTGATGCCTTTCGACAAAGTAATGCTGATTTAGAGGCCAGATTTTACAAAATGTGTACCATATACCTTGGAATAGTCATATTGCAGGTGCCTAAATAACCATGGTATGGGTAATTGAAGTCACATTATTGAAGCAGTATGCCATGCCGTGTTCGACTTAACGCATAAGAAGCTCTGCGTATTCACATTATATTAATATAAGGAACCGGCCTTTTAGAAGTGGGGTAGGGGGCGCAGGAGTTGCTTCAATTTATTCTACACGGAAGTAAATTTGGCTTACGTATTTTAGTTATGGTACAATACGTTGTTTACTAGTCAGTTGGAAAACAATGTATGTAATATAATTGGTATTCTTTCTTTGAAATACTCACTTGAGCCCTGCCTTTCTCCTCCCTTCCCTTCATTGTCATCTCATGTTGACGGACTTGAAAATAATACCAATGATGATAATATATACTGGTCAACAAATATCTCATTCGCTGACAGAGTCATCGCCATCTGCCGGAATGTCAGTTAACCAGTTAATTCTTGGAATAAATTCGACGTTCTAGATTATCCTATGGTTCACACTTTAATATGATCTCTTCTATGCTGTATACGTCTTCAGTAAAAATGGTTAGATTCGTCGCAAGTCAGATCGTACAGGTGGTCGTGTAAATAATTGAGAATAGTCTGGCCCGACACAAAAAGTCATCGCAACAGTCATACTCTCAAAGATGTCGGTTCGTGTGTGTGTGTGTGTGTTTGTGTGTGTGTGTATGTGTGTGTGTGTGTGTGTGTGTGTGTGTGTGTGTGTGTGTGTGTGTGTGTGTGTGTGTGTGTGTGTGTGTGTGTGTGTGTGTGTGTGTGTGTGTGTGTGTGTGTGTGTGTGTGTGTGTGTGTGTGTGTGCTAACAGACATAAATAGAAGCGGATAAAAGCGGATGTTGACTTGGAGACAAATAAATAATTGGAAATAAAATGGAAACTTATAGACAAATAAATAACAATGACAATGAATGCAATGTGTTAGAGACAAACAGATACCACTAAATGCAGTGGCGAATGAGATACGATTGAATAACAGTGGATACAATGTCGACGTGACGGAACGTAAATTACAGCGGGTACAATTCAAGCTTAGAGAGACATACATAACAATGGGTACAATGTCAACGGAGAGACAAATATCTGACAACAGATACAATGCAAGCTTAGAGACAAATAAATAACTGCGAGTGAAGCACAAATAAATAACAATGGATGCAGAGACAACGCAGAGAGAAATAAATATCAGTTAATACCATGTAAAAATAAATAACCATTCATTCAATGTTGACTGAGAGATAAATGAATAACAGTAGATACAATGTCGACTGGGACACAAATAAATAACACTGGAGACAATATCAACTGGGACACAAATAAACAGCAATGGAGGCAATGTCGTCTGGAAACAAATAAACACAAATGATTACAATATCAACTGAGAGACGATCCTGTAACAATGCGAGACAAATATGGAACAGCTGATTCAACATAGACTTTTTGCTTAGCAATGATGAAACGCATTTCACTTGGCACTTGTCAAATAGTTGTACTTATCACGAAATATGTAGTATCAATATCTTAGTCGAGTAATCGCATCTACTTAGGACATAACTGCAAAACAGCTTTCTGTCACATATTTAGTTGCGGAATCTGTTACATACTACATTGGTGTTTAATGGCCCGGCTTCAGATAACAAGTAAGCGATTACAGTAACACAGGGCTATTACTCGCATTCTATGATTACCCCGAGCAAAAAGTAAGGTTTGATGTGCATGCTAATGGAAAGACTTCATGACACACTCATCGATTATTCACAATGTTCTTTCACGGAATCGGAGATCGAAGTTCATTCACGATCAATGCGCACTTAAATAAGGGCTTGAGATCGCTGGTGTTTGAAAGTAATACAACAGCTATCCCCCCAATACTGGCAGGTACGTAACCCAGGGGATGTTGCAGGAATTGCGAACTTTCCTAAATACTCAGTTACTACCTCACAGGCTTATAAGCTAGCTCACTAAACAATTAACCAATACACTAACTCCACCATTCACCCATTCATTCACTCACGCATTCACACATTCTCACACACACACACACACTCTCTCTCACACACACACACACACACACACACACACACACACACACACACACACACACACACACACACACACACACACACACACACACACACACACACACACACACACACACACACACACACACACACACACACGCACGCACACGCACGCACGCACTCATTCAATAATGCCATCATTTAGAACGTTCGCTAGGTTCCAAAGTACACTGGCGCTGAGGCCATTCTTCTAGAACCCGCGTTTCATAAGGGCCCGTTTTTAGCGTTGTTGATGCATAAAACATGCAGTGGATTATACGATCGCTGTTGTATTTTGTTTACTCATGGAGACGATCATACAAGCTGTGGCAAGTGGAGCTCTCCACATGGCCACCATAAGGCTTACCCCAGACAAGCCATCGTGAAGGGGGCACATTCCTAATCTAATATCAACATGACCCCTTGTTGATTATTGCGTATTGATGCCAAACAAGTTATACAACATATACTTTCTTATAGTAGATAAAGTACAAAATCCTCGTGAACAAATACTGATCCTTTTTTAACAACATTCACAGGCTACAGCCACACACAGATAACAGCCATTGCATCCGACTCCTCCTGCGGCGCAGAACTACCAGGGTAATGATAAGCGATGGATGAAAAGAATTGGATCCTCAATTATTACTGCGCAGATGTCAAAATTGTTGTACTATTAAATATGCAGTATCAATATGGTGGTCGAATAATTTCTTCTACTAAGGACAAATCAACAGATTTCTGATTCTTCAAATAACCTTCAGTCACATATATTGTTCTAGAACCTGTCGTGTGCTCCATGGATTTCTCAAGTTGCGGCAAATTGGTTCAACTTTTCTCATAAAAGGTATGCGATTATAGTGGCACTGGGCGATCCATTGCATTCCATGTTTACCCCGATCAAAAGTAAAGTTCGATGTGCACACTTACGGAAAAACCACATGATTATATGCGGTGTATCTCCGGGAATCAAAGTTTTTGTTGGTTCTCTCAATCAATGCGCAGATCAATACAAACGTCCCGAGGTGCTTGAGATCGCTCCTGGTTGAAAGCAACAGATTGCCTCACAATACAGACAGGCACGTACCCCAGGGGGTGTTTCTGGGCTTCTGAACACTCCCCCAAACAACCCACCACCCCCCCCCCCCCTCATTATATTCTAAAAACTACTTATGTTGCAAACATTGACAACCGCTGAATTTTACATCTAGTTGGTAGCAAATGTTAATCCTTCCTGTTTTATTAGACGCATCTTGTTACCACGTCGCATAAGAAATCCATTAAATTCATTTTTTTGTGTTGTTGGTGAACAGATAGAGAACAAACTTAAATGGATGTGTGTGCATATAGTCGGTTTTAGCAACTAGGCTATGTATGACCAGCAGTGAGTCCCCGTTTGTACAACCCCCCGACCGTATTTCTAATGAGTTGGTCAATTGCCCAAAATGCACTATCACAGCAGCTAGGGGCAGTCATTCGCGTCGCATAGCTCATATATGGAGAACAAAATGGAGTCGACCTCACGTCGGGCATTTACCGGCTACCCTATTTTGAGCCCTGCATGTTGCTACAGCACGGTAATTGATGGATTCCGAGGAAAAAAATTTTTGTTCATTGTACTCAGCAATACAGTGACAATACAGACGATGTGGCAGGAGGATGTACCGACAGATAGAAATGGTCGGTTTAATATGCCCGGATCAACTCCATTAAACATGCTTATGACCCCATGAATTCAAATTGCAGCTGTGAACCGATTTGTGAAAGTCAGCCGCGGTGTTAAGGTAACCCCTCCTTCCCTGGGTATAGGTCGATGGACTGCTGCTCTCCACACTTCTGATTATTGTTGCAGACAGACTGCTTGCCATACCCAGGTCTTTAAAATACAATGTCTGGATTACAAAATATCCAGTGAAAATGTCTGTCTTAATTGTTGCTCATTGTTGCTCACACCGTCTCAAGTTGCAACTGCTATGTCGTCTTACGAAGTACTGCCCGTTTGTGCTCGGTTACTCTTCATGAGCGCTCACATTTTCGTAAGTCTATTTGGGAACGTTTATCTATTTGGATGTGCCTTAATTCCTTATCGCAAAAATAATATACACCCCGTTTGGTAGCAAACATTACCACAATGTTATGTTTATCTATGCATGGTTCAAGTCGCCCCTGTCGCAAGTTCACAACCGACTACAACTGGAACATACAGACATAGCAGCAGTGCTCGCTCGACAGTGCATAAAATGAAATCATCGCATAAAAGTGACCTTTGTTGAGCCTCATCATTGCGTCCTGTTCAAAACATTTCCGCGAAATCATTAATTATCTTAACAGTGGCAATCGGGGTCTGGTGATAGCGTGACTTGAACTAGGCACATTTAGCAGCTGCATTTGTGTGCCTGTGATTCGAATCTCTATGGCTTGATTTTGTAGTTTTTCTAGTTTTCAATTTGCATGTAGTAATCAAGTGATAGTTGCTTATGTTAAATTTTATTACCTCGCTGTTGAAAGTGACTTAATACCCCAATATAACCTATTACCTGGATCGCAATTGTAATCTGTTTCTTGCAAGTGACACGTAAATTACATAACGCAGTGCTTGGTATATATATTAACGCATTACAGGCTAGTTTTTCCACGGCAAGGACCTGCTAAACCACGCCTATTACACCGTCAGCAACAACGCCCACACACCGTATATAAAGGACACGCCTAGTGGTAGAATACAGTAAAGCATTACAACTGTTAAAACAAGAAGACGTACATACCTGGCTTGGAGAACGACCCCATTAGTTGTAATCCATGGGCAACACTAAATACAATGGAAGCGACTTCAAGTGAAATCACTGAAAATCATCCTTCTGAGAGTATCCCATGCAGTTACAACATAGCTATCGATGGATTCCGATGGCTAATCTTTTTGCTCATAGTATTCAGTAACACAGTGACAATACAGGCGTTGTCACATAGGAATGTACCTACAGGATTGAAAGGTCGGATTTATATCACCGGATTAACTCTATCAAACATGCTTATGGGACCAACATTTCTCATTGCAGCTGTGAATCGATTGGTTAAAGTTAGCTGTGGTTTTGAGATAACCCCTCATTCCCTGGACAAACGTCGATGGACTGGCGCTCTCCAGGGAATCCTCTATACATTGGCAATTTCAACATCGTTTTACACTTTGCTAATTATTGCTGCAGACAGACTGCTTGCCATACTCAAGCCTTTCAAATACAAAGTCTGGATTACAAAACATCGAGTGAAAATGTCTGTCATAATGGTTTGGCTATATTTCTTTATAACTTTGACTCTCCTATTTTTCTCGCAAGTATGGAAAGCCACACCGTCCACTGTAGCAACTGCTATGTCGTCGTACGATTTACTGCCAGTTTGGGCTCTGAAACTCTTTATCAACATTCATATTTTGTTTGGATTATTTGGAAATTTACTCCTTCTTGGCTGTACATTAATTCTTTATCGCAGAAATGCGAAAGTACAAATCGGACATTTATATGGAAATCCCAATCGTTCACTGCAGAGTCACAGGTTCACACGAATGTGTCTTGCTATTATGGCTTTCCAGATCTTGTTTTGGACACCATTTCTCATCATCAACATTATGTATGACCCAGCCTCCCCAGCTACACCCCGCTGGGTAGCAACGCATGCATTGCCGTGGGCATACAACATCATGTTCACAAATGCATGGTTTAATCCGCTGGTTTACTGCTGGATGAACGCTGACTACCGCAGAGCATATATGCTTGTGTTGAAGCAATGTTTCTGTGTTTGCCGACAAAATACAAGGGTAAACCCAGTCGAGAATTTGCAGTTGGCAACTGTCACAGTATCAGCGCCCCATTGATATTATCACCACTATACTGGCATTGCATCCATAGTGTTGTGAAGACAGTCGGTACATGTGTTTGAAATAATACATTTTTTCCTTTCTCATCATATCTACCTGTTACATGTCTGTGAATGAGTACTGCTAAATACCTATTAATGGATAATTACATTCAGTTATAATGTTTTTATATTTTGTCTTCATGAGACCAAATCATAATACATGACAAGAATGAAACGCGTGAGCTTGATGTTACATTGGCTCGATCGGCGATTTAAGATCTGCTCGCCGACCACATGCAGCAGTTCAGGTCAGTTGCAGTGGATATCACAACGTGACAGTCGTATGGTTTTGTGAATGTGTTGTATTATTGTTGTGCCAATGTGTATGTTTGCCCCAAGCGCTACTATAAGGTTTCATTATTTGCAAATGCAACCTTTGAATTTGCGTGTTCTATAACACCTGCGCGTTTGGTTGGAAATATTGTTAGTGCATATGTTCATGCCATATACGGCGACCAATGTAAAGCTCACATGATTAAAAACATGTTTACCCTACTGAACAAACAAGTATATGTATTACAGTTGTGACCTGAGTGTGATGTATAATTAATGTTGATGTTTTACATGTGCAAGTAGACATCAGTAGCCAAGCGTTCTGTTATCTCATATGGATAACAGCGGTTGATCTCTGAGAAGTCCTCTCTGAACTTCTATGAGGTATAATATACCAAATATCGATTTTCTTTGACAAAGCAATCCGCTTCTTGTGTACACCAAGATTGCTGCATGAAAACCCCAGGTGTTCATATTCCATGACTGCAATTGTTGCAAGAATGCACTTGCCCGTTTACATAGCAAGTTTCTAACATATTCGCCATTTCCATTCCCCATTCGTTTCATCTTTTGTGCCACAACACGTTATATTAGCCATTTTTCTTTCGGCTCACTCTCTCTCTCCTACACATATGGAAAATACTCTTGCGCCGATGCTTTCTTTACTGTGATAAAATGAACAATGGTGATCTCCGTTTAACGATCTACGTCTAACAGGACAAATGTGAACGTATTTGAGTGGTATAATAAGCATAGCTGAGACCAACATGTCAGCCGAGATATATCAATTCATGCTGTCCATTCAACCATATCAACAAACGGAGTTACTCAATATGGATACGACCTACATCAACTATAGGTGTTAGTTCTGATATCCTTGGGGTGACATATGGGCCATTAACCCAATCACCACAATTTACCTATCACGTTTACCTACATAGCTGCGTCAAACACGGCCTTTGTTTCAGGACGCTCCAAGACGTCTGATATGATAGTACCCGACAAGATGCCATATCTAATAATGCATTAAATTTAACTCACGTCTAGTGTTAAGGTTGTCATCTAACATTAAATGTCATTATATAATTATTATACATATATGTATTCATGTGTAGAGCTTTTCAGTGGTGTCTCCTAAGCAGCGCCCATTTTAAAATGGTCTAAAGCATTTATCATGGGCTATTTAAGCTTTGTAGAAGCGGCTGGCAACATGTAGCCATTAGGATGAATATATTAAAACATCAATGTGATGAACAATACTGAACTACACCATTAATGTTGATGTATTTGCCCTTTTGTAAATCATCTCTTTAGAGCTCACTACTTGTTGCAGTAGGAGAAACTTTCATGTGACTCAACATGCAGATTATTGGAATATTAGAATTCAGAGCAGCACAGCATGTTGCCCGTCAATTCCCTGTTATGTCTCTAGTTCAAATGCCAGTTATTGATTGTCCAAAACAAATGTCACCAAACGGCCTTACAATTGCATGAATGATTAAAGAATAGTAAAGTAGGTGCAATAAATTCTCAACAATAACTGGCAACAGATGCGTTTATGAAGTGCGCGCATAAATCCTATGTAATGGCTCCATATGCCGTACAGGGAGATGAGAGACATGCGTATGAATCGATGGAAGAAGGGGGTGCGAAGGAAGGTGGTCTTGGGTTGGAAAAATGAGACAGGTGAACTTTGTGGCTCGTCGATGTTAGCTTATTGGTGACCAGATGACATCTTACCTTTGTTCTGAGGGAAGTTGGGTTTGAGCGGTGATGTATAGGCGGGGCGATAAGCAATAGAGGGCGCGGTGAGAGGTTTCCATTAACGGGTAATTAGTTAATGCATTATTGGGCGGGGTTCGTAGTTGCATTGTTTTTGTTGCAACCATTGATGGCCACCTAAGCTGGCTTTATTAGTAGGCTTTTGTCAATGTAGACTGCTCAATAAAGTGTCCTTAAGGCAACTATGCGATACAATTGAACGTGTAGATTCACAGGCGTAGCATCATCCTTCGCTCAACGGCAGCAAGTTGGTGCATTGGGTATGAACTGTTGCAAACCATAACACATTAGAATACAATGGAGTGAACAGTGAGTGGATTTTTAAAATTCACGTTGATATTGAGTTACAGAACGGAGAGATGCTGATGTAACCTGCATATATAATTCCTCATAACACAACCTGAATAATGAAAGGGACGATAATGTGTGCACTGTCATAGTCACGTTTTAAATCAACCTCGTAGCCTAAATCCTCACATATCTAATGACATGATAGAACTCTCGTATCGTTCCTAGAGCTCTCACATCCCGCGTAACCATTTTAGGCTATGCCGTCTGCTACGGGAAGCATTATCCACAGGACGTCTACAAATTAATATATATTACGTCAATTATATCCGATGATTGTTATTTTATCAGATTCGGCATATAAGAAGCTATTGTATTTACGTCTGCCACAACCCCACATTGATCACCACCCCATATCACCTGCCACCTCGCATTGACCTCCACCAAACGTCAACCGCCACACGAAGTTCACCACCACCCAAACATTGGCCAACCGTCAGCCTGCCATCATGACAGATATAGAATATATAATAGACGCATAAGAAGGCGATATATTAATTATATTGAGTTTTCCTTTCAATATAATTGTTCCTTTAGAAAAAATTCCACCATTTCACCTTTGCATACCTGCATGGCCCAGGCATTAACATTTTATGGCGTGCCGCCTTAATTCAATAAAGCCATATTGTCGATTCATACACCTAAGGCGCCACCTTCCTTTCTGGCGGAAACAAATTCTACGCGGAAACAAATAAATTATAGTTACTTGTCAAAATCTACGCAACAAAGTCCCATTCAATGATTGAACAGATGTGACGGCACAATTAAACTAGACATCATTAGATCATGCTTTTTGGATAAGTCTTACCCCATTGTAGAGCAACAACATGATAATAATCATAAGAATCAGTCATGTTTCGTAATCATGATAACCCTTATTATTATCACCATCATCATCACATCAACTGCTGCAACATTATCTTCAGCATCACCATTGCATCATGACCTTCAAATTTATCCTCACCATCATACCTATTTAAAGTCATGGTCATCACATTAATTAGTGCATGATCTTATCTTATCGCCATCCCAAGCACCAAACTTATATATATATATATACATATATATATATATATATATATATATATATATATATATATATATATATATATATATATATATATATATATATATATATATAGATATATATCATATATATATATATAGATATATATATATATATATATATATATATATATATATATATATATATATATATATATATATATATATATAGCTATATATATATATACATGTATATATATGTATATATACATATATATATATACATACATATATATGTATATATCTATATATATCTCTATATATATATATATGTTGTTCACATATATATATATATATATATATATATATATATATATATATATATATATATATATATGTGAGTATGTGTTTAGTGCTTATATATTCATATATATATATATATACAAAAAAACACACATTTATATATATATATTTATATATATATATATGTTATACATATATACATATATATATATATATATATATAAAATGCACATATATATGCACACACAAATATATGTATATATATGTTATATATGTACATATATACATATATATATATATATATAAATCTATATATATATATACAAATATCTATATATATATATAAATATAATTATGCGTGTGTGTGTTATATTCAAATATATATGCGTTATATATAAACATATACATATATATATAAATATATATATATAAATATATATGTATATATATATATTTATATATGTATATATACATAAATAAGTATATGTATGTATGTATATATATATATATGCATATATATATACATATGTATGTATGTATATATATATATAAATATATATATATATGTATATATATACACATATTTATGAATATATATATATATATACAAATATATATATGTATGTATATATATATGCAAATATATATATATGTATATATATATACACACATATATATATATATATATATATGTATATATATATACATATATAAATATGTATATATATATTTATATATACAAATATATATATATATACACTGTGTGTATATGTGTTTGTGTGTGTATATATTCATGTATATATATACAAAAAACGCACATTTATATATATATATGTTATATATGTTCATATATAGATATATATATGTGTTTTATATAAATATACATATATACACATATACGTATATAAATACATATATATATATATATGTATATATGTATATATATGTATATATATACACACATATATATATATGTGTACATATATATATATGTATATATATATATTTATATATATAAATATATTTATATACACTTGTGTGTATATGTGTTTGTGTGTATGTATTCGTGTATATATATATACAAAAAACACACATTTATATATTTATATATATATGTTATATATGTTCATATATATATATATGTGTGTGTTTTATATAAATATACCTATATGCACATATACGTATATAAATACATATATATATATATATACATTTATAAGAACCACATGGAAGCCGCATCGAATTTCCTACCCAAACCAGAACCGGCCCCCAAGTCTACCCCAGGTCGGGATATTGGACCCTGGCCTACGCTAGCTGGGCGGGACCCTTTCCACATGGAATAGGAGACAGAGCAGGCAAATAGATTGCCTCGGCCAGACCAGAGTATAGACAATGTTGGAATGGAAGGCTAGCTGGCCCGAATGGAGACGAGAACAAATGGAGAAGATGCTGGGAGGCTTGTTGGTTCGAATGGGCAAAAATACAAGCCAAAACAGGGTAGCCGTAGCAGAAACTTGCGCCTTTGTAAATTGTGTGTCTGCTATAGGGTTGGAGTACACGTTCAATGGGGTGCTTGTTTGCGATTTGGGTGGTCGCGTTCAATGGGGTGCTTGTTTGCGATTTGGGTGGTCGCGTTCAATGGGGTGCTTGTTTGCGATTTGGGTGGTCGCGTTCGTTGGCTTGGGTGGGCGGTGGTTGGTCGTAGACCAAGGGTGGAGCAGATGGTTCGTGAACAAACATGTGTACAAGAATGTATCCTGGCCCATGTATGCATACCAACCTGCCTTTCCTTGTATGCCTCTGTGTGTGTGTACAAGGTGGCTCTATTTCTGCATCGCTTTCCATATGTGCGTCTGGAAATGGGGGATTCCCTGCGGCGGTGGGGCTCTGGGGGATTCGCCTGTTGGTTGTCTGGTGCTGTATATATGCATGTGGCTGGCGGTGGTATATGCATGTGTGGTGCTGGTGCGCCCGTATGACGTTGGGGATTCCCTGTTGGCTAAACATTTGGTGGGTCTGTACAAAGCGCAGATCGGGACTAAGCCCTCTGCTAGGGAGTGTCCAGAACCGTACCGTGCTGCACCAGAACCGCTACTCTCGACACTACTAGTTTAATCTAGCAGCCGTTTCGGTGTGTTCGTATTACAATTGCAATGGACCAATCCATGTCAAAGCCTGTCATATTGTCGGATATCCTGAAACGTTGCCGCATTGCTAGTACAGTATAAATGCGACTGCCAGTAAGAGCAAATCGAGGTAACCACGACGGGCTTCAAGTTATAAATGTTTTTGCTGGTATTAATGATAATTCCAACTTTGCAAAGCTGGGACGATCTTGTCTGATGGCTTCTAATTTGTTAGCTGTAGAACATCTTTTTTTGGTTCTGGGAATTCTGTTGCATTTGGTTTCATTTGTTTGTTTGAACGATTTAGTTTCGTGGAATCGATTCCTATTTTGAACAACATGCTTCAGACAGATCAAAGGCCAATAGACTGGTCATAACGCGTAGAAACAGCAGCTCCGTCTACGACTTACGTTGTTCAATGGGCTGACATATAGTTATGGTTAATGGATTTGATTGTATTTGCTAGGTAGACATATTGTTGTATTCACTAGGCTGACTTCTTGTTGCATTCACTAGGCTGACCTCTTGTTGTAATAACTAGATTGACATCTTGTATTCAGTATGTTAAATACAGTTAGTTGACATTATGTTGTACTCAATTTACATCGTGCGTTTTTCATTGGCCTTTAATACCATGTATGATGTACATCGATCATGGCGTTACGAAAGATTAGAACGGCGAGAAACCTGCCAATATGCCCCTGAATTGCTATGTTAAGCTGTCATTTGCACTTGTAATATGCTATATGAACATGGCTGGGGTTAAATGATAAATGATATAACATCAGTCCTGCGCACAACTGGGTGCTGTTCAGTCATCCCTGTATACCAATGAATTGTACTGTTGTACAGTAGTACATGGTGTGTGGTTATCATGACGGGACGAGCTTGTGATCACGGTAGCATATACAAGCGAGAAATATGCCATTCAAAATCCAAATTTAGTAGGCATATAATTATATCGTTGGGAGCCATAATGATTGCAACATATCATACTGTTTGTTGCATTCCTACGCAGTTTTAATCATATTTTGTTCTAGGTAACGGTGTGGCCAATGGTAAGCAGCGCTGCAAGTCGGAAGGGCGACGAACACTCCTTCTTGTTAATCAGATGATATCTTGCACACTCGATATTAATATCCCTAGCCAACCCTCCATCGGTTTTCTAATTTGTGTATCTTGCAGTAGTCAGTTTTAGTTGGGGTGGTTGCTTCCCTCTCCCTTGTCTGTGTTTGATGTGACCATAAGTCTGTATGTGCTTGGCTCATCGGAAGTCGAATCTGTTATATCTGTAAATACATATGAACTCGTCAGATCTATTATTTTACCTAAATTTATCTAAATCAGTAAGCGCACCTAAAATTAAATGGTATTATTTATTTGGTTGCCGATAGTTACAAAATGTGCCGCAACCTTACCAAAGCGAGCATGCTTAATGAGGAAAATGATATCAATGCAGGATATCCACCGGGTTGTGTCGCCTCGGTGTCTGACATGATCAGAGCGATCTAAAAGATGTATTGTAGCTACAAGTCAGAAAATATGCGTTACCAACTACATTCGATTATCTATCTATACGGGATACAGTATGAAAGATGATTGTTGAGCTTTCACAGATAATTGTATTTGAATAAAAATAGCACAGTACATAATATATCAGAAGTTTAGACGATGACGGCCAATCGAACAAACAGAATACAAGGTGCAGTGATTAAAACTATCAACAACAAATAAATGTATTGAAATTATCAAAATTCGCTAAGGCGAGACATTAAACAACAGTTGATGTTCTAGTTCTGCAGCAGAAGCCACATTAATTCCAGGATAAGTGCTTTGATGCGACGGGAGAATGTTTTTTTAGATAATTGATTTCCTGAGACAAGATGTGGCACAAAGAGGAGAGAATAGGAAATGACACACGTATAATCAACACTAATACTAAGTAAGACACGGTATATTCAGTTACAAACCATATCATTGCAATGTTTAGGACATACTGCTACTGCGTACGTCTTCGATGTTAGGTAGGATAATTGATAGACCGCGTGCTGACCGTATACAGAGGTACTGATACAGTTCACGTCATGCAACTCCACCATGTAACTCTACCAGGGAACATTATAAGGCGCATGCCAGAGTTGAATCCAATAGAAGAGTATATTCTAAACGAAATTATTTAGGCTTCAGCGATTGTTCTATGAGCTTAATATATTTCACATAATGTAGAAACGGAATGACAATCGTGTTACTCAAAACTCAAGCATATCAGTATCTGCATCCTGACTGTTGCTAAGTAACAATAGAAAACAGAAAACATGGCTCATCTTGGCGGCGAGTTTGCGACAGATGATGGCATTCAACATAGGTAAGGAGAAATGTCCTGCTTAATATGTTTAGTGTTTGTCTGAAATGGATTTTTCATGCTATCATCACTGTAATGTATAGGATTTTAATATAATTTCATTTGATCCTAATAATTGTGCTGTAAATCAGTCAGTGACCAGATTAGCAAGCACCTTACCACTAATGCTATTGAGTAATGATATGCACATATATCCACTGTGTTTTTGATGAGCAGGCTCCACTGACAGAGTTGGTCATATGACCAAAGAGTATATAGCTTTGCTAAGAGCGCTAACTCGAGCCTTCCGCCCGAGGAAATATATGAAGACGCCACCTGTTAGCCGAAGCGTTATTGTCATAGCGTCTTGTCACAGCATCTCTTAAAACCACGTTGAATTCTCTGGTTAATTTGGACCTGTAGTCACCTTGACCAGTCTGATGACTCCATATCTTTAACAGCCGCAGAGCCCCGAGACGTTGGATCAACAGTCCCTTGTGCTTTTGTTGATTTCATGGTATCGTCGCCTGATGTCGGGGGTGTCTTTTGTGTAATTTGATTATCGTCACACAGCTTAGCGTAGCAATAAACTCTTCGCTCGAGACCTTCACATCCCCCTGACATGCCAAAAATGTTAATGTCGACCCCAAGCCAGTTCCCTCGCTTCGGACAGTTTATGACAATCTAAAACTACCATCCGCAGTGGGGACATGAAAGATCGAGGATCGTAAACTTCGCGGACGCTGTTAGTGGCTTACTGTTTTAGATAGGTGTATCTAAGACTGGGTAAATTATCAAGTTGGCATTTAAAAAATAGTGTACTTGCTATTTTTGCTATCCATAAGCCTATTGTGCGACGTGTTTTGGCCGTGGCAAGGCTCCTCTAAACGATTTTTTCCCGCTTTCATAATCGCAGTGTCATCAGCCCAGTAATCCCATGAGCTTTTGTTTGTGTCACGGTAGCGCCACCTTACGAATGCAATGTATTGTAATCGGGGAAGCGATCACCCCAGAGCCACTCGAAGTAAGCCTTCTTAGCGTAGCTGTAGCCTTTTTGATACGACCATCAACTATGGACACTAGGAATGTAACTCATAATGTTCATTTATGTATCCTTTGATAATTATACTCGAGGCAACTTTAGTTATGAGTTATATATGTGGTACAATGTAGCTTACAAAATATACCTAAAATGTATATAGTCAGGAAATCCGGGACTTTGTGGATTTGGTGATTAAATTATGACAAATTGTGTTGGTTAAGCTAGCAATAAAGACATTATGGCCTTTGATATTTTGTGCAAAACGATTATTAACTTTACATTGGCGGTGTATAGAAAGGCCACCATCTGCTATATGTAGCTAGGACATACCTTCGTTGCAAGCCATGTCATAAAGCGATGTGGTTGGACGTAATTAGCACTTGATTAGCATTAAGTATGAAATCACCTTAGGAGATGACAAGGAAATAAACGGCGACAAAAAAATGGTTGCACAAAAATGATGCTACATGTGATTGACAAATGCATTAAGCAAGCCATGAATTGTTCATCAGCCCTACCAATTCATTGCATCGGGTAACTTGCAGTTGCCCTACTCAACGCGTTACCTACGTTCATTTGATAACAGATGTACACAACAAACCGACACGGTACATGAACAGAATAAATAAATGATCATAGCTATCGTTGCACAATATTGTACTTGACGCATATGCAATGAATGCTATTGTTCCTTTGTGCAAAATCAATATCGTGCTCCTTACTACTTCGTTTGGAAAACACGCATACTTGCATAAGCTTGTGCACCGCCGATGCAATGCATGCATGCGCCACCGACAGATCACGATAACAAGTCTTATCGACGTGACAATGTGCTTTAATCTTGAATCTGCACCGATTCATCGCAAATAGGATTATACATGGTTCAAACGATGAGTTAGTTTCAGGTTTTGAGTCACCATGCGTCCTGCTCCTGGGCTACGTCATCAATCGACTAGCTACATTATCGGAATCCACCAATGGGGAAGACATATTGGCTGTCATCTCTCAGTGGCCATCCCGTAGAGTGATGCCCTGAAGATTATTATTAAATCAGTGATACAATTGTCTTTGTTAAATCCGTCCTATTCGTATTTTCTCGATTGTGACATACCTTTTGACCCATTAAATTGCTGACACACCATTCAATTTGTATGTGCTCACTCATGAATTCACTTGCGTGCATATTCACCAACCCGCGCACCCGCACATTCACTCACTGACACACTCGTTCTCTCACACGTACAAAACATCCTCCATCCGTATTCTCCCTCACTCACTAATTTATTTACTTACTCAATCTACCCCCCTACACGTAGTCACCATTCTGCTAGCAGCACGCACACATGCATTCATCCATTAGCGTTGGCTCACTCAACAACTCACATCGACATTTATTAACTGAGTTCTTCACAACTTCATATTTTCCTTTCTCTTTGCTATCCCAAGCACCAACTCGTCTAGTATATCTTGGTCGCTTCTCACACAAAACCACGTACTTGCTCATTGACTAGGAAATATGTTAACCCACAAACACGCTCAATCACTCAGCCCCATCCACCAGTTAACTTGCACCCCTCTCTGTAATTCACTTTACCAAAACTCGCTCATTTTTAGTCTCTCACTAGCATAACCACTAAAATTCTCTCGCATAATGAAATGAGCCTTACTACTTAATCTTTCTTTCGATCATTCACTCACCAAGTCACTTGTTAAATGAATGAATGAATGAATGACTCTCTCACCCACACACTCATATACTAACTCACTCACACACGCATTAGCTCATCAAATTATTGAATGAATCACTCACTCGCTGACTCAAACACTCAGTTACTAACGCACTCACCCACTCACTCATTTATAGTCTCACTCGTTTACTCACGCACTAACTTATCCAATTGTTGTTTTTTTGCCATTGACGCTGTTCCTTTCCACACCCACATCAACTGACATATTTGCTTGATTACATACTCATCAGCTCACACCTTTAATCACTCATCCGCTCACACCTTTACTCATTCATCCGCTCACACATTTACTCATCCGCTCACACGTTTACTCACTCATCCGATCACACGTTTACTCACTCATCCGCTCACACGTTTACTCACTCATCCGCTCACACATTTACTCATTCATCCGCTCACACGTTTACTCATTCATCCGCTCACACATTTACTCACTCATCCGCTCACACGTTTACTCACTCATCCGCTCACACATTTACTCACTCATCCACTCACACATTTACTCACTCATACGCTCACAAATTTACTCACTCATCCGCTCACACCCTTACTCATCCGCTCACACCTTTATTTAACCGCTCACACCCTTACTCATCCACTCACACCTTTCCTCATTCATCCGCTCACACCTTTACTCATCCACTCACACCTTTCCTCATTCATCCGCTCACACCTTTATTCATCTGCTAACTCCTTTACTCATTCATCCGCTCACACCTTTATTCATCTGCTAACTCCTTTACTCATTCATCCGCTAACTCCTTTACTCATTCATTCGCTAACACCTTTATTCATCCGCTAACTCCTTTACTCATTCATCCGCTCACACCTTTATTCATCCGCTAACTCCTTTACTCATTCATTCGCTAACACCTTTACTCATTCATCCGTTCGCACGCTCATCCGCTCACACCTTTATTCATTCATCCGCTCACACCTTTACTCATTCATCCGTTCGCTTACTAACCAACTCACACCAATCACTTACTCAATAAGTCTGACACCAGACCGCATGATCTTCCATCACACACTCAGCAACCTACATTTCTCATTCACTAACTCCCTCTCTTATTCGACTCAATCAACTGCACACTCACACGTTTCTCTATCCAAGCGTTTCCTTCACACTCACAGTCTTAAATAACATTCACCAACTGAAGTACTCACTCAAACGTCCCGACACACATTCATTCACACAATCACTCACTCACTTACTCACTCGCTCACTCTTTGTCTCACCCACTATTTCGCTCACCTACTAGCACAATCCCTATTATACATTCCTAATTGTGCTCACTCAGTGACTCACTCTCGCATTCGCTCGCTCACACAATTAACAAACCCTCTGATTGGCTCGCCCTTTGCATCAGTTACTCCCTCACTTAAACATTATCTCACTCACTTTCTCATTGACTGACTTATTGACGTGCCCCACCCTTTCACTGACTGAATCACTCACTCGCTACATCTCTCATCGACTTACTCATTAGCTCCCTCATTAACCCACTCATGCGCTGACTGACTCAATCACTAAATCCCTCATTAACCCACTCATGCGTTGACTGACTCAATCACTAACTCCCTCATTAACCCACTCATGCGCTGACGCGCTGACTGACTCAATCACTAACTCACTCACTCACTCACTCACTCACTCACTCACTCACTAAATCACGTTTTCATTCACTATCGCTCTCGCACGTTCACTCACTAACTCGTCAACTTGCGCATTCGTATCTCCCTTCCTCACACTTACAATCTATCAATGATACTCATACATACGGCCAGCCACCTTCCCCCGGTCACTCGTTATATCAGTTGCACTACACCACTTACAACTTCCCACCAGTTACTCACTCAATCATACTGACTGAGTGAGCCACCTTTACTCACTCACTATTGTTTGACCAAAATAATAAATATAAATCTTTCTGGAATTACTTTCAATTTCTCCTTTCTACAAGGCTTGCTTGTGCATATGTTTTGCGAATGACGATTATTTTCTGCTGTGAAGAAAAGGCAAAAGTAAGCAAAATGCCGTGAAGCCTATGGCTTCTCCCCTGAGGGAAGTGCTGCCTCGTTGAAAACAGCTAGTCTTCATCAGTCCCGATATTTTAATGTTGGATTTGTGTGCGGAGAATCGCCGACCACGAAAGCGCAATTAAAACGTTAGGAGAAATTTGTAAAGGCTCTGGCCTCTCTGTAGTAATTATGGTTTCATTATTGACCGCGCTAGTGTTGACAGCGCTAGTGTTGATCACAATCAGAAACAGAACTGAATACGTGTTTCGGAAAATGCATTCCGATGAATACATTGTATGAATCTATATACATAAGGGAAGGGGTATGAACCTTCTAGACACTGCATACAATGTAAATTCAACAGACATATTGCATTTGAAAACTGCTCAACAGAACTGATGCTTCATTCTTACATGCAGATGTGAACTGTTACCGAATCTGGAAGATGTACGTTTATTAGAGGGTTTCAATACTTATATTTGTAATGCACATCATATGTGAGTTTATCATATTTTCCATACACTCCGAATTAAGGAAACACAGAGGGCAGTATTTACAACTGTCCATCGCATTATAAGAGGAAAAGAACTACCTGTATGCCGCCCAGCTGTACTTGCTTGGATTGATGGTAGCACATCATTTTGACGACCTAGTCATGTCCCAATAGAATGTCTAGAAAACTCCAACATACTAACAGTTCGAGCTGCTTGCCTGCAGAAAATGGTAGCATATATATATATATATATATATATATATATATATATATATATATATATAGATATATATATATATAGAGATATCTATCTATATATATATAGATATATATATCTATATCTATATATATATATATATATCTATATATCTCTCTATATATATATATATCTAATATATACATATATATCTCTATATCTCTCTATATATATGTGTGTGTGTGTGAATATGCTACCATTTTCTGCAGGCAAGCAGCTCGAACTGTTAGCCTAGAGATATCTATATCTATATATATATAGATATATATATCTCTCTCTCTATCTCTCTCTATATATATCTAGATCTCTCCTCTCTCTCTCTCTCTCTCTCTCTCTCTATCTCTATATATCTCTCTCTATATCTCTCTCTCTCCTCTATACTATCTCTCTCTCTCTATCTATATCTCTCTCTCTATATCTACTCTCTCTCTATTCTCTATATATCTCTATATATCTCTATACATATATCCCTCTATATCTTCCCTCTCTCTTATATCTCTATTTCTATATATATATATATATATATTTACGTATATATATATACTTGCTATATATCTATATATATCTCTATATATATATATATATATATATATATATATATATATATATATATATGTGTGTGTGTGTGTGTGTGTGTGTGTGTGTGTGTGTGTGTGTGTGTGTGTGTGTGTGTGTGTGTGTGTGTGTGTGTGTGTGTGTGTGTGTGTGTGTGTGTGTGTAAATACGTGCGATCTGGCTTAATGTTTTGATATAGTACTCAGTGACTGTGTCGCTATCTCATATATTGGGATGATTCGAGATAAGCGTGTGTAGACGAGCAAACCATCACTGCTTATTGAGCTTTTGTGCTGTGGAACGACCAATAATGTAGTTTTGTCTGCTTTCGACTGCCGCTTTTCGAATATATGTCTGATCTGTAAGGTCCGAAAATCGAAGTGCTTAGATATTCATAGTTTTTACCACATGAGCCCCGCCCTCGCTGTCGTTTATCATCGCAACTTGACGACTTATCAAACAATAGATCTTTGCTTTTGCATAGGTGCATTCCTAAATAGGTCTTTCTTTGTTGTAACCCAATATGGACCAACGCAAGCGAGCTGCTAATCGATACAGATGTTTAGCTATGGTAATATCTTGCGGATGGGCTGCTAGACAAAGCTATCTTTCCCTCTAGCAGAATATTTGATGCCGTTTGCAGACAGCGAGGGTTTTAACGCGGTTAACGAACAAAACCATCGCATAAAGCCGGAAGTACATCACCGTTCAGGATGGCGCATCTGATCGAAAAAGTCATCTATTTTAGCTGCATTATCAGTGGGAGTTGGGCATCTAGCTACTTAAAACGGAATCTTATATTCCATGTCGAGCGTGGTGTATCTGTAATGGCGGACACAGTCAATCGATTCCAAGTTAAAACGGAGTTGGAATGTACTCTTCACTGCCTGCAGAGCGAATTATGTGGAACAGCGCTCTACTTCCCGAATGGCAAATTCTATGAGCTATGTTTGTGAATTGAAAAATAAGTCGACCGTGAAGAAGAAAATTTTTAAGGAATTGTACAAAAACTATGTGTACATTTTGGAGGTTGGTAGCAATTTTCTTGTAGATCAATCCTAAAAAGAATTGTGGACAGCTGAACCATGCCATGAAATACATAGGACGTATCATCATCCAACCCGAATCTCTGGCATTTCCATGTTATGGGCATTGTGTATGCCATACTTGTATATTCGTTAGCATTAACCTTTTCATCTTATTGTTATTTTCGCAGGTAAATGGATTCTGCAGAGCTATACGGACATCTGTATTTTTGGATACAACGACCGCCAAATCTCTGATGTGTCTAGCGTTCATGAATGCTGGGGTCTGTGTGTAGCGGAAACGCGTTTTGCTTGTCAGTTAGTCGAGTGGATAACTTCATCACATGTTTGCATACTGAATCAGGATACGGTTGCTTCTGTTGACCCTTTACATATAGGATCTCCATCCACGGGAAAGTGCTCACACCGTCAAGTTATGGGTATGGAATTCATACCTGCTACGTATTAGATACACAAAATAACCTACATGTATGCAATTAACAGTATGTATTTAATTTATCACCGATGTGTTATAATATAAACCTATATATGTACAAAGTTCGGCTTGTCTATGTTTTTTTCCTATGTGTTTATAATGTTGTACATTGTATGCAAAGATAGTTTTCATAAATCATAATAAAAATTGACATTTGTAAAATGCTCTTCACTACGCTTTTTTGTATACTATGTAAATATTCGTTGCCAAATATATTGGTTGTCGATGAGTCTCGCATGATTTGTCGTCTAAGCACTCCATTTATGTATCGCGTATTGCGTTTCTCAGCTTACAATTTATAGGCCTTGTTACTACTGCTGGGTGTAGTACATCCTTAGATGATAAATGTGAATGTTGACATGCTGTACAAGTCTAGCAATTTATGAATATAATTATGTGACATGTGTTAAGGTTACACACGTCTGCACAATGATTCCTTTACGGTCCTGTTAAATGTTGAAAGATACTGTCAATATGCTGCCAAACTGAAATCCGTACGTAAGCTGACAATCTAGACTAGGGAGAAGGTATCTTTGCACTGTTATGAATTATTAACGTTGTTTTGGGGGTATGCAAGGGAGATTTTGAATTGGTTCACTGACATGCGGTGTATGATACGTTCTGCAGCTCACGGTTAACAATTTCGAAGACTATCATGTCATAGCCACATTTTCGTGAAAGAGTGGAAATTTATTGAACAAAAACTAATCGCTATCAAGATAGTGTTTCACTTCAAATTCGTACCTTGAAGGTGATAAAGAAATTACTACATGTAATCAATGTAAAATAAAGTAATTGTACCATCAGGTTGAACAGTGGTTTATTGGTGTGCCTGCTATGTTGTTACGTTCGGGCGCTCAGCACAAGAAAAGACGTGTTTATAACTGCAAAAATCAACGGCGTTCATATAAATAACTATATCTATGTACTTACATATGCATATATATTTATACACATATATATATATATATATATATATATATATATATATATATATATATATATATATATAAATATATATTTACATATACACATAAATATGCATTAATATATATATATATATATATATGCGGATATCTTTTTATAAATAAGCTTATATAAATATACAAACATATATCCATATACACACATACATATTTATGTATATATATATATATATAATTCAATATATGCATGGAAATATTGCACTTTACTCGGTACGAGTATGTGTGCATATATATATATATATATATATATATATATATATATATATATATATATATATATATATATATATATATATATATATATATATATATATATATATATATATATATATATATATATATCTATCCTTTTTTTTGTTTATCAAAACCCCAAAACAAAATGTACAACAGTAACTAAACCGTAAACCGTATTTCATATGCGCCGACAAAAAACGGATAACACTAAGCACATTCGTTTTTCATTTGGTCAAACGGAAAACGAGTGGCGCTGCAGTCGGCGATGTTTGTACTGATACAAGCGGCTGGAAAGGTTGGTTGGTATTCGCATCGGACATCCCCTGTGCAATCAAAGAGTAGACGAGCCGCGATCTTTGCATAACTATAGTTACATACAATAGCGACTTAGAAGCTTGGCATCGGGAACCAAACCCCTGTATAGATGTGGGTATTTATATGTGAGTGCTCGTGCCTATGTGTGTATTTATATGAGTTTGCGCGTGCGTGTGTGTATGTGATGTTATATACATATATACATGCACACACACACACACACACACACACACATATATATATATATATTTATATATATATATATATATAAATATATATATATATATAAATATATATATATATAATATATGTACATATATATGTTTATATATATATATATTCATATATATATATACATATATATATCTGTATGTATATATATATATATATATATATATATATATATATCTATATATATGAATATATATATACATGTATATGCACATGCATATATTTATAAGTATATATATATATATATAACCAAACCGCTAAGGGTGTATTTATATGTGTGTGCGCGTGCGTGTGTGTATGTGCTGTTATATACATATATGCACATATATATATATATATATATATATATATATATATATATATATATTTATTATATATATATATTTATATATACATATATATTTATATATATATATATATATATATATATATATATATATATATATTTGTTTGTGTAATATTGTTGATTACCGTATTGCTTGTCGTCCAGGCTTGCCGTTGGAAGACTTGACGTTGGCGCTTGTGCCGACTCTAAGTATGCCAAACCTTACGTAATCGACCAGTGGTGTGTGTGTCGAATTATAGTCGTGTTTAGCAACTAAGCTATGTACGACTGGCAGTGAGTGTGTAACTCTCAGGGTGGTCACTGCCAGGGAGCACGTAGTCCTCAGAGGATCTTTTACATCCCTTTTCAGAGATGGGACCGCCATTTGTACGTGATCATCCGAGTTACGAATAACCAGTCAGGTTGTCACACCTTGGAGTCGAACCCACAGCCTGTGGGTCGAAAGGCGAGGCCGTAAACCACCAAGCCACTGGGACCTGCTTAGTGGCATTCCCTCGGCTTTGTATTGACTTGGTTGAGGGGTCATGTCAAAACATCTGCTAAGGGGTCATGTCAAAACATCTAAGGGGCTGCAGCTTGTGACATCTTTCCGAAAATAGTGCGCTTTACCGGCTCCCCTTGCTGACTTCTATCGTAAACGTGTGCGGAACATAGGGTGCCTTAACACCAACCTTACGTTATGTAAACAAGGCGCAATCACAGTCCCGATTGCTGAACGTCCAGACTTGCCATTGGAAGACATGTCGTGCCGAATCTAGTTTATCTACATTTGTGCTAGCTAGATTGGGTGATTGGTCTTGGATGGACCAATCTGTAACAGGCCATGGCATTTATAAGCGGGTATGAATAACTAAATTGGTCTTGTTTTCATAGATATAAGGAACTTGCGAGACGAAGCAACCGCCTATCTCTTTGAATGAACATACAACCAACGCCAATGGGGAAACATATCAGATGATGGTAGGCCTGGTGAGGCAATTTAAGACGGTGTCATAAATGGGACGATGCTGGTGAGAATAGTGATGTCATCGCATACCTATGTCAAATTCATGTGTATGAGTTTCGTCTTTTAATGAAGACTGGTACAGGAAATGGAACTTTCATCGAGAGTTAATCGATTTATTTCAGCATGTTCATGTCACAAACAATTATCAAACGGACTAAGATATTAATGACTTAATTTAGCACTTGCTTCGGCGACGTTATAACAATACAAATACATATTCATCAACTTTTCTGCCATTCAAATGGCCATAAAAGCTGACAAAATAGATGATAGTTCTTGTCACTGTCACTAGCAGCAGCTGATAGATTACTTACATAACGCGGAGTGTAGATCATTACCCTTCCTTCAGTTCAATGATATAATTGACTGATCAGTCTGTGCAGACACAAACCATTTATAGCAATAGAGCAAATAATCTGCGTCCAAGAGGCATGGGCAACCCACACCCAACAGGTGACCCCCATTAGTCGCTTCTTACGACATGCAGGAGGCATACCAACAATTGAATTATCTTTACTTAAAGGTGCGAATAAATGATCAAATGGATGACATCATCCAGACACACTCGCTGACAATTGAAAAGCTTAATTTAAACGCTTTAAATGTTCATTATTCCGAAACTTGTGCTCTGGCAATATTCATTTATGGAGTAGCCAATAACAATAAACGCTAACAAGAAACGAAAGTATTGTGGTAATGAACGAGTATGCAATATTTGAAAAGAGACGAAACAAAACCAAAACATAATAATTGCCGTCGCCACACAATCATTGTGGATCTATCGTAAGTGGACAATAACCAGGGTATTACAGTTATAAGCTGCAGAGGCGCTGAAACCGGTCGGTAATGTGGAGAGGCTAAATAGCAGCGTTTGATGCTTTTAACAATGTCAGCAGTGTTTAAAAAGATCAAACCATATTAAGGTCGACAGCGAGAAGTGATAGCATCCATTGTTAAATTGGTGAGTAGAACATCATTAAAATGTACTCCAGGCCATATATGTATTATTGGTGGTATATATAACATTCCGCTGCTCTGTAGATTCATGGTGTTGGGACGGGGAGGCTAGTGGTGGAATTGCGAGGCTGGTGGTGGGACTGTGAGGCTGGTGATGGGACTGGGAGGCTGGTGATGGGACTGGGAGGCTGGTGTTGGGACTGGGAGGCTGGTGTTGGGACTGGGGGGCTTGTGGTGGGACTGGGAGGCTGGTGATGGGACTGGGAGGCTGGTGATGGGACTGGGAGGCTGGTGGTGGGACTGGGAGGCTGGTTATGGGACTGGGAGGCTGGTGATGGGACTGGAGACAGGTGATGGGACTGGGAGGCTGGTGATTAGACTGGGAGGCTGGTGGTGGGACTGGGGGGCTGGTGATGGGAATGGAAGGCTGGTGATGGGACTGGGAGGCTGATGGTGGAAGTGGGAGGCTGGTGATGGGACTGGGAGGCTGGTGATGAGACGGGGAGGCTGGTGGTGGGACTAGAAGGCTGGCGGTGCGACTGGGAGGCTGGTGGTGGGAATGTTTTTTTGCCATCCGATTACTCTGCTTCTGCATCCGATTATATACTTTTAGGTTTGTTGTACTAAACACCTAATCGTCTCGCTTGGCCTCGGGCAGATTTACTACGTCTAGCTTGAAGACATGTAGAATTAGAATAAAGAGTTGCATATTACACATCGTGACATTAATAGGTTGGGAAATGGTATTGCCACCAACGGCTGTGTTAACAGTATCACTTAAATCGCCGTTTGATTCGCCACTACGTTTGGCACTTGATTCGCCACTCGTTTCGTCACTTGAATCGCCGCTTGATTCGCCACTAGATTTGGCACCTGATTCGCCACTCGTTTCGCCGCTTGATTCACCATTTGATTCGAACTTTGATTCGCCACTTGATTCGCCACTTGATTCGCCACTCGTTTCGCCACTCGTTTCGCTCCTGTCATCTGATTCCCCAGCCAAGGTGTGCTTGCTAAGGTAGCAATTCCCACCAGGTGTCCATTCTGCAGCCTGTCACAAAAACTGCTTCGTGTTCGCACACAGCTCCCACCACTCATCCATGCTGCTCACATTCGGGTGAATATGGACGTAGTAACCTATTAGTTTCGAATTTGGCACAATCTTTCGTTCCCAAACACCTACAACATTAACCAAGTTACTCAAATGTGAGTATCGTGGTGTTGCAATAATGCATCAACCCAAACAAGCTGCATGTTAATGCAATTAGGTCAATGCAATGTTCATAGCTACTCACCGGCATACATGTTTATATGATGGTCGTAATCAGTTCCCCTAATTCTCTCCGTTACAGTAGAACTGTTCTTTAAGTCACATGCGTAGTTACTCGATTCCACTGGGAAGTACACAGCTGTTTCACAGACGGTGTTTTGGCAACACAGCTGCGCACGATGTATCTTACTTGTCACGGGCACTCGGTGTGGCGTGTTCGCCAGCGCAGACACCCTATACTCAGTTGGAAACGACAAAGATCTCGCACCTGTGTTTGCTAAATTGGCTGCGAAAGCAAGATGACAGCAAATTGTCAAGCGGATAAGACAATGCATCGCGACATATCGGCGGTGTATATTTGCATTGCAATGGCGGTCCGCTTGCTTGTAACTGTCATGAGTATGGCCATGCAATATCCACCCTACCTTAAAGGTTCCTTCAGTTCATTTTCTATACCTTATACACTCGTTTTATTCAATAGATCGGTATATACTGTGTACAAATGTCCGCGCAATTAAAATTATTCTATGTATTGAGGCGGGTTCACTGCACGCCTATATTTCTTGTACATAGCACAATATTTTTCAATTTCTTTTCTCAAGGTATTGCTTCTTGAGACAGATCTCATTCAACCGATAGGAGTGGCCTGGATTCTCATCAGGCAGCTCCGGATATAACGGTGCCGTAGGAATGGTTGGTTGTTGTTTCATACTGCTGACGTATACATAAGTCTATATGTCCAGTCCAATTAGGAATAATACTACTGGCATCGATGCCTGCAAAGCATCACCACGTGTTCTGAAACTGATTTGGTCACCTGCAGCCAACTCGAAAGGTGTGGTAAACACTCGGACGCCCACATAATCGTTCCTTTGTTTGGTTATATAATAGCTGCTTTGTTGGGTACGATTAACAACAATAGTTACACCTAGAGGGGCAGGATATTCACTCAGACAATTTGATAACCCCATACGTAAAACTCGACCCGGTACCATCATAGGATATCCATGAGCAGCACAACTTGCACGATCACCAAATGACCATTCATGCAATCCATTAACCAACTGACCGCTTTCTTCCACCCAAATAGTAATGAGGAGTTTCGGCTTCGGTTAGGGCTTGTTGTGAAGTTTAACATATACAGAGAGGTCGGCGCCCTGATCTGTTTAATGTTGAGGCCCATAAATACTCGCTTTTATTGACATCTTGAAAATTTAAGAACAAACCAATAGGAAGGTCGTGATTGTCCAATAGACGTCCCTTATTATCCCTTATCTGAACCTTCAACTCATTCACAGCTCCGACAGTAACACGTATTGACACAGGATTAGCGATGTGTGTAGTTATAATATCACAAAAAGAGCCATCCTCAGAGCCCACAACTTCAAGAAGCGTACTGGGTGCACTATCAAGCATGTTGTGCGTGATACTGACTTGATCGAGGTGAACATTAAGTGGGTTAAAGACGCTAAAGTTAACGGTCCGATCACCTTTTTAAACACCGAAATTACGCCTTTTTCCACCCGGACCGTCATCAATACACACTGTCATCACATTCTAATTACCCACCACGGTCACTTATCCTGAGCATAACATGTCCATCTTTAGTTTCAAGTTCCAAAGTACATCCCATATTTATAAATTTCTCCTCTATACTTTTATAGAGGTCAGGTATAAAACGGGCCCCTTTATTTTGAACGAAAGGATGATTTAAAGTTGTGAACACATTTGATTCGATATTGTATCAGCACAGTATACGTGATTGATCTTAGGCCAACACATAGATCATCAGCATTGTTGTCAATAGCATTTTGCAGGGACACAGCCTCGCCGCTTTGAACATTTGTCCGAGTTTGATACATAGCACTATGGATAAACAAGCCTTTAGATTCAATAGAAATGAAACCTACAAACCGGGCCTGCTGTACCCACCCCATAGAGTAGCTGAGCAGCTGACACATTTTTTCACCCAGGTGCAAGCGGACGACAATACAGAGGCATTCAAAGTAGAGTTCTCCAACCTGTTTGCGAACTACTTGGTGCCAAACATAAGCGGCAATAAACTGGTAGTTGGCTGGAGAACCAACCACATGCAATACTGGCAGAACCAGGTAAATTTTGTTGTATGGTGCACAACCTCCGTCTGCGGTGTATCTGTGTTATACCACCTTAACTCTGAAATCCCACCAATATGAGATCTGTATAGGTTTCACGTGTACTACACCATTCGGAGACTTCTGAACGAAATGAGGGTAGCACTACCGGATAGCGCCACATGGTCAGCCACCGATATTACCTTTGACAAGAGAATTTACCACCAACTCTGCAATGAGTTCCTGATATAGAACACCCCCGTAGAAAAGGCACACGAGGATGAGAAAACCGCTCTTATTGTAGGTGGAATCGCAATAGGCTTAGTTGTGCTTTGGCTTGCTACGTAGTAGGTCACGGAGTATCAGGAGGATAACTCCCCCACCGCCACAGCTGCGGCCCATACATGCTCTGCCATTCAACCAGCCACCTTTGCAGCTCACTTGAGAAGCCATGATACGATGGAGCCAATTATATCTGGAAGGGCAGCTGCTGCCTTTCCGGCTAGGTCTTTAGGACGTTTGCCAAGGAGTTCAGCTGTTTTTAAATCCATTCCTTAACATAGGGGTTGTCATCTGGCGTCGGTGTTGGTGCCGGGATGGTACTAGTGCTCCCTCCGTCAAAGCAAGGACCAGGGTCGAGATTGCCAATTCAGTTGTAGTGAGGATGGTGGTGATTGTAACCCCATGATCCCGGGACAGGGTGCGTACACACTCAGCTTGCGTTGTGTCCTCGTTCAGAAGTCTGTTGGTCGTTTCCCCGATGCAGCTGATTTGGGTCCACAGCATTTTTCGGTTTACAGAGGCAGCCTCAATACGGGTCCTTCAGCCCCGCTAACTCATTCGCTCGACTATCACCCCTTCCATCTTCCTCCAGGCTTGCCATTTTAGCTTTCCGCTGTTTTATCTCCCTTTCTAGCTCAGTTATCTTAGCTAGGTTGTTAACCAGTTCACCCCTGTGGGTCTTCATAGCCTTGTCAAGCCCTATTAGCTCTCTGAGTGGTAGTTTGTTGTCTGTTTGTGTACCTAGGTCTTCTATAGCGTTATGAACGTCCTCTATGAAGCTTGTTTCATTTACATCACCTTGCTCATGGCTTCGGGATGCTCATTTCTAACTTCTCTGGAAGTGCAGCTTCCGCCTTTAGGATAGTTCGGGTTAGTCTTCCATGTCAGAAGGTTCTACTCTCGGTCCCACTTAACCCAAAGGTCACCTTCTTTAGACGATCTTAACTCCAGAGTGGCCTGCAGCCTATACTTAGACACTACCTTCTTCCACCTCGTAAGTAAGACATTTGTTTCTTCTTGGGATCCCACCTGATTTTCTGTTAACCCAGCATTTCAGTATTAGCCCATGAATCACTAGTTGTACTCGACGTATCTAAAGTTTCGTCAATTAAGTTAGTCTCCTCATTATTAATGAAACTTGTCTCATCCCTCTCCCCTCCCGTAGCCCCCTCCTCCTCTACGGCGTCAAATGTTGGGTTTTCATACTCTACTATGTTATTATGTTAAAGATATACATGAGTACTTAGACGCAGCCTTCATTCGCGTCATGGGTGTGGCATAATTCACAGGTGTACGTGGTTGATCCAGGGGAGCGGCTCCATGACCACTTGTGGGCTTTCTACCATTGTTTTAAGGGAAAGGCAGCCCTGTACATTATGGATGACTGTTCGGCAACAAAGGCACTAAACAAGAAGAAAGATATGTTATCCGAACTGGCCTTTAGCGGCCGCCATGCGCAGCAAAGTGTCTGGGTCCTCACCCAAAAGTACAACTCTGTGCTGGCGGACCTACATGAGCAGACCCGCTAGGTGGTGCTCTTTCACACCAAGGACCATGACTCGTTTGAAGAGGGCCGAAGTGCGAATTATGTGATCCCAACAAGGGGAAAACGCGCCGCAGTACGCCATCTACTAGCAAAGACCAAGCACGCAAAATTTTGAAGACTGATCAACCTACTGCATTTGCCATCGATTTAAGCAATATTGGCTCTGACAGCAGCCACTGCCTCAGTTACTAATTGAGGTATCTTGATCTGGGTAGTGGTGTCCTACAATATGTTAGACACTCGAAGTGTATACGTATATTCATGGATCCTGATGTCATCATTGATCAACTCCTTGTACAGGACACGGCTAGCCCAGTGGCCACAAAGTCTGAGCAGGCCGAACCCAGAGGGGACATGTCATATAAGAGAGATAGGCTTGCTGCTGTTATAGCTGGGAGTCAGGTCCGTCAGTACCTTGGTGAGCAGTGCCTTACAATTGACCAGGTTGAATTAATGTCTGACGAAGAGATGTGAAATACGAGGCTCGGCTAGGCGCAAGCATGACGCACACTATAGGTAAGGCAGTGCTGGAGCTATACTCAGATATTGCTTGTATGTTTCTACCAACCCCACCAGAACACAAGCCAAAGCTAATTAAAGACTTCGAGGCCCACCCTTTTGTTGGGCACGCGCTGAGCACTACTACATGTGAGCTATATCTTCGCTATGGAATGTTTTTAGCTCCACTTACCATGCCAATCATACTTTCAGGGATGTTGACGAGGCCATGCGTGAGTACTCCCTGGTTACAGGTAAATCCGTTGACCCACTTTTACGTGCCTTCAGATGACCAAAAGAAACGTGAGGTGATGTTCATTATCCTGGGTATGACTACGACTGAACTGGTCGTGTACTGGCTTGCAAAATAGTTTGCATAATGCCAAACTATTTTTAACTTGACATTTAGAAACTCATTAGTATAACAATGGTTCCATGCAAAAGATCTACTATAGTCCTAAGGGCTACTGAAAAGGAATTACAGCTATCAAGAAGCTTGCAACAGAAGCAAGGGTTTCTGAGGATGTTAACAAAGCAAGCTATATGGCAAATCTATCTGCCAATGCCAAAACACATTCCCAGACCAAAATTTTATGTGTCTGGCCCTGATGAGGTTCACCAAGCCGATCTCTTATTTCTTCCTCATGATGTTGTGAAACGCCAGACTTATAAGTATTCCCTCCAGTGGTGGATGTGGCCTCACGCTACAAAGCGACTTAGCCATTGACTAAAAAAAAAGAGGCTAAAGAGGTCACAGGTCAGGTTCACTCAAAAGGATATACAAGCGAGGAAACTGCATTGGTCTAAACAATTTCAGATTGACCCCGGACGGGAGTTTATGGGAGCAGTGAATCATCTGTTAGCAAAACATGGAGTCTCGGTCAGGCATGAACGTGTAAATATAGATTGAGACCAGGCTATAGTGAAACGCTTTAACCGCACACTTGCTGAACAACTCCTTGAGGTGGAGTGATGGGATACTGGGAAACGATCAACTGGGTAGGTTTCTCGACTGCAGACTGAAGTCTCTGTGATAAATAATGAGGTGACCCACTTGACTGGGAAAAAACCTAAAGATGCTATGCTCGACATAAAGTATTCGACGATGACCTGGCCGCCCTGCATATGCACAAGACCCACTTTATGTTAAATCGTCCGGTGTATGTAGGCATGTGCATACTCGACCTCTCCAAGCACCTGATGTACGACTTCTATTATAATACAATGAAGTCCAGATATGGTAGCGACCTTGGTCTGCTATACACAGACACGGACTCGTTGCTTCTGGAGATCCGCACAGCTGACGTGTATGCAGACATGAAAGCAGATACTGACCTCTTTGATACTAGCAATAATAATCCTTCTCATCCCTTGTTCAGTAACGTAAACAAGAAGGTGCTCGGGAAGATGAACGATAAGTGTGCCCGTGTGCCGGTGAGCCGGTGTGCCGGTGTGCCCGTGTGCCGGTGTGCCCATCAAGGAGTATGTTGGTCTGTGCCCAAAGATGAACTCGATTCTGATGTCTGACGAGGGTGAGATTAAAAGGGCTAAGGGAGTGAAGAAGGTTGTGGTTAAGAAACACCTATGCAACGCACAGTACATTGAGTTTCTATTCACAAAGAAGCAGTTCCGTCATGAAATGATCATGCTATGCAGTTATAGTCATAAGATATATGGGCTCCATGTAAACAAGGTGTCACTCTCTCCCTTTGATTCAAACAGGTAGATAGCCGCGAACGGTGTAGACACCTTGGCCTATGGGCACACTAGTTTACCTACAAACTTGCAGGGCAATTAGTGAAGGCTGTGATTGTGTTGACTGTAGTCCTTCACTCTCTATTGGCGAAGGATGTGTTTGTGTTGACTGTAGTCCTTCACTTTCTATTAGCGAAGTCTGTGTTTGTGTTGACTGTAGTCCTTCACTCTATATAAGCGTAAGGTGTGTTTGTGATGACTGTAGTCCTTCACTCTATATAAGCGTAAGGTGTGTTTGTGTTGACTGTAGTCCTTCACTTTCTATTGGCGAAGTCTGTGTTTGTGTTGACTGTAGTCCTTCACTCTATATAAGCGTAAGGTGTGTTTGTGTTGACTGTAGTCCTTCACTCTCTATTAGCGAAGACTGTGTTTGTGTTGACTGTTGTCCTTCACTCTCTATTGTCGAAGACTGTTTGTGCTGACTGTAGTCCTTCACTCACCATTAGCGAAGGGCGTGTTTGTGTTGACTATTGATCCTCACTATATATTCTTAATGGCTGTGTTCTCCCAATCCAAAATCTTTGATATCCGGGATTATTTGAACCGGAGTCACTCTGTATTTATTAGTAGCCGCTGTGTTCGTGTAGACTTTAGTCACCCACCATTTACTACAGAAAGACGTGTTCCTGTGTTCTGTTGTCACTCTTAATCTATTAGTGATGACTGTGTTCGTATTTATATACCGTATAACATGTGCGAAACGCTCTGCATTTGTAACCTTAACTTATTCGACCATGCCGTATTTGAATATATGCGAATACGTTGCATAGCCCTGTACCAGTTAGATTCGGTCCAATAGCACCGCATATATTGTACAGTTGAGATAACAACTCACATAGCACGGCTTACATAGACCTCTAGTGTGTTCAAGCTGATGCCCAGACTTCGGCAAGCCTCTCAACGCCCAGTGGATGTTATATTGAATATAGCATGTAGATGCGGAGCATCTCGTTGACACAAGTTATGACACGCGTGGCTTGGTTATCATTTATTAGCTACTTTTCCACGATGAACTGCGTTGAACCATGTTGAACCACGTTGAACTATGTTGAGCTACTTTGAACCACGGTTCACAAACTACAATCAAATAATTAATCGTAAATAGACTAATTTCGTTATCAACACTACAATACAATAATAACGAATTCCCTATACATTCAATACATATTCAATACAAATTCAATCCACTCACGCTTGTGGCAACGCTATCTTGTCCACACCGCTAACTTGTCCAACCGCATATAGCGGTGGGTAATATTTCTGTGATACACGCTTTATTGACACGACTTTCTTTGGTCGTGCGATTTAGTTTGTTTGTTCCATTAGATGAGTTTGGAATGGTCTCTTCCATTCCATGATTGTATTTAACCTGCTGCAGTATGGTAATTATGGAAGACTGCCTTGTTATTTTGTATTCGTTTGTTTATTTTGATTTATAACTACTTCTGTTATTTGTATTCCCGTATTTCGTGGTCTTGAACGATAATATAAAGGCTTCGTCGCTTAGTTCTCATTTATGTCAATATATGTTGCATCTTTGTGTTATTTTGAGTCAAGGCAGGATAATTATCCGGGGGGGGGGCACTTAATGGTATAGAGGTAGTACATATGTGCCGCGCGACGGGGTATGTTTTTTCGGCCTCTTGACTTGTACGACGGGTTTTTTGGCCTCATACTTGTACGACGGGGTATGCTTTTGAGCTTCAATCTGTACGAGGGGTTATACATTCGCATAATACCTTGTACGACGGGGTATGCTTTTGGCCATTTTGACCTTGTACGACGGGTACGGGTTTTCGAGGTCCCGCGGCACACCCCTATCCAGAATAAGGACAAGTGCCCCCCCCCGGGGATAATTATAAGGCATTATACGGTTATTCAGTCAGCCTTGAATTCAAATGCCGTTGAAGATATAAATATACTGTTTTGGTACACACTTCTGTGTCATTGCCCCGGGCAGGTGGTGGGCTGGACCTACAATCGGCCCCTAAGATCTGCAGTAGGGGCCAACACCATGCCACCTGGCCTCTTATATGGCTTCCTTGCCGCCACCGAAGGGGTTCGTACATCTGCTCTGCGACCTTGAGGGGTACGGCCTCGGGGTAGCAACCTGAAGCGTTCAATTCCTCCTCCTTGCCGGACAACTCCACCAGCATGTCCTCCTCTGATAAGGCTGGCACGTCATGTATGGAGGTAAGGCCCACCTCAAGGATTCTTGGACCACAGATTCCCTCATTCACTTCCACCCGAGTAAGTTCGGGTAAATCCATCCTCAGCTGCTGTTTTCTTATCCTTCCCCACGTTTCACACGGGCTCACTCAGCCAGGATCCGCTATAGAGCTGTAGGGAATCAGCCCTCCCCGCCGCAAACCTAAACCACTAAGAGTTTTTCCCTTCCTTGGCGATCCCCACTTGGTGAATGATGGCCTCCACAATTGGAGCACCGGTGGTCCCCTTATTATGATCAGTCCATCCACTAGGGCCCTAGCAAGCACTAGGTTGGACCCCTGCCATCATGATCTCTGCTGCAGATTGTGCCATTGTTACGCTCTGCAAACATATTATAGACACCACACATTACACTCACATATATCACATGAGGATACCACTGGTTTATCACTGTGCCAATGTTCCGCCTACCGAGGGGAATCTATGGAACACTTTGGTTTGCAGGGTCTGCTACAGAACTTGTCTATGATGAGTATGTCAGGTGTGGTAACATTAGCGCATGTACTGTGATACCACTCCTGGCAGAAGTCACTCATGATCATAACACTACCCTGCCAGGGTTAACGGTATATGCAGTACGTCGGCACCTACATTGTCTTCCCGTGTTCTCGCCTTTATTCCGCAACCATACTCTTACCCATTGCAGTAGGCTATGGTCCCGTCATGGTTTACAACGATTTTGGGATTCACCAATGAAACAACGCACTGCGTCCATAAGGGTCCTATTGTATCTCTCAACTTGTCGATTTGCAGACAACGGGGATGTTGTACGCGTCTTATGGATGTGGAGAGCATCACACATTGCCGTCAATAACTTACGTCTGTAAAGAGCTGAAATGGGCAAGCAAACCTGGAAAATAATTGGTCCACTGCTTCTCTTGTGGTTACCTCTGCAGTTTGTGGTGGCAGAGGTATACACTCAACCCACTTTGTGAATTTGTCTACCATAATCAGGATGTACTCATTACCCTGCGCAGTGGACGCGCTCCATCAGGCCTCTGGCATGGTATTCCTGCATAACCTCCGGGGATACAATAGGCCCACTCTATCCTCCTGCATGTCGTAAGAGGCGACTTATAGGGGCAACCTGTTGGCCGTGGGTTGCAACTCGTGTCGGTGGACAATGGGATCCAAGTGGTTGAGTGGAGCGGTCCTTTTGAGGGCCATATCTGCAACACACTACTCTGGCCCGGATTTCGCCTAGACGAGAGGCTGGAATGGCCTGGTTCAGTCAATCTGCTGGTGGTGACTTGCCCTAGGATAATCGTTTCTATTTTTATCTTTTCCATCTCCATTAACATTTATCCTAGAAGGCGGCTGCTAAATCAGGTCAATCTTATCTATTAACCGTTCTTGGCACCATGAATGTTGGTGTGCCGTTAAACCTTATACATACCTTACCTTATACTCAAAAACCAGTGCTCGCATGTTACTGGGCACAACCAGGTGATTCTCCTGTATATCTTTCTTCTGCTTATAGTTAATTCCATCATTGAAATGCATCAGCTCTTTATTCATCTAGTACGACTTTGATGACTCAAAAAACAGGCTCCTTGTTTCGCCCATATATGTGCAGTGGAGAATCCCCAGCACGATGGATTCTGTAATCCCAGAGGATCCGCATCAGTAACAACCTATTACTATCACTGTTCCCTATCGAGTAACAGCTATGGGCGATGGGTCGTGGACGAGTTAGGTATTCAGCCCCACAGGATCCCACACTAGCAGTGGCTCCTCTCCTGTCTCTCCAACCGCTCTCCCATCCTTCCCATGTCCTCGCACACAGGTTTGGGGCTGGAACATTGAGCATATTAATGACCTGTTCCCCAACCTCCCATTCCGGTTCCCTCCGTAAACTGCCTTCACTGATTTTGTCCGTGGCCTTTCCGTGCGCTACCTCTTCCCTGCTGCACCCCTCGTGGGTCCGGGGGTAGAATAGGACCCCTGTATCCTTCTGTTTTCCATCTTTTTTCAATTTATCCTAGAAGGCGGCTGCTTAATCAGGTCAAACTTATCTATTGACCTTTCTAGGCGCCATATAACTCATTAGTGTTGGTGTGCCGTTAAACCCGAAACTCATTCACTCACTCATACTTCACTGCTGCCCGTATTGCCCTGAGCTTCATCTACCGTCTACTCAGTACCCCGGCAGCTCACTGCAAGCCAGAGTTGTCAGAGGCGCTGCCCCATTCAAATCGTGGACAACCCTTCACCGGCGCTCCTCGATACGTTAACAGTATGAACATATTTCGCAATGCAGATCACACAATCTGGCTCCAACTGTATATTCATGGCACTGCTCCATCGCCAGTGACGACAGTCGTTCGACGTTGAAGGCAAGCACTCTTTTTGGTATTGAGATGAAGGCCGATCTTCTTGCACTCTTCCACTGCCGACCCGCCGGCTTTTCCTGGGGGTGAGTGTGTCGCCCTGGAGTACTCCTGCTTGTATATCGAAATACGGGGTCTCACCATCTGGAGAGAGCATCTTTGTCCGAGTTCCCCTGTAACCCGCTGCAATTGCCTGGACCACCTTCTCTGGGATGCAATAGGCACGAAGGATATATATTAATTTTCCTCTGTGTACGGTGTCGAAGGCCTTGCGGAAATCGATGAAGGTGAGCGCTGCTGGTAGTCTTCCCTCCTTCACTCCTTCCAGTATTCTCCTGAGCGCAATTATCTGTGCACTTTTGCCGAAAGCCATTCTGCAAAGTTCTGAGCAGAGGATCTAGAACAGGTGTTGAAGAGTTGTAGGTCTTGAAGAAAAGAGGACTTAGGCTAATGCCTCTATAGTTGTCCGTGTTGGTGAGTTCACCGGACTTGGGGATCGGAACAATATTCAGGGTGCTCCAGGATGCTGGTAGTGCTCCAGTAGCATATGCTCTTTTTATGTAGCTGAGAGCGATATCATTCACCTGGACAAACTTCAGGACTTCTGGGGTCACTCCATCTTCACCACAGCTCTTACCACACTTGATGCTGCGCTTCAGGTATTCTTCCATGGAGATTGGACCGTCTGGTATGGGAAGTTCTTGGGAGACCTGGGAGATAGGCTCATCTTCATTGTCTACCTCCGGTGGACTGCCAAGCAGCTTCTCAGAGTGTGATTGCCACACAGCCACTCTCTCCCTATCATTCCGCCCCTTGATCTTGGACGATTGAGCTGGTTTTCTCCCTGATACCTCGTTTATGAGATATGGGATATGGCGGCGGCCCATTCTGAAATCATGAAAATGGTTACTCATGTAAAATATTACTGGACGCCACATGGTCGGCACCTAGTTGCTTTCCTTATATGTTGATTGTGTTTGGTCCACCATCACTTTAGTCAGGGTGCATTGCATGCTAACAACAAGACCTCAAATGAAATCGTTGTGTTACTCACACTGACTGTTAAAACTTCAGACCTTTCTGATAACGAAAATGCCTCATTTGCATTCACTGTAATGCCCTATTTAACATCAGCTACACAAGGGAATTATGGCACCCAGCAGTACAATGGAGAACGGGAATCACTCTGGTTTGACATTAAACTGCCGATGATTGTAGAATAGTAAACATCATCTCGTATTTTGGAATATTTAAAATTGTAATTGCAGTGACCTGTCAAGCATGTAGTACAACATCGTCTAATAAATAAATGTTCCACGTTTTGCGATCAGCATGTGTTAGAATGGATAATTTGTTGTTGCATTGCTAAATTCGTACGGAACGAGGCACCTGCAATTCCTACACGACTATCCAAGGACTATGTAGGTTAATGCGCTGGTGTTCTTTTCAAAAGACTTGCTAATCAATAACCTTTTGAAGTTTACATAAGACTGCAAATCAGCTCTCAGGATTCTATTGTTATGTATATTACCTTGCATTAGTTCGATGTAAGACATTAGACCATTCTTATTGTCTTAGGAATTCTCGTCTATATCTGATAGATTAGTGGACACCTGACGCGAAAACAAAGGTGGGCCTCTCTCTTGGTTGATCTCGATTCTTATTGAATATGTTTGCATCGTTTATCATTTATCGTATCGAGAAAGTATCTAGATAAATATAGAAAAGTGTTCATTGCTTCTTTCAAGGTCGGTTACATCAATATATTCCTCTCTCCTACTTACGATGAGCCGATCCCTACAGCGAGCTGTTGAGGAACATCAGGGGTAGGTTATGAGCTGCTCCTATGTCGAGAATAACACGATCATCCAATGCCTCATTTCTTTGAGACAGACCTCTTAAACTGGTTTATAAATCGCCGGGCTCGATTGGTTTTTCTGTGTGTGTAGGGTATTCGTGGGGCACTACTAAGTGGTCTTGAACGAGACAGTCATTGCCACACTAATGTGCACCAAGAAAATTTTGTACGAAGAGGCTGATCGTCATTGCTGTAATTGTTTATACGAGTTTATCAGTTGTCTAATGTCTTACAGTTAGATATCACAGTGTTGAATATTTAAAAAACGCATTTTTCCCCTTCAGATCGCTCTATACTCCCGATTTCCAGACAGTCTTCAAACCTCGGCGTATTTTCCTTTTTCGAAATAAAGTGGCTGCTTAATCCTATCTGTGTTGATTTTCATCAAAGTCATTGTATCAAATAATTGTTGTAAACGAACCCATGACAGCCTAGTGAGCCAGATATAGGCTCAGTCAAGTTGGACAAGTTAGCGGCAGCGGAATCTTCACTTAACGCTATCTTGTCCAAGTTGGTGAGATCGCGTATGCTTCATGTAGTGATTGTAGGACATCAATGAGGCAGAGACATACTGGAAATGAGTCTGAAAGATGAGCCTGATGGTTTGTTGAAGCCTAGTGAACCAGATATAGGCTCAGTCAAGTTGGACAAGTTAGCGGCAGCGGAATCTTCACTTAACGCTATCTTGTCCAAGTTGGTGAGATCGCGTAGGCTTCATGTAGTGATTGTAGGACATCAATGAGGCAGAGACATACTGGAAATGAGTCTGAAAGATGAGCCTGATGGTTTGTTGAAGCCTAGTGAGCCAGATATAGGCTCAGTCAAGTTGGACAAGTTAGCGGCAGCGGAATCTTCACTTAACGCTATCTTGTCCAAGTTGGTGAGATCGCGTAGGCTTCATGTAGTGATTGTAGGACATCAATGAGGCAGAGACATACTGGAAATGAGTCTGAACGATGAGCCTGATGGTTTGTTGAAGCCTAGTGAGCCAGATATAGGCTCAGTCAAGTTGGACAAGTTAGCGGCAGCGGAATCTTCACTTAAGCTTGTCCAAGTTGGTGAGATCGCGTAGGCTTCATGTAGTGATTGTAGGACATCAATGAGGCGATCTGAAGCCTTGTTGAGATCAACGCCATATAGGCTCAGTCAAGTTGGACATGTTATATAACTGTTTAAGATAAGTTGGGACGTTTTGGCAAGTGGCTAAACGAATACTCATCCCCTCTAGAACCACTGGCCAACGCCAGAGATGTCACGTTACAAACTAAATGCATTAAATAGCATATAGCACGATTACTTTACAGGAACTTATTCGTAATAGCTGACAAGCAAGCGTGGACATATGAAACACGCTTTGCTTCTATAAAATTACAGTTTGTCCAAAAGAAAGCTTGATCGTAAACATATATAACCCCTGTCAAGGATCAGCCCAACTCCCTTTAATGTTTGGTATAAGTTATCGTTTTAAACTTATACAGAACCACTGGGGCCAGATTCACGTTAAAACGATTTAACCTGTCACTTACTTTACAGATCATTCGTAGTCAAAAGTAATATGAAGGTGCTAGCATAAACATTAGAACAATCTATGTGCTACAACCCCTTTAGTTGCTTAAAATTTTTAACTAGGGGGATTAAAATTTACCTGTCCTTTGATCCTAGTCAAATTAAGGTGCTAGCATTTAGAACAATCTCTACAACCAGTTGCTTGCAATAACTAGGCAAAATTTAATTAAATTTAGACAGTAAGAGGCAACAATCACTAGGTATAATATACAATCCTTTCTCATAAACATTAATACTCGCCTATTAAAGGCCATGTGAATGAATGAATGAGTAAGTGATGAGTGCATGGGTGGGTGAGTGAGCAGTGTATGAGTGAGTATATGAGTGAGTGTATGAGTCTCCCAAGGAAGCAGCTGGACTGTACTTCAAGAGCAATGAAACCAAATTCGCCAACTCATATAAAACAAGTCTTTTAATTTTGAACAACAACCTTCCTGAAGGAGGCCGCTTCTAATGAACTCCAATGAGAAACATAGACTTCTGAACAATAACCACGTTTTCCTTGTCGCTACCGAAGTTGTTTTCCCGGCTCAACGAAAATGCAATGACAATCTGCTGGGTTCGAGTGCATGTAAATTGTCAGACAACACAGCAAGATTGTTTATTTTACTTCACTCCCTCACAGCAAAATAACTATACTGTCATCTACAGAGACGGTTCGAAAAGCGAGACAGAGTTGCTAAAACGGTGGCTAAGTGGCTGCAACCCTGTCAATCACTCAGATGATGAAATGCGCCTAACATAGCCATTTTTAAGAATATTATCTGTTGCAGTTTCAAGCTGTTTATTACTTAAAGATTAGGTATAGATGAAGCCTGCAGCAGGAATCAGCGTCTGACGCCGTGGTATGCTGTCTTGTCGACATCATTTTCTCGTCCGAGCACAACACATCATCTCTGCCAAAACCAGTTGATTTACTTCTGATCAGTCCCTGCATCCCCGTCCCAACACATTAACTTCTGATCAGTCCCTGCACACCCGTCCCAACAGCATTTTAGCATCAGCAACGAATTGACAAAGGTTGATAAAAAAAACTTGAGGAATAAACAACTGATCAGGTAAATTCGATTGAATGTTTCTATTAAGTGATAAAGTTGTACCCCTTCTCTTACCCTCGGGGTGCGTGTGTGCATTGTCAGGTTAGAAAAGCAGGTAGAGCCAGATTGGCATGAGCGAGGTGTGACTTGTGTATGTGATTAGTGCCAGGCAGGGGTTTGTATGTAGCCATGTTAAGCTGACAGTGCAACGTGTCCGAATTATGTTTCAAATAGATCTTAGATCTTGTTCGGAAAGTACAATGAAAATCTTTTTTTATTTGTGTATAACACTGCTTGAGCTGATACAGGGTGTCAGCTGAACAATTGCCGACATATCTTCTCTTCAAGGGAATTCGAATATATGCAATATTAGCTAAGACGTCCATATTTGTTCAGATGATGATGAACAAGTACGAATTACGTCATTAACGTTCATCTCTCATAAAGCATGTCAGTCTGTCTAGAAGACTTGTCTACAAACATAGCACCTCGTGATACAGACTACTGCGAGAAGATGGGGATTAAATGGGGACCCCTTCAACGTGGAGGGGGGAGGGTAGTAGTAGTAGCAGCAGAAATAGAAGTAGTAGAAGTAGTAGTAGTAGTAGTTTTATGGGTAGTAGTAGTAGTAGTAGAACAGCAATTTATTGATATCCATTGACAACATACATACATACAAAAATGCACCGCTTTAAGTAGCGACAATGTAGCCAGGGACTGTCTACCCATTGTCCCTGATAAGTTATGCACAAACTGTTTTTGAGCGAACAATGTTGAGCACAGGCACTCGGGTTCGGACATCATGGTTTAACTACACTAGCATTATGATATATAATAGAAGGTGGCCAACACCTGCCGATGAAAACGCGAGGGTTGCTCTGAAAACCGCTTCCCATCGCTATTCGCACACGACTGCTGCGCTACTCATCCCCCAATAGCTAACGTAACGATTTATTGTCATTTCTGTACTTATCTTACATCGTATCATTCAATGATTATTTAACCCCCGTTCACAGCATAACGCCGAAAACTGAAAGAAAGGTATGCAAACTGAGTCAGTAACAGAACGTTGCATGTAATAAGTTATACCTATGATTTAAACTTTAAGTTATAAAATGAGCATTATTACCTTCACATATAATTACTACCAGTGGTGCGAGAATATCACATTAACCCTATCATTTCCTGACAGCCTGCTGACTTCATACGAAACTGGAGAAGGTTTTTTGGTGGCAACTTGGAACAACAACCGTGACTTACCCACCTCGGCTTGTCCAGTAACTATGACGTTGTGACTCGACACTACAAGTCTAGCCGCCTTATCATAACACGGAACTTTCAAATAACGTGTAGTTAGCGAGCAAATTTCGGTGTTAATACCCTATCATCGCTCGCTTATGATGTCATTACTCACCGACGGGTTACTCTAGCACAATTCACATAAACGTACTCGACAGCAATCTTGTTAGCATATTCATCTTAAAGGTGGTAAACAAAACCGCGCGATAAGTGTTTACGTTGGTAAAATAAAGTTGCCTATCCAAAAATAAAGGCCGCACCACTGACCAATGAGAGGCAAGCGGCATGAAGTTGACCCAGTTTGCATACCTTTCTTTCAGTTTTCGGCGGAATGCTGCGAACGGGCGTTGAAAAATCATCAAATAATACGTATGCACGACATGTACGGAGACTGAAAACGGAACAGAAATGACAATGAATCATTTTGTGAGCTATGGGGTGATGAGTAGTGCGGCAGATATGTACGAATAGCGAATTGGGAATCCGGTTTCTGGGCAGCACTCTCGTTTCAATTGACGGGTGTTGCCCAACTTGTATCATATTATATCATATTGCACAGAAGATAACAAATCATGATGTCCGAGTGCCCTTGATGTTGAGTTTCACTGTAGAGGATTGTTTTTGCAAGGCTCATTTCTGTCTGCATATATATATGATTGGTGGAACGGGCAGGGGATGACAATGCGCATTCAGACTGGGGAGGGGCTGTTATTGCCGGACATGACATGAAGGCGAACATCAACACATAGGATACGGTAACACACACGCGCATATATACATATTTTAGCATATGAGAGCAGAAGTTTGCATACATTCATAAATGGCAATGCATAATAGGTAATACGGCCAATAGCATGTTGACGCAGCTATATACAGCTCTGGTCAGGTATGCAGGCACATTTCTCAATACATATATAATGTAATGCGCTCACATGCATATACGCCAATCTTCTGTAAAGAACCTGAATCAGCCATAAACCGACAGAAACCATAATACGGTATGAAGTTAGTTGTATACGTACCCGAGTAAGTCGTGAAATAAAGCAGAAGGTTGCACGTTACAGACTGTTGACTACCATCCATACACTTACCATTGTTGGACTGTACAATATCCTTTTATACTTGTTTGTCGCATTCAATTTGTCAAATGGCGCGTATCACCCATTCAATGCAGTTATGGTTTATTGAGGTTGTTGCCATCTTTTCTGCAGGCTTGAAACTTATGACCGCAACAATAACTTCAGTGGAGTAGAAGATGTTGGCCAGGAGTACCACATAGCACACCTGAGGGAACTAAGGAATATATTGATTGACTCTTTGTCGGCTTATACCTATTCATACCAGTGTATTTTGATAAATTATCAATTATCAATGATTATCAGTAAGAATTTTATCACATTACCTTGTTGGAGTAACAAGTAAGCCAAGTTGTTTATGCTTGAGTGTTTTAAGTTTTTCTGTTTGTATATTATCAGGTTCGGGAATATCAACACGGACACCCTGCTATCCAGCTTTGATATGGCCCAGGTGACTGCATATTTCCACTTCCTTGACAAAGATTTTACCAAAGATGCTATAGGACTGTGCATGTGCACTGATTTCTTTTTTTCTTAAATTAGTTGCATATTGTCTGTGGTGGAATGTATGATAAACTCTGAGCCTCTGAAGTCCAAAGTGTTTTAATTTATTTCAGGGTTCTTGAAATTATAAAATATGAACTCAGTGAGAATCCACAGTCCCATTGTTGACTTATGAAAGAGACTAATATGTATAGGCTACAAAACAATTATATCTTTACAACACTCAAGTGAAGGGTGATTATAAATAACATGTATTAGTTCATGGTATTAAATGACAACTATACAAGACCAATGAGATATACCTTGACTGGAACATTCTTAGATACATTTGATATCCCCTTATCCAAATTCACACTTTACACTACACATCACGTTAGGCTGTTGTGGGGACGATGCACTGCCGAAAGTTACATAGCATATAACAGACAAAGATTATGTCTGAGGAAATCCGGACCTCACAGTGATTCATTGGTTCCACTAAGCTGAACAATTGCGCACCATATTTTCTCTTCAAGTGAATTCGAATGTATGCAATATTACATGTCCGCGAGCCGTAATGTCGACTGCGAGAATTCATCGTCGATGTGGAACACAAAGAATCTTTTGCGTTTTCGCGTTTTCCGTGAAGTTAGCGCATTATTTCCCATGCATATCTGTCATCTTGTGGCATTTACCAAGCCTCTTATTTTATGAGTAATTGCAGTTCAACAGCCACATCTCGACGGAAATTGCACTTCGTTCAATCGATCCCTAAGGGCAGTCGTGCGCCATCTGGTAGTTATCTCACAGCATTAATAATTAAGTGTGTCAGCAAACATCAGGACGTCAGACCGCCTAACGCTGGTTGACCTAACATATCGACGCGTCCCAATTCAAATGACTACCACCAATTGTAGTCAAACGACAAACAAACACCGCCGTGATCTTAATTTAAATTAGGTGAAAATTACTTTAATCTTTGTTTATATGGACGAACAGCACGACCCACCGTCGGTGCTACATCACAAGTTTTAGAGGCTAAATTTTGGTCCATGATTTTCTAACCATTGCTGGACATTTACACTGTCAACCATGAAACAGTCATCGCATTTTGTCTTATTGGCCGTTGTCGCCATCAGCGCCCTGGTGATTCTTTATGGGGCAAATCAAGCTTCTGATTATTTCAGACGCAATGTTATAGCAGTTCTTTCCAAACAAATGGAAGATCGAAATTCACGGAATGAAGTCTGCTTATCTGGAACGCCCGATCAAAAACATTACAAAAGGAGTAAATTTAGAGCTGAAGATTACATGCAAGTCGACCCTCACGTTCAGCAGCTAATGCAGGGCTTTGTGGAGGCGAAGGTCCACGCGAATCAGCCGGATTTGGTGACGCTTATTCGGGAATATTTCATCGACGGGCCAAAGACACATATGACCAAATTCAGTCACCACATCTATCAGACATTGCAGGCCAAGAGCGTGGACAGACTCTTAGACCAGGTTAGCACTTTACCTTAATCCCAATCTTTAATTACAAAACAAGTTAAAGTTCTGTTCAGCTATTATATGTCAGTGGTTCATCAAATAGCGTCGTCAACGCAGGGATTTCCAATCGATCCTTTGACCCTTGCCACTCTAATGTTATACGCTGATGTGTCAGCTCATTAATCACATCGAATTACAAACGATGAGCGATTTCAAAACTGAATTATCATGAAAGATATCATTTTCAAATACGCACTGTCGCTTTCCATGGTTCACCGTGATATGTCATTGAACGCGACAATCACCATTTATTGGTTCCAACCCAACGTCATACAGTTGAAGTTCGATGTACAGTTGCAGTTGCCATAACGATGCGGTTGTAATTGCTATGACGATAGAGTCACAACTGCGACTAAATTTGAGACATATTTGCCAAGATTATAGGGTGCTGTTGCCTTGTAGATGGATGTTCAATTGCAAAGAGGGGATGGGGTACAGATACCATGAAGATGATTGCTAAGTAGAGGTTAGGTTGCCATGACGGCAGTTACAGTAGTCACCCAGTTGCAGGCCCAGTGGCCACATTGGCTCAGAATGTCTCTTGCTTATCAAAGCATAGTTAAATTTGTATGCACCTAGTCCATTGCAGTCGATGCATATGATCATAATGCAGTGTGATTTTCACCCTATGGGTTGACGTTTCCCTCTTCTCGTAGTTATTGCTGTTGGCATTAACATTGGCTTGACATATTGATTCTGACAACAGGTTGTGCACTTACATTCGCAGTCATTATGTACTCATTGAACAAATTCTACCTGGGTCATAGATCCTACTACTAAATTCCCTTCTGGCTTCTTGTAACAAAATCAAGATGTAATTATCTGTATGTGCAGAAGAAAGAAGGCTTCTTCGTGGAGTGTGGCGCTTTGGACGGCGAGAGGTCTTCTAACTCGGTCTGGCTGGAGGACAAGCGCAAATGGACTGGCCTGTTAGTAGAAATGGATCCATTTTTCTACATCCAGATGCAGGCCAAGAACCGGAAATGCTACAGTATCAACGGCTGTCTCAGTCCTGAAGCTTATCCTATTATTGTGAGCTGATCTCATATCTATTGCTGCATTGGATAAATATAGTAATACGCTGGCTTAGATATGTTTCGTGTGTTTGCGTAGTTACCCTTTCATGAATCCACTGGTGGACACGGTCGACTGGAAACAGGAGGCACACAGAAAGCCTCCAGCCTTCCTGACGCCTACTGCTTTCCATTCTATTCTCTCATGCTTGCCCTGAACCGCACCCACATTGATTACTTCTCTCTGGACGTGGAAGGAGCAGAGATGTCAATACTGCACACAATTCCTTTTGATAAGTTGGATATTACTATATTCACCATCGAATACAGCCATCAAGATAGTAAACAGGAGATGGTGAAGTTTATGGCGAGTAAGGGATATGTTATGCATGAAAGGTTGAGTATGAACAAAGCTGAGTTAACGTATTACTGCGATGACTACGTGTTCGTTAAGAAAGGGGTTCTAAAGGGAATTCCATGAAGTAAAGCGCTTTATGACATTGTGTGGGAATGATATTAGTGCAGTGTAATTTCTCTATTGGGTATATTAGGTGAGGTAGAATTTCTACAGCTCAAATGGGTAATTTTGTACTAATTGTTCTTCTTGTTATTTTTGTGTCCCAGTCGGTCGTAATTGTTCGACTTGGTCATCCTTGTTCCTTTATTCCTTCGGCCATTGCTGTTTTAAACCCTCATTTTGTTTTCCATGGTTGCAATTAGCCATCATTAGACAGTTGTTCTATTGTACCTTCGTAGAGTCATTGTCCCATTGGCTCGATGATGAGATACATATCCCTACCTGCCACATCCTTCCCTTTTCCATTCAAAGCTAACAATCCTTGAGATTAGTATGTTTTATTCTTGCTCTCTACATTATCAAGTAAATCACATCGCTTTAAGAAAAGCCACTTCCAGGTGTGTCAAGTACTGATACATTCAATAGATTTCCGCCCATCCTCACCTGACGTCAACAAATCGTGATGCCTGCCTGGTGTTTATACTGGTGAAACTTATGGAACGTGATTAGTATATTTCATATATTCTACAAATTCTTTTCCAAATAAACCAAGCCATTTCAATTCAATCACATATTGTTCATGCATAAAGGCTTGTAAACAGCGCAAGAATATTATGTAGGGAAGATATTGGGGATTGTACAGTTATAGCTACCACTCTTGTAAAAATGTCCAACAGCCGCAGAACTGGTCTTGAATTCAGCCGAATCCTTATAACCATAATTGTTAATAGGAGATTTTAGATATTGATTTTGCTTTTCGCTCTTTTGGAAAATGTGGCGTATCAATTCGACACCAATCACAAATCCGTGCCAGATAATTCTGATGGACTTTATTACGTCATTTACGTGTTTCATATATTTTTCGTTTGTCAATTGTCAGTAGCGACCTTAGCCATCGTGGCAAACAACCGCTTTGCTCACAAATGAGGAGGTAAACTAGTAGCCCTCTTTAATTGTTTTCAAGCTCTCCTAAGCCTATTCTTATACTGGAGAGTGTTTCAAACATATTAAACCATTGGGATTTAATTTTAAAAATATACATCGGAAAAATCTGTTTAGGTTGATCAACCGAATGTCTGCTGTTAATATATTTTCTCTGTTTGTACCTGTAGCGAGGTATCTAGACTCTGTGCTCTTTTACTGTAGCTTCCGGTATACAATAAAGCAGTTACATTCGAATGGTTCGGTTATTGTCAGCAAACGAAACCTCGATATTCGTCAAATCATGCTTATTAAGTACATATACTGAGATATACTGAGAGGTTTTTGTCATTCTTATATTATTTATGTCTATTCAGCTGTCTACCCTAACACCAGCATCGTACCCAGACAACGCATGATCTATCTCAGATATTGCTATGATATCACAAGTACCTCATTCATTAGCGGTGTACGTCGTCTTATTGACGTCGGGCAATGATCGTAACCGTACACGCGGTGAACTATACACGAGTTCCAATTTTACACGATAATGACACACATGTACATATGAAGAATAATTTTTCACATGTATGAATGTTTATGAACAAGATGAGTTAGATTACGTGTGAGATTTCGTCAAAGGCGATTTATCCGGCCAGACAAAGTTCATGTTAATTTTGAATGACAAGATCGGTTACTGTGCGCACGCGCAGACAAGGTATTGTTTAAGTACATGTGTCATGTTGACAATGATTATCTTTAATATATGGCGAAAGCATACCCCGTGGTTAGAACACGAGGCCCAACAAAACCCGTCGTACGAGTCGAGAGGCGGAAAAAATATACCCTGTCGCGCGGCACATGCGTTCTACCTCTATTCGCTTAAGTGCGCTCCGGTCCGACCGGGGCTACTCATACATATGAGATCACAAATTGAGCTCATCATGATGTCACGGCGATCTCATAAGCTGACATCACAGACTGTGAGATCACCATGATATCATTGTGGGGTCATCATGCGCGCACTGATCATAATGTTCGGATCATGACGTATAGACAGAGCGTGGCATCTTTTAAATTTTGGGCAGCAAATTGGGGGAATTCTGTTTGTTCTTCGGATATCATTTTATTACAGAGTCATTCGATTTCAGCCATGCCTCATACAAAGGTAAGTTCTGTAAGCTTTTCACGGGATATCTTATTAAACTTTTATTTTCCTTGGTTATCACTCATTTGAAGCTTGTAAAAATACATGGCCCATGGGCGATATAATGATATTTGATGTTTTGGGTATATATTGGGTCTATCAGTCTATGTGGCATGTATGAAAATGGTGTGCGTGTGCATGCTTGTGGTCGTCTACGCTGTGCTAATATTCGTTATTATCTGAATCAATAGTTATATATATATCTCTACATTTTTTCTCATTGTCAAAAACTAAAATTTTCGTGGTCTTATTAGTTTAATACCTATTTTTTTGAATATGTTGTTCACCTGTTAGTCGTACTAGCCACGGTCGAACAGTAATATAAATATGTCCACTCGGACGTCTTGTAGGGCTAACCTGTTACCTGCCTGGTAAGAACAAAGATATTTTAATTGCAGGCTAATAGACATGATTTTAATCTTTAACATGCAAGAAATATGATTTGAGATCAGTGGATATAAGTTTATTATTTTATTTTCAGCAACAAACTGATATGTTTAGAAAACTAAGTCCAAAGACAACTGACAAAGTCACCCAGGTATTTTGAAAAGGCAAGACCAGATGTGATGTAAGTGCCCCCAAAGTCTGCTGTCCCCAAGAAGTGGGTGTATTTATTTTATTTCTTATCTTCCAGGTGTACATAATTGAATGAGTATATTTAAAAAAAAACAAACACACACACACACACACACACACACACACACACACACACACACACACACACACACATATATATATATATATATATATATATATATATATATATATATATATATATATATATATATATATATAATCTCCATATGAAGTCTCAGATGATGAAGGTGATGGTGAAACAAATGTGGCGTCCAACCCTGCAAGGATATCAAATCCCCCTGTCGGAGTTCAGGCTTTGGTGAAATGCTCTGGTTAGAGTTGAGAATAATAATGCGGAAAATGTGAAAAATAATAATCAACTTATCTAGCTGGATGTAAAGCATGAACAGCGATGTGGGAAACTGCCTGAAGAAATGTGGTATATGTTTATTATGAATATTTTTCTTTATCAATTTGCTTTTGTTTTTAAAATATTGGAGTAAATTCTATTCTGAAGGAAAACCATGATAAATCAGCTTTGGTCTTGGTATGAATTTTAGACAAAGATGATAATAATAGCAGGTAAATTTCAGATATCACTGTTGCCACCTTGAACGCTGTGGAGGACATTCGGTGCAGCGTTCAAGACATGGCCAAGGTCAAAGTGGCTTTGGTTCAATATCTTCCAGAAGAGGAGAGCCATGATTTATCTACTCTGTCCCTTTATGACACCACCGAAGAACTTGATGGCTTTTGTGATAGGCTGCAGAAGCCAAATTTCAATAAGCTTGTGTTTTTTAAGATCACATCATATGTTCCCACGACTGGAGATATTGCACATGTGAAGTGACTGATATAAGTTGATACTTCAACTTTGCTCGGTTTTTAGCTTGACGGATTCACTGTGTCCATCGATGAGTTGCCTTGCAATATCGCAACATTGCAGTTTGTCAAAACGATTGACATCACCCACAGGATTGAATGCATGTGTTACAAGTAATTGGTTTCCTTGAACCAGGATACAATGTTAGAAGTCAACATTGCTTAACAGTATCGCACACAATATATTTAAAACAAGAACAAATCCAAATTATTGTCACTGTTGGTTAACGCATACTATCAATCACAACATGCTCCCGTAGGATGTTCATTATCCAACTTGGTGCAACATGTTTTGAACCTACCAGGTGACTAGAGCTGCAAACTCTGATCTGCACCGAATGTGATAGATGCCAGCTGGTCACGCGTAATGTATAACAGATATAGTTCCCTAGCGATGTATCAGACCAAGTTTATACGAGGATCCTGAAAACGAAATAACGACAACAATAACAAGATACAGAGAAACAATTACAATTGCCGAGTTCTCTGGCTGATATACACGGCATTATTTTGCTAATAAACTAACACCATCTGTAAGCATCTTTCATATGCAATTGTAACACAAATGGATCATACTAAAGTTACATCTAAAATCCTTCATATGCATTTGATTTCTTACCCGACATAATGCCAAACATCTTCGTACCAACATACATGTTGAGTATGAGGCAGACAGGATTTGTTGACGTCGGCGGGCACTCCATCGTGCATTCCAGCAGTGAATCGATTCTTGGGAAGTAATACAGCACATTTGTATTGATCAGTTTGACAAAATCTGACTCGCTATAACAATGACATAGAGGAGAGCCATGATTTATCTACTCTGTCCCTTTATGACACCACCGAAGAACTTGATGGCTTTTGTGATAGGCTGCAGAAGCCAAATTTCAATAAGCTTGTGGTTTTTAAGATCACATCATATGTTCCCACGACTGGAGATATTGCACATGTGAAGTGACTGATATAAGTTGATACTTCAACTTTGCTCGGTTTTTAGCTTGACGGATTCACTGTGTCCATCGATGAGTTGCCTTGCAATATCGCAACATTGCAGTTTGTCAAAACGATTGACATCACCCACAGGATTGAATGCATGTGTTACAAGTAATTGGTTTCCTTGAACCAGGATACAATGTTAGAAGTCAACATTGCTTAACAGTATCGCACACAATATATTTAAAACAAGAAACAAATCCAAATTATTGTCACTGTTGGTTAACGCATACTATCAATCACAACATGCTCCCGTAGGATGTTCATTATCCAACTTGGTGCAACATGTTTTGAACCTACCAGGTGACTAGAGCTGCAAACTCTGATCTGCACCGAATGTGATAGATGCCAGCTGGTCACGCGTAATGTATAACAGATATAGTTCCCTAGCGATGTATCAGACCAAGTTTATACGAGGATCCTGAAAACGAAATAACGACAACAATAACAAGATACAGAGAAACAATTACAATTGCCGAGTTCTCTGGCTGATATGCACGGCATTATTTTGCTAATAAACTAACACCATCTGTAAGCATCTTTCATATGCAATTGTAACACAAATGGATCATACTAAAGTTACATCTAAAATCCTTCATATGCATTTGATTTCTTACCCGACATAATGCCAAACATCTTCGTACCAACATACATGTTGAGTATGAGGCAGACAGGATTTGTTGACGTCGGCGGGCACTCCATCGTGCATTCCAGCAGTGAATCGATTCTTGGGAAGTAATACAGCACATTTGTATTGATCAGTTTGACAAAATCTGACTCGCTATAACAATGACATAACATGCTAATTCTTACAATGGCAAAGCATATGATGTGTTTTTGATACTGGTGGAACCGCATAAGAGGTACGTCAAATATCGTGCTCTTATGCGTGTTGCATATGTTGTTCCTCGTGTCACGCTAGACATGCAGTTTGTCTATGGCTATCAGGCCATGTACCTAGGTTAGACTAATATATGTGACACAACTACGGTGACTAATAACCGGACATTTGCTCACCATGCTTTGCTTAAGTAACCTGCTTTCAGTTGCATTGATGCACATGTCTTGTAAATAACCACTTACTATTCACGAGACTGCGCTAATGTCGTTCAGCGCTATATGCATTATTCATTGAATGCTAGTAGTGACGAACGCAAAAATCATGGTTCCTTTCGTCGACAAGGATGTCGGGCCGCTGGTGTTTTCGTTATCTCTGAAATGTTCACCCTGAATATCAACGATCTGTGCCAAGGATAGGGGTGAGGTAGAGGGGTTGATAATATTTTGTAAGCTGGATACTTAAGCCAAAGCTCTTTCAACAATGCAAATTTATGCGATTGTCTCTCTGAAGGCTTAGTTAAGGTATGTTTTAAGTTATTTAGAGACATTTCACTTGGATGGTCTAGCGCATGCTTCAATAGAGCAGCGAGCGTTGTGCAGATGGTGGTGCTGAGCCCAAGTTTATTGCTCTCACAGCTGTCCACAGACGGAAATTTGCAAGGAGTATCACAATTACTGAGTTCCCTATTTTATTCCTGGATTAGCACAGAATCAATCATCGTTCTTTGAACTGGATCCATCACACATATTATCTGGATTCCGTTTCACTTAAAACTGCAGCAAAAGTAATTGCTGAACGCTCGATTGTTCCAAGATTTGGTTTCCATCAACGTCTGTCCAGAAATGGCGCAGTTACTTATGTTTCATACACTCTAATGAATCGTGAAATAAAGTAAATAAAACAGGAGGTCATTGTGTTTATTGATCATATACATGATTTGATTTATGGATAAATTAACTTGTTGAACATACACAAACATCACATTCGTTTATTCAGAAGGGCTTAGAACACACCAAAATGGCTTGCAGGTCTATTCCTAGTTGAAGATAATATTTATGACTTGTGCTCTAAATTAATGTTCACGATATGTGTAATTTGGTATTGTATGCGGAGAGATTTTGGCTTAAATTAAAGCTCTCTCTCACCTCAAGAAGCTCCTGATTAATCGCAAGGAGTGAAGAACATATTAATTACCTCATTGGACTCTATTTACACAAACCCACAAAATGATATTCATATCTCAGAAGGTGTACAAGTAAGTGAAACACCATTCACATACAGCGTACAAGCTGCAGAACAACGCTGGCACCAGTAAATGGGTCAATATTTGGATAGCTTCAAGACGATCCCGATCTTGCGCAGGACACGTTTAACAACCAATCGTAAGCTGCGGCAGCAAGTCATATTCGCTGTCTTACCAAACCGCCAAACTAAGGTAGCTTATATTGTGTGAAGTAAATGGTAGACAATGCTTCCAGCAAAACATCGTAGGCTGCCAAATTCATTGAGATTTTTGTTCAACGCTTTAGCAATTCTTCACCTCATATATTGCTGTTGTGTTTTCCTATCATGAACTTGCGATGCGCTGTGAATGACAACCGCCCAAGAACTAATTCGTTCAATGAGGTTGCATAGGCGCTGGAGATGTCAATAAATTGACTACTAGCAAAAGAGGAGCAAAGACATACCATCGTCATATCCGGTGACGACACCATGATACCAAAGTTACTACTAGCCAAAGATATCCGACTCCCCGTCTATTCCGTGTGACACAATGCTCTAGTGGCGCTCCAAGCGGTGAGTCACCTTAACTCATTCTCTGCACCATGGACGCTGGGATGGCAACGGCTTGTATTGTGCGGCCATAAACTGCTCTCATTACCGAAAATGGCACAGACATTTGAGTTTCTTTTGTTTCCCGAAGGATGAAAGAAGGTTATTATTTGGTTAAAGTGCCGTGGATCGATTCTAATCGTGTAAAGTCACTTCTTCACTCGAGTCCTAAGACGTACAAACTGCTCCGCAGAGTGTTTGCTCTTCCATCAGTCACTACCTTGCGCAGCCTCGTCAGCAAAGTTGACATCTCTCCTGGGTTCAGTGACAACATCCTAGAGGCACTGACGATAAAAGTCGCCAACCTTCCAGCAAATGACAAACTAGTTAGTGTTGTCATTGACGAAATGGCCATCAGGGGAGGAGTTTCGTATGACAAACATAGTGATATGATTGAGGGATTTCCTCATACCACCGAACGGTCAGATGAACTGGCTAACCATGCTTTAGTTTTTATGGTCAGAGGACTCCTAACAAAATGGAAATTACCAGTCGGCTATTTCCTGTCTAGTGGTACTATGAGTGGTTCCACTATGAAATCATTGCTCCATCAGGCCATAGAGAAGCTTCAGGAAGTCGGATTGACTGTGCTCGTGGATCTTTCTGATCAGGGCTCAAACAATGTCAACTTGTTTGAGAAGCAGCTTGGTATCACTGTGAATAAGCCTTTCTTTCACGATGGTGAATACCAGATATTTGTCATGTACCATCTACCCCACTTGGTTAAGTCGATGAGAAACAACCTGAAGAATCATGCTTTCATCGTAGATGGGAACGACATCATCTATCCAGAGAATAGGAGACTTGAAAAGGAGCAAAAAAGAAAGTTGGGGAACTTTTTGGACTTGGTGTAACTGTAGAGAACATACGTTCCCACCTCATGCAGCAGTCAGACAAGGTTGTCTCCAGGAAGGACCTGCACTACATCCGCGCCTCTCTTTGCAGAAACAAACCTGAGGAGGCCAGGGTTATCGATGTTCTGGATGGTCTTTTGCTCCAGGACCCGAATTCCGCAGTGGCAGTGAAGACAACGGACCACTGTTATTGCTGTCCAGACCAGCACCATGGCAGAAAGCTCCCAGAAAACTCGCTAATGGATGGAACCTACAGGACCAACACCAACAAGATGCCACTACACAGTGCAGGTAAAAGACGGGAATGGGAAGGGCCAGACATGTGGCTAGGCTTTCATAGCGGAGGAAAGCCATAACAACATAGAATTTTTGCTTAACCACATAGTTCAAAGGAACCGAGAAGCTCACAAAAAGACCACAACCTTTGTCATTGACAAAGGTTTCAACGAAGTGAAGGCCATAAAAAATGTATTTCCGGATACACACATTGTGATATGCGCCTTTCATGTAAGCAAAACTTTCAGACAGGAGGTTGCCAAGCAGAGAAGGAAAGGATCCGGGGAATCCTTCAGTAGTTGCTCCATGCCCGAACGACTGTCGCCTATGAGGAGGCATTCAAGAGTCTGCAGAAAACAGCTCCAGATAGGCTTTATGCCTACCTCATGGCCAACTGGCATAGTTGCCAGTGCCAGTGAGTCCGTTATCTCATTGATGCGGATTTGACTCTGGGGGTCACACCTACAAACAGTCTAGAATCCCTCCACCAAATACTCAAACGCGTAGTACATGCCAATATAACTCTGGCTGATTGCTTGCAGTCTGTCATAGAATATTACCAAGGCCAGATTGACAACTCCTCTGTTATGAGGAGTTTGGGTGACGGTTGACAGAGACCCCTCTAGACAAGAGGCAAGTCGGTACTGTGACATCCTGACGCCATACGCCTACAAGTTAGTTGTCAAGCAGCTGTCCCGGGCAAAGAGCTCCAATTACACATTTGAAGAGGTCGATGGCTCTGTCATATTGACAAACTCTGCGGACAAACTCTGTGGGCTGTGAATCTACAGTCTCACCCACCTCATGTAATTGCTCATTTACAATCCCCCATGGTCTCGCATGTCGCCACATCTTTATTGTCCGCGAAAGAAGTGGTGTTAGTATTTTTGAGGACAGTTTAGTACATCAGCGTTGGCTCAAATCATATAAGACCACTCATGGATCCTGTCATGGACAAATGGCATCTGCCAGTGTTTCTGTGGCAAAGTCAGTGAAACAGCGCACCTTACCAGAGCAGAAAAGTTCAAGCGGGTGAATCTCATCTGACTTCAGATAGCCAGCACTGCATCAGAACACAGTGGCCAGGGTTTTGCAGAGAGTGAGAAGTTGTTGGAAGCTGTACTGGAGGATCTAAAGGTAATCATTGCACGATATTTTAATTGCAATTACTTTGTTGTAGTACTTGTGTTACATTATATAATCTATATTACAATGCAAAACTTGTTATCCCGGCCTTTTTTAATTTCTGTGACAATATTATTTTAGTGATGCTCAGCTTACGCAATTGAGCGATATTTTTTGTATATCCAATGCGTGTTTTTTTCTGAAGGTAAAGGTGTATCTAAGGGTTTACAGGGTTGACAGATGTCATCTCACTGCAATACTGTTAGCAGTTATTGAATTACAATGTCTGATAACACAGGTTGATGTTGATCCTGTGATCCTGTCTTCCGCTCTGTCGCTGCTGGGAGATGAATCACGACTCGAGGGTGTGCTCCACTCCGGACACGACTCTAAGCAGAGATGACCCACTGGTAATTTATTATTGCTGTTGTGAAGCTGACTCCTGTCTTCCTGTTCCATCACTCTTGGTAATGCTGTTGCATGTGACTGATGCATTTTTACACATGGCGTTGTGGATTAAGATTTCCCTGTTCCTGTGAAGGTTGTTGATGTTCCAGTCCGAGGACCTTCCAGCACGGATGTGGTCGATGTCCAATCAAAGATGGATGCTGTACCGGCCAAGGCTGTGGGGGTTGTTGATCCTGCTGCACAGAGCCTCCGTACAGTATCGCAGATGTCTGGTGAAGTAAGTTCAGAAAGTGTTATGAATATGGATGGAATTTCACCCCTTTTGTCCTAATTCATAGCATTATGAGGACAACATGCCTTATTTACATCAATAGGATGTGTTTCACGGTTTATAATTTATTATTTTGTCACAGTCAGTTCGGGCAGCTTCTCAGAGTGACCATCTCATGGGTTTAAAGCTGCCTTTGAAAGTGCGGGTAAAGGGCAGACCCAACGAGGGCAAATCTTGGTCATTTACCCTAAAGAGAAAGACTGGCACCCAAAAAGGAAGCAAGGCAAAGAAACTGAAGGCCCTGGATTTCGACCCATGGCCAGCTCATCTACCTCCTTTTCAAAGTGAACATCAACCATCCAGGGACGTCACAGTCAGAAGTTTCTTAGTTCCAAAGCAGACTTTACAATCCTGCTGGATCAGAATTGGCTAAATGATGTGGTAGGTATTGTTCCCTGTTGTCAATATTTTAACGACCGTACAAAACATAATATAAGAGCACGTACTAACAATTATGAAAAAGGGTGGTCACGTATATAAACATGTGACTTATGAATGTGGTAATGGTTGTTGTCTAACACATAGATAAGTGGTAGAGGACCTCAGCGCTGACAGAACACAAACAACTATTCTACTGCTATGTAGAGTAATCTTGATGGGCAAATATCTTAGTATGACTAGCTCTATAGTACAATAAAAAAACTATTGATATTGTATTGTGTCGATTAGACAGCAGGCCTAATTCACTTCCTAACCATTTTGTAGGTCATAGACAGACATGGAGCAGCTGCAGAAGGAGCACCCAAGGATATTGTTCCGAATGTCTTGCCATATCAGTCAGCAATGGGAGAGAGGGCGATATTCTGAGTGGTTGTTTGGATCGGTATGTAAGATTATTGGCTTTCCATATAAATATGTTGCCATGATTTACTTTTTTTAAATTGCATCTTTCCAAAAGACTAATTGGGTAAGAAACATGGCTGCTTGTATGCTATACCCATATAAATATATGGTATATTGTTTTGCTAACCATTACTCATGCCAAACTGAATAACGTGTTTGTAGACCCATTTCATCCAACACAATAAGCAAGCACATTGTTAACGGCAAGCATACTTTTGTTGGAGCAGCCTTAAAGGAAAAGACAACCACAATTTCTATGATAAACACAGTTGGGTTTGTATACAGGTAAAACTGGCCAGCTACACGTATGTCATGATACTTCACTGTTTTGGTGCACAAAGCACCTTTGTCAGAGGACGCAAGTCAACAGGGGAGCACTGGATGCTGTTAGTGGCAGACATTGCTAAAAGGAAGGTTTTTGTCCTCAACCCGCTCCAACGGAATGACCGCTACAAGGATGGCGAGGCTCAGTTGGTTAGCCACTGGCAGTAAGTCTCACCAGTTCACCAACTCTACTGTTCAGACAAAGAATAGGAAATGCATGGGATGGTTCAGTTTTATTCGTTTTGTGTACTCAGGAAGTACATGAACACAAGAGCCAGAGTCACCGGGGAAATCCTGTTGGACTGGCAGTATAAACCTTCACTCAGTGGGCAGCAAAGTGATGGGTCCAGCTGAGGCGTTTTTGTGCTAACGGTATGACCCATTCTGTTGGTGGTCATTTCTTTAAGTTAAGGCTACTTGTTTGGATTTGTTGACTTTTTATGAATGGCCATTCATAGATGATGAAGGATAAATCTGTAACCACTCCTCACTGCTTTCAGAATGCAGATGCATTGGCTTGTGGGGCTCAGCCATGGATCAGCAACACTGCTCCAAGTACAGAAGCTATGTTGCTCACCGCCTCATGATTGCTGATGCAGCCACTAACAACAGATGTGCTTCCATGGAGAGATGTAAGAATCCTCCCCATAAACAAGTTAAATGGGTGCTCTGCTCTGGCAGTAACTTGTGGTACCACTTTCAGTGTGCCACTGTTACAAATAGACCCAGAGGTAATTTTGTCTGCCCTGGTTGTTAGGAAAGGTGTGTGTGTTTTGTTTTAGCTGTAAAGAAACAGTTTCATGTTGTATGGATATTTTTTGGACCTCATTCATTATGTTCTTTGTATGTTTCTATCTTACTCATAACTACTTGTCTGTTTTGTTGCTAAGGGGCCCAGAGGCAATTTTTTTCTGCCCTGGTTAATATAGCTTTGTTTAATGTGAATAAACATTTTTAACAACTGTAATACAAATCATTTTGTTACTTTTACAAGCACTCTGTTATACATTTCTATCAATCCAAAGCAATATCTTTTAAATTTTATTACTAAGCCAAGGAGGTGTTTTGTGATAGTGGTAAAAGACTCCATATCCTTAATATTTTGGGTATATTTCTCAATGGGCAAATACTTAATTACAACAACTAATCCAAGCTTCAAGGCCTTTTTCCTCTCACCTTCCACAACATTGCTTGGCAAAGTTGTAACACAGTTAAGAGCATACATATTGAAGTTCCCCATCCCACCACAACACTTACAATGACATGTTCTGACTGGTACGATGATGAAATATGTTGAGCTGTGCTGAAAGACATTAACTGTAGAACTAGCTACTCGTATTGTGCGCATAGACAAAACAAGCGATATATATCTTATTCGTACGAATAGCCAAAATGCACCGTATTATTCGTACGAATAGCCAAATTATTTGTACGGCTGCCGTACGAATAGCCAATTCCCATCTTATTCGTACGGCTGCCGTACGAATAGCCTTTGCCTTTGTGTTTTGGTGCAGTTACTTGTAGAATTAAAGTTTGTTCAGAATCTTCTTCTTTCACTAACTATATTTTAAATACATGCTCAATATAATTATTATGAACACGACAATATAACATGGTGCCAGCGGTTATTTGATTATTACGACCTCACTAAGATCTCTTGCTGCAAGTGCGCACATTCTGGACAGTGTTCGGAAAGCTGAGATTATACCGTATTATCGCTCCATGTGCTTTTCTGCTGACGTAAGACTCGTCACCAACTACCAGACTACTGGCCACTTACTGCCGCGTACGTTGGAAACTATTGTCCCTTCTACTGTTTACTAAAAGTTCACGATGAATTCGCTAATACCTTGCCCAGTTATGAAATGGGAGGCTACTAATCTCCACGACGCATGGCGGAAATTTAAGCAGCATGCTGAACTCACTTTTCAAGGACCACTGAGGTCAAAATCGGAAGAAGAAATTGTAATTATCTACTTATATGGATTGGAGAAAAAGGCAGAGACATATATAATACTTGGACGGACCTCACGAACGAAAAGTCATACTACACCCGGTTTGACCAAACCTAACGTCTGATACTGTTATATGGTGCCTACGGAGGTGAATAAATGAGATTTACCTGATTAACCATCAGCCTTCATGCAACAATTAGTGGAAAAGAGAACCAAAAGGTATAAAGAACAACAATGCAAATGATAGTCTTAGGGTACACCAACACTTGTGTGGTATATGGTGCCAAGAAAGGTTAATGGATGTGATTGACCTGATTAAGCAGCCACCTTCTAGGATAAATGAAAATGGATATGGAACAGATAAAAATGGAAACGATTATCCTAGGGCAAGTCACCTCCAGCCGATTGACTGGACCAGGCCATTCCAGCCTCTCGTCTAGGTGAAATCCGGGCCAGAGTGGTGTGTTATGATATGGCCCTCAAAATGACCGGTCCACTCAACCACCTCGGGTCCACTCAACCACCTCGATCCCATTGTCCACCGACACGAGTCGCAACCCACGGCCAACAGGTTGCCCCCTATTAGTCGCCTCTTACGACATGCAGGAGGATACAGTGGGCCTATTCTACCCCGGACCCACAGGGGGACCGATTGATTGAACCATGCCATTCCAGATTCTTGTCTGGGTGAAAACAGGGCCAGTGTGTTGTGTCGCAGATATGGCTCTCGCAAGGACCACTCTACTCATTCACAAAGATCCCTTTGCCCACTGATATGAGTCGCAACATACGGCTGATTGGTTCCCCCATGACTTCCCTCTTTCGACACCATAGAGGATACAGTGTCCTGTTCGATCCCCGGACCCACACGGGGTATAAAATCTGTAATATGTATCGAATTTCTCTGTTGAAAGGATCTTCTCCTTCAAACAATTCTAAAAGATTTTAAAACTAATGAAGCAGATGAGCACATTTGATGAGAATGTGCTTGACATCGTATGCGCTTTGGCAAGGAATGCATTCAGGGCTGGTTCACCCTTCAGCAGAAAAGCAAGAGTTGTGTAGCCAGTCCCTCAATCCCCAATGAGATCAGTTAATTGTCACATGTTGGAGAAAACACCAAAAGGAGGAACCTCACCGTCATCATCTGTGTCCTACACCAGCACTGGAATAACCGATTCTCGGCGGATGTCTCTGTACCTGTGTCACCTCATTCCAAGTTGGTGCAGAATTTCATGTTGTTTGCAATTGACAACCAACTAAAATTCGAAGACCATATTCAGCAAAAACTTACAAGGCAAACAAAACTATGGGGATGATACGGAAAGCTTTTACCCACCTAACCCCAAATATATTCAAACATTTGTTCAAATCCCAAGTAAGGCCACATCTCGAATATGGACAGGCAATCTGAAACCCTTCCTGCAAGGTAGATATAGTTTCACTGGAGAATGCAGGCCATAAAATAGTGAGTAAATGGTCGCCATATGCGAGTAAATTTTCGTTAGTGCAACTAATTTTTAATGAACAGGAGCACCCTCAACCTGTGTAGAAAGTCCAAGTAGCTAGAAAAATCCAAGATGAATTGTTCAAGTTGTTTATGTGGCTGGAAAAGACAGCCGATGTACCTGGAGTGACATGCATATATTGCAAAGCGAACCCTAAACTTGCCAGCAAAACTGATTTCATTGCTGGCAACACTACTTGCAAGAAGGATGCACTGGTCAAACATGAGCAAAGTAAGTGTTATCTGGCTTGTATTAACTCTTACATCAACAGACAGAAAAGCCGATGGAGATAGCAGCTTCTAGTCAGACAAGTCAAGTGGACGCCCAAACAGAGCGAGACTTGTCAGCTCAATTTAACATTGCTTACACAATTGCCATGACTGAACAACCCTTCACCAAATATGAGTCTTGGATCAAAACACATCGCAAGAATGACCTTAATTTATCCCGTAAGTACAGGAACCAGATTGCTTGTTCACAAATTTGTGGCATTCATCTCTGAAACAATGGAACATGAAGTGGCAGCAGCTATAAAGAATACAGGTTACATAGTTGTTATTGCTGATGGAGCCACTGACAAAAGCATAACAGAGAATGAAGCTGTTTGTGTGAGATATTCTAAAAGATGGCATCCCCCAGACAAAATTTCTCTCTAAAATTTAGGCTACATTTAGGTCACATCTAAAATTCGAAAGTTGAAGTCAGCTAATAAAGTTCGAGTTTTAATAAACCCTGCACCTAGAGTTCGAGTCTTCATTATCACAAGTGGGTATCCTATGCATCTCCACACCGCAGATCATTATACAACAACTGCCTCTTCATGACTCGGTGCTTGTGTTGCATCAATTGAAGACATGTCCTAAAATCCTGGAGGAAATTTCAAGAAATTTAAGGAAATGGTTGAAGCCCAGCTCATTCCAGTTCATGAACCCTAGTCTGAAACAATCAACTTTCAGGGAGTGAATTTGAAGGGCTAACTCCAAGATCTTCATCAACTGTTCAGCGACCTGTACAGTTCAACTGCATCAGCAGTCACCACAAAGTTCGAAAACTTACTCCAAAGTGAGGACAAAAACACTCTACATCAACAGTTTTAGGTCAAATACTCTCAAGTCATTTGTGTAAAGAAATTGTGTGATACAGAGGCTTTTCCAGTTCAGTGGAGGTCACTTAAATTTGTGCTGATGGAAATGAGAAGAGCGACATCCTTCATCTTGTTGAGATAATGCTCTCTCTCCCAATCAGCAGTGCAGAATGCGAGCGAATTGTTTCAGCCCCAAACTGAATCTAAACCAATGAAAGATCTACCCTCACTGCATAAACTTTGACCCACCTCATCAGAGTCAGCAAACAAGGTCCTGCCATTAAGGAATTCAACCCTCTACCGGCCATCCGGCAATTTGTTTACCTCTGGCCAAAGACCAAGAAACTGCAAGTACAAAACATGGCCAACACTGCAGGAGTGTAATGGTGTTAATCAACGGCTGACTGCCGTTTGCATGGTATTTGTGTATGAAGACATTTTGTCAGGTGTTGTGTTTCCAGTTTGTACCACATAGTGTGTTTGTGCATGTCACATGGGTTTTGTTCAATGAACAGTGCAATGAATTTGCTTATTTCACTTCGTCATTCATTTGTGCATACAACGTCCGTTAAATGCTGATTATGATTAACTTAAATGTAAATGAGTAAACCGCTTTGGCAGATGACAGCATAACATGCAAACAACTGGAAATATAAAAGGTAGCATTGGCTCGTAAAATAATCTCTGGCCCCTACAAATTCAACTCTGGGGGCCAATGGCTACCAAGCAAAATGCTTAATTTTATGCCCTGAGAATGTGTAAAGACAAGGCACTAAACTAGTGATACCACTGAGTAAACTGTCATACCCTGATAGACTGAATTATATCAATCACCCAACACTGGAATACTGATGCACCAGGGGTGATATAAATACATATAATGACATTTAAAATTGTCCTCGGAATCTACGATAACAACGCTTGCCCTATCTTCATGCAGCATGATTATCATATGTCCTATCAGTCTTTGAAACAGCCTAAAGCTATATAAAACCAGGACTTGCACCTCTTACGAACAGAGTGACTGTACATATGATAGTTTGCCAGACAAAGTTGTATTAGAACCTAATATCAAAACTTTTGAAGCACGCTTAGAACAATTCTGGGATAAACATGAGTCCAAATTCAATTATGAACAACATACCACAAAAACAATGACGACCGGTTCATATAATCACAACAGAGGAGCTGGACATATTAGCCTGCAGAAACTAAATATATGTAAGTAAGCATACATCGGCCGATAATTTCGACCATAGTCAAAGCTCGAGATCGAATATTGTTAGTTTCACATATTATCGCTCGAACAACAACGAATATACCACTTACATCGCACACATTATTCACTTACGGTTCATGACCGACTTGAAAGTTGAATTATATACAGAACACCAGATCTAGCATTCCAATTGCATAACTTTTGAAAATCCTTTGTTTTTCTGGTGGAAAAAGTTTCTCCATAAACAGCCCGGCTTTTCCCTAACCTACTATGCACCAAGTATTAACAGATACAAGCTCATACCTCGATTCTAGTCATTTACTTTAATTTAAGGACATCAGCACGAACGAGGCTATATACCTCGATCGAGGGAGTTGCTCTGTTTTTAAGGAAATCACTTCGATCGAAGTGTACGCGCATGCGCAAACACATTCCCGGTCGCCATCTTGAGGGATTTAAATATATCGCCACATCGTCAAAGATATTTCACGTTTTAGCAAGCAATTTTATGAACATTTCATCGATGCAGGTGAGCGATTATGGAATCAATGTTATATATCGACTTAATCGATGATTTTTTTTTGTGCCATCCTGAATAATTAATGTATTTTAGTGTCTTCACAATATTTTGCCTTGTACCTATCCCCTTCGTTATAACCGGATAACAATGATTTTACCATTTTCCGCTTATTGTTTTCCAACAAGGTCATGCTAATGGTTTTATTCAGACTTCCATGTATCTTTTGGTCCCACAGTTGGTTGTGATCAATTAGCGCATGTCATTAAATCAAAGTAACTAAGCCGTCCATATTTTGATGTGATTAGTATCATTATCCTACTTCTCCTTCCTCTAGGCCCTAGAAACAGAATCGGTTGAACCACATCACCTCACATTTTACATTACCAGATTAACAATTATTGTCTAACCGGTTATCACTAGTTATTGTCGCTTGCATTCCCTTGATTCGGGTATATAAGTTACTGTTGTGGGGATCTACCTCAATAACCATAATAAAATGTTTTGATCTGTATTATCTTTGAGGGGTGGGGAGGGGGGGTACAGGCGCGACTGGTGATGTCTGGTCATTTCAAAGACTATGACAACTAATTCTTGAAACAGCTGCTCAGGGTCTGAGATGGTCCCTACCCTGTCAAAGCATTAGTGCCCCTATATTTGTCTTCTTAAAACTGATCATCACACTGATGGAGAAGGAAATACATAGTCAAGTTTGTGATTTCAGTCTGTTGCAGCTATGACCACAGTATGGATCAGGGCGTACAGATATTGTGCCGTGAGTGCGGACTAAAGACATCAAATCTAGAAGGCTAACACCCATCACAAAAAGACTCATCTTCAACTTGTACAATGTCAATGTTGATAAGGATGACAGACCAAGAGTTCACCCAGAAAAATGATGCTTGAAATGTGCAAGTGCTTTGAAGCGCCATCATGATATAAAGTACAAGAGAGGAGGACCTAAACCCTCAGCAACATTCCCAGAATTGGCTACATTTCCAAACCAACCTCGAGATTGCTTGGAAGATGTCAACCCAAGGAGCACCATGTTTGCATCAAATGAGGTACTGTTATTGTATTTGTGATATCATTTGTTTCATATTTCAGAGAGATTACATGTCGCAATCTGTTACTGGGCTTGTATCAGTCTTTACATTATTTGCCTAGTCCAAAATCAATTTTTCTAGATACGATGTGTGTGTGTTGATTGAATATTTGATGAATGTATGCTTATATTTTTATTAACTTGTGTGTGAAGGATCCCTGTGACAGCGATGAATATGCAAACCAAGGACTATCAAAGAGGATGCGAATAACTATCCTTACAGATTCCTCTATGCAAACAACTGCAGAAATGAACTGTTCCACCTCGCAAGCCCTCCCACAGTTTATGCAGGCAGATGCGCCCACAGCCACATGCCTGGATCAGGCAGAATGTGCAACACAAACAGAGAACAGTATTGCAGGACTGATTTGTCATGAAGGTAGCATAATATTTGGGAACATGACCTCAAAACAGCTGTTAATGGTTTCCCACACACTAGGGAAATCCCAGCATCGCCAAATTAAGCGTGATTGTTACGATATGAGCCACAGCATCGAATCGTTGCTGAACATAAATATGACATCATATATGAACCAACGCAACCCAGCTGTGTTGGGCGTCCTTCTGGGTGTTGCTGACAGAGACCTCAAATACGGTGACACAGAAGCTGCAAAGGAATCGCAGAAACAAACAGAGTACAAAATTTCGAAAACGGTGGAGTCAATAATGAACCTTTCCGCCCATAGACTTTTCATGCCCTGCACTTCCGAGACAGCCTCATCCTCTTTTCAGTAACCGGTAGTCGTTTGGCACTTACAGTTTTATGTGCAAGTGCAGTCCATGCCAGCGACCCAAGCTCCAAACGATTTTTGCATAATCTTGGCACCAAGTCAAATGACTCTTCCATTCCTGGGGTTGTGGTGTTTGCATTTGACAATAACCAGATCCTGTGAACATTGAGAGTAAATTTCGATGCCACATTGTGACAATGGTTGTCCAATTCAAAGCCGATAAGGCTGGTAATTTGCAATGGAGAGAAGACCTAAAGCCAGTGATTTGGATGCTGAACCCAGGAAGTGTGGCTTGTGTGAGAACAATTGACCAAGATAGGAATGTAAAAAAAATTCTCTATGATGCCCATCTGTATCCCCACTTAAGGAAAATTATAGCAGAAATGGCTGCTAAACGAACCAACCAAACTGTACATGGTTCCCCTTTCAGGGACCCGATCGATGCACTGGTTGAACAACAGAAGCATGCTGAAAATTTCAGGACTTGTCAAGCCTGTGGTGATGCCAATGTACCGAATAGCAAAATAAAGTGCCCAAGTTGCAAAGTCAACCTTAAGCAAGCCGAACTACAAGCTCTTGGGTTAAATGAATGTGGAACTTGGGAAGAGAGGCCAGCAAAAACCACGGCGCATACAGCAAAAATATTCAGAGTGTCTTTCCCAGAGAACAAGGATGACAACGTGGAAATGATGTGTACTGATAAGACACCCCATCCTGTACATGAAGTGGCAAAAGAATATTGTGTCAATGACCCAGTTTTTATCAATCCCTGCTCTTATGATGCCTGTACTGTGGTCCTAAGAAATATTGGTCGTAAGGCAGGAGTCAGTCGTTATGGAGGGGATCGGGAGCTTGTATTCCTTTGTGCTCGTCTCATCCTCTCCACTTACATGTGTGAATTGTGCAAAGAGTTTTTCTGGCATTGAAGCATCAGCAAAACATACAGAAAGGCATAAAGACAATGGAAAGGATGCTGCAATGGTGCTTGAATTTGACTGGGCACTCTTGATCCCAGGGCCTGGCCATTTAGAAATGAACATGGTTAGGAGTTTTGTGGAGTTGACATGGCATATTTTCTACAAAGCCCTTGCACAGCTCATGAACTTTCGAAGTGACAATGCCCTGAATGCAGCCAAACGAATGTCTGACCACCACAAGGGTTGGCAACTTTGTACGATAGCACGCGAGGCACTAACCAGAGAACTGGTTTTGCCTTGGGTGAGGATCCAGCTGACTTCTGATCAGCCTGACCTTTCTCCGGACACATTTTTCAAATTTCTCATGGCTGATGTCCATGACAAAATATATGCCATGATCGGCGACCTTGTGCTGGAACTTTTGTTTGTACAGAAAGGGAATCAGGGAAGGCAGTCATGATTTGGCTTACGCAGCCCGTGACAAAATTGCAAAAATCTGGACTGGTCGACCCCACTCCAGCTATAGAGAAATTGAAATGACTGACAGCATCACGCTGGAGAGAATGCCTGAGGAATTGAAAGAGAGTGTTCTGAAGTGTTGGTCCATAAACATTTCTGGGCGTGCTGGCACCGGTCAGGAACCTGATGTCCGTTTGGAAGAAATCAATAAACAAACTCAGTCATGGTTGCCTAAGGTCCCCACTGGCGAGGATTGGAGGACCGTCTGCAATAACTTCACAGTATTGTCTGACTTGCGCGGAGAAACTCTTAAGCAGTTAGGTATCAACGACCCTAAGAGTGCAAACATCAAGCAGCAAGACAAGCTCAAAGAAATAGAAGCATTCAGGGTCCTATTAGGACAAAAACAGTACCTCCTTCATCCTGAAAAAGAAAACGATGTCATTTCCCTTGAAGGGCAGCGGCTAGGGACAAGCGAGCCAGATATTTTGACGCATACTTGGAGTTTGAACCAATGCGGAGCGTGTCAAGGAGAGCTGTCCCCTTCAAAGAACATCCAGTCTTTGTCACAATGGAAGAGGAAAGTGCCTTCAACTCTTTATCCTCCAAGACAATAAAGGAGCTGCAGGAATTGACCTAGTCTCGGTTACAATGTGTGGTTGATGCCGAAATCAAGGCAGTCTTCAAGAGTGCTCTTGACGGAACTCTCTCTGTAGGGGTCGAGTCTGCTAGCTCTAGTCGAAATAGACTGCTCAAGAGTGAATACATGCAAATTCTTGATGAGATCCAGGAATATTTGAAATACCAAAGCACATTGCCTCGGGCTACAGACATGTCGGAAAACAGTGGCGTGATTTTGTGATTTAAAATATTGGTCAGCAGATGTAGGTGGATGATATTAATTTTGTAAACTGATGGTTTTATGTTGATGCATTCGATCCCAGATTAAACATTTGTAGGTACCTCTTTCACTTTCATTCTAAATGTGATATGATGCAATCCTGCTGCAGATGTTGATCAGTAAAATTATCTATATGCATTCATTGTCTTGCTTGCCAAACAATGTCTTTAATTGGAGACAGAGAAAAAGGTAACAATTGTCTATGACTATGCTTTAATAAAATAATAAGTTAAAAGATCATTCAATTTGGCAACAAACATATGTACATAATATTAAATGTCAAAAGTCAACTAGCTACATTCCATACACACAATAAGTAAAAAAAATCACTCAATATGGCAACTAACATATACACAATGTAAATGTAAAAAAATCCACTAGCTACATTCTAGACACACCAATGTGATGGTAGTCGGGTAAGGGGTCTTCTTGAGAGCATCAAGAGTGGCTCGTAACGATTTCCTCAGTCGACCCTCAGACTCGACAACATTCCGTTTAGTGACTCCCTTGGCTGCTGGCCGCATTAGAGTCGTTTGAGAGTTTATAGGAGGTGGCATCTGTGAACATGTGGGTGTTAGAGTTTTGATGAAGTTACCAGCTCCTGGGGAAGTTTTGGTTGGGGTTGGATAACCTGGTTCCACAGAAATGACAACCTCATCTGTGGTGGAGCTGGAGGTAGAGTGTCTTGGAGCTGGGCGTGTCATTGTAATAAAAATCACTCTCCCTCCTGTGGTCGCAACGAGTTCGTGTGCCTTCTTGAAAAGGGTGTTTCTTCTGGAAACTCGCGTCTTGGAACGTTGGGTGCCATCTTCTACGTATGTGGACCCACAGCGGCCAGTATGGTGCTTCCATGAAGCATATCTGTAGATAGCATGCGTAGTCATTTTTGGTTAACAAGTCAAAATTAATACATTTTCTGGGTGAACTCAACCCTTGACAGTGACGAATTCAACTAGTGTAATGGTATATATGCCCGACTTTCATTAAAGTGAATATATAAGGTACTCACAATACATGTTTTTTATGATTATGTGACTGAAATATATAACTAGTCCTTTGAGTTTGACAACCAGCCCCTACGGTCATACAGCCTGCCATAAATAATAAACCAAATTGTGGTTTTATTGTTAACTGATCACACCTGAAACTTTGCCAAACCGTAAATTGTAATTCAATGCGTTGACAAAAACATTACATGCGACTTACCGTCCTGCGGACAGGGGCGAAGTATAGGCCCACTTGGTATGGGGGGTTCGGGGGGCCCCCCCCGAGATTTTTTTAAACTATAGATCCAATATGGTGCGATTCATTTTTGGAAACGATGTGTAGGCCCGGGCCTACCGTGCCTATTGGAACACGCCGATGGCGGAATATTCTTCAAAATTAAAAACAAAAACAATACCAGCGAATGACGATGACTATTACTGTAGAACTCAGGAAAAGAACCGCGAACTGAACACAGGAAGTTGATTCGCGCGTGCGCGTGGTCCTTCGTTTTCCGTACATTGTTTCATTTCGAGTGTGTTACTTGCATCAACGCCATGCACTTAGATCGAAGTAGATGACTGTATTCGAAGGAAATCGTTTCGATCGAAGTATGAGCTCAGACCTGATTAACGGCTACACAACGCTTCATAGCCAGGCCGTGTTAGTCCCAGTGCGCCTCGACCCGCTAAATTATCAATATTTGAGATATGATTGGACCATTGTGGATGATCACCAAGCACTCTTGATAGGAGGCCAGTATTTGCTCGGTCATTCTCACGCAAGGATTAAGACATCAGCGAGTGCACCGCATATACAAAGCGCACACACACCGCAGATGGACCACAATGTATAGTTATTGTCATCTGATTGTTCTATTTCATCTTGCTTTCGCAGCAAATTCAGCAAACACGGGGGCGAGATTCGTATCGTTCCAAACGGAGAATGGAGTGTCTGTGTTGGAGGACATACTGTACCAGGTGCCCGTAGCCAGTAATATACATTGTGCGCAGCTGTGTCTCCAAAACACCGTTTGTGTCAAGAAAGTCAAGAAACTACGTATGTGACCTCAAGAACATATCTACTGTAAATGAAAGAATTGGGGAAACTGATTACGACCATCATATATACATGTATGCTGGTGAGTAGCTATGAACATTGTATTGACCTTATTGTATTCACATACAGCTTGCTGAAGTTGAAGCATTATTGCAGCAGCATGATACTCACATTCGTGTTATCGGGTTGATGTTGCAGGTGTTTAGGAAAAAAAAGAGTAATGTAATGTTTTATCAACTTGTACATTCTTGTTTCTAGTTCGGTCATCTCAATAAATCTTCAATATTGGGTTCACCAAACTGTTTTAGTAACGTATCCAGTAACTCATGGTTGGTCAAGGAAGTCAAGATCGGTCTTATCAGCAACTAGCCACGGTCTATAGTACTTGGTATTTAGGGCCCTTTCAAATCTGACGCTGCGCTAGCGGGAGTCAGTCGATATGTTGGCTGGCATTACCGTGTGTTATATGGTCAGATAAGGCCAGTGTCATGTAGTGCTATGGGCAGATGGGGTAGGGGGTGGGGATTTTAAACATCTGTAAAAAAGGCCTCGCGTGAATTTTGAACGGCCCGTTGTTACAGTACTGGTCTTGTCGTGTACCACATGCAAACCAGGAGCTTGGGAAGACGATATGCCAGAGCAAGTACATAATTGTTAAGTAAGCTGCAATTCAAATGACCTGAGAGTATCGCATATACTAATGAATAATGCTTTTTCCACAGTCATCTTACAACGTAAATAGATTATGCATATCATGCGGTACAAAGATTATTACCAGTTTCGCTATTGAATGAAGAGGGTGAGGGGGGTGGGGTCACACCTTGTCACCAGGGAATATGGAGGGAGGCACGGACTAGGAGGGAGGGGGCGTGGCCGTAGAGAAGGACGTTTAGAAGAAAACGGGGAAGGGTAGGGGAGGAAAAGAGGGTAAAAGATGGATGCTGGCGGGAGTTACGGAGAGGGAGAGAGGTTTGGGCAGGCAACTCATCAAACCATCAGGGAAGTCATTGAAACTGTCTTAGTATGTCACTGCTACACTTTCGGTTGACTACTGACATTGTGCCTCAATAATGTCACTCAAATACCGCCAATTAGAGTAATGCAAATCTTCAAGAAATGCAAGCTTCAGAATATGTTGGGTACCTTCGGGCGATAGACATCCGACGTTCAGCTGACACCCCTATCGTTAGAGGTTAACTTCTTCAAATCAAATATTATGTACCCGGATGTTACGGCCCCACAGCGCTTCGTGTCCGAGTTGTTGTGGTCCCATGGCTTCTCCATCCGTATAATTATCAATAGGCGAGATGTAGATGGACCATTGGCAGTGGTGGTTCTTATAAGGAGGCGATGTTGAATTTTGATGTTTGTACTTATATAGCTTTTCTCCAAAATATTCAATTACATTTCGTGGTGTTGAATGAATGTCTGCTCATACTCGTTAGATTTTCGGCTTGTAATGTTTCAGATTTTCAGCATTGATAAGAATAAACATTGCATAGGTTATTTTTCTTTTGATTAAATTGCATTAACCCATAAACTAATGCAATTTAATAGTATATTTCTTTTTTCGACTGCAGCCCTGGATTTTGATAAGAAGGAAACACCAAATCATTGTTAATTTATCGTGAATGACGAATTGAAAACCCCCTTAATACTTTGTTATAAACATATGCAAAAGTGAAACAAACCATGCATGCCAAATTCCATAATTCTCGAGTATCATCGTTCAAAGTTAGTTTCTTTTCAATTTGAGATGTCTGATTGTGTCTACCACATGCCACATTTGGACTTCTCTTTATATCCCGTCCAAATATGCAGTAAAACTTTACATATTAAGTAGACCAAGCGATTTTTCGTCCTTATCCATAATCTTACCACAATGGAACCTCGGCAAATCAGCACACATACCACAAGCAACCACGTGGTCCATCTTCAATTATTGGAGAACCGCATTACCATGAGTACCTGGTCTGAAGTGTTGAGGAGTTTCACAGGTCATACGGCACAAACACTGGGTATATATTCGTCATCATGTCATCATCAATATATCGTAACAGGAGATATTGTTTTCCTCGCTGGATATTTAAAGTAGCATCGTATTTGGTCTTATATATAAACATATGCCTATGTGCATTAGACAGATAGTGGGTAGATATTCATGGCGAGCTTGGGATGGGTTTCGGGCTGTTTTGTCTCGATTTAATCATGAATGATTTAATGGTGAAGATAACCTTAGTTGGGTATTTCTAGGGCAGAAAAACGATGTTTTCATAATCTATGATTCAAAAATATGCTTTGCTAGCCTAGTACACAAAATGAACATCAAACCATAACTAGAACCAGTTGCTGTAAACAAAAAGTGCTAGGCATGCAGTTCACAGCATTGTTACATAACTGATGAATGGCAAGAATCAAAACTTAACGAAAACGTTTATTTCTTCATAACCAAAGAGTTATTTATATGCATTGGCTTCTAGTAAAAACCATAGAGCATCACAAGAATCACAAAATATATTGATAGGCACGGCCAGTTATATCATGAATGTCAGCATCACTTGCTAGCTACTGTCAGTGACAACTGACTGACAATTTTTGTACAAAAGCTTTGTCAGTAACACTTTCGATAACATCAATAACAATCTTCTACTGGGTTAAACACCTTCACTTGTATTCTGTTGTGAATCGCAGGTAGCCCTTTCCTGAAGGCACTTCACGTTGGGTGTGGTTTGGGAAGAGAGCCTTAGCCTCATCCGGGCTTAGTGAGGGAACAACCATTGCTTCTTTTCCATCCTTCAAAGATGTAAATGAATTGAACTGCAGGTCAGGTTCATATCTACAAGTAAGTATTATTTGGCAAGATCACTTCACAATTGGTATAACCTACCTCCCAGTCAACTGGTGTGGCTACTTTCTTGGTGGCTGTCAACTGAAGCGAATCAATAACTCGGATAATCTCACTGAAAACAAAACCAGGTTACTTATAAACACACACACATATATACACTTATATATACATACATATATACATATATATATACATATATACATATATATACATATATACACATCTATACACACATATATACACTTATATATACATATATACATATATATACATATATACACATCTATACACACATATATACACTTATATATATACACATATATATATATACATATATATACATATATACACATATATACATATATGCACATCTATACACACATATATACACTTATATATATACATATATACATATAAACACATACAGACAGATACACACATATACACACATATATATATACATAGAGACACATATATAGACACAGATAGACACAGAGATATATATACATATATATACATATAGACACAGGATATATACATATATACAGATATATATACACATAGTATATATATAGAGACATATATACAGATATAGACAGAGAGAGACATATATAGAGAGACATATATATAGATATATATATATATACATAGATATATATATATATACATATAGAGATATATATATATATATAGAGATATATATATATATATATATATACATATATATATATATATAAATAGAGATATAATATATATATATACATATATATATATATATATATATATATATATATATATATATATATATCTATATATATATATATATATGTATGTAGGTATATATATATACATATATATATCTATATATGTAAATGAAGGTATATCTATATACATATGTATATATAGGGATATATATATATATATATATATATATATATATATATATATATATATATATATATAAATATATACATATATATATACATTTATATATATATATATATATATATATATATATATAATATATATATATATATATATATATATATATATATATATATACAGATGGGAAATATATGCCTACTTGAAGTTGCGTCCTGTCGTAGCAGGATAGAGGATCGAGAGCTTCAACCTCTTGTCTGGGCCGATGATAAACACCTGCACATGGCCACCACCCATAGTTAGTTATGGAAATAGTCACTTCATTATAACGTCACAGTCAATTAGACATAAAAGCAACAGTGGTGAGTATAGCATTGGGTACTAACAGCGCGGCAGGTGAGAGGCATCCCTGTACTGTCCTTCTCATCTGGGTCAATCATGCCCAGTTTGACAGCTAGCTCACGGGACGGATCAGCAATGATCGGATAAGGCATGGTAGAGCAGCCACAGTAGGCCAGCACATCCTGAACTCACAGCAAGCTTCATAAGTGAGTCAATTCAGAACACCATGGAAGATTAAAAGCACCAATTTAAACATCATAACGCTGATCTGTTTGAACATAACGTTACTTTAACCAGCACGCAGGACTTACCCCAGTCCAGTCATTATGAGACTCGACCGAGTCACATGACAAAGCGATAAGCTTGACTCTGCGCTTAGAGAAGTCGTCGGCTCTCTTCACTACTTCGCCCAGCTCGGTGGTGCAAACGGGGGTGAAATCTCGGGGGTGCGAGAAGAGTACAGCCCATCTGCATTGGACAGTGCAGAAATGATTTTCAACCCATTTCTGTGTGTATATGTACCACTCTTCCACGTGAGATAAAAACAAACTAAAGTCCACCATTAAACAAACAGACCAATCATATTGACAGCATCTTTAAATAAAGCATATCTGTCGCCTATATAATACAAATACTGTCAAACAAACCGTGATGTCGGCAGGTGATACGGGTCTGAATGACAAAGCTGAACGATGAATCAAAATCAAGTTAGACCATACCCTACCATCGTGTCTCTGCTCCATGCCTGGCACCCGGTGGGGGCACTTAAGTGTATAGAGGTAGTATATATGTTCCGCGCGACGGGTATGCTTTTTCGGCCTCGCGACTTGTACGACGGGTTTTTGGGCCTCAAACTTGTACGACGGGGTATGTTTTTCAGTCTCAATCTGTACGACGGGTTATACATTCGCATAATACCTTGTACGACGGGGTATGCTTTTGGCCATTTTGACCTTGTACGACGGGCACGGGTTTTCGAGGTGCCGCGGCACACCTCTATCCAGAATAAGTGCCCTCCCCACCCCCCAAGGGCCTGGCATGACCTGATTTCGGACCTAACCGATTCGTATATAGCCGTACAGGGTTTGCGTCATAAATATCTTGTAGTACTGAGAGTGTCCCCGGTGGGCTGAACATGGAAGATCAAGTGGCTTGATCTAAACAACGCTGATTTATTGGGACAAAACAGTTCTTCATACTTTACATTTATAGTTGCTTGCCGTCCTGACATTTCCCGATAAGTCAGGGGCGTAGCCAGCGATACGCACGTATGTAACATCAATTTGAAAAGTGAAAAAATAAATTTGGCCGAAAATGGCATCAAAGTCAAAAGCTAAGTTGGGTTAGACTTCACTGTCTGGAACTCCCCCGTCTGTGCGTATCATTCCTTCAAGCCTGGCTACGTCCCTGTAAGTGGTTACCCTTTCGCATGCAATTTCTGAATGAAAACTGGACAACTAACGCACCAAGCACCACCCCCACGCCCCACCCTCTGGCTTTTGGTCATCGCCGCGGTTCCTTGCGTTATAGTTCTATATACGCTGCATTCTTTATGGTTTCTGTTTGTTAACTATTGATTTTCATAAATATGTACAACGCACGCACACACCTCCATGAAATAAGTCATTTAAAGGTGATGATCAAGCTTCGATAGCTTCAGCCATAACGAACACACCAGCTCTACGCAGAGAGGACGCCGTTTTGGATGGAGTTAAAAAAAGATGAAAACTCACGAATCTCCAATCCACTCGTGGAAATTAATTTTCCCTGCCGTTGTGGCGGCATCAAAATTGGGAAAGAGTTCACCTAAGTTCACCATTCTGTAAAGGCTTCGATTTCCGAGGTGAAGATACACTGTCAACTGACGACTGTTGTACTGGGCTATAATATGAATGCGTCCAGTGGCAGACAACCGGCAGTGCGGGTATCTGAGGCCACGCCTACTTGACAATCAATGGAAGGCCGCTTACTTCTTTAATTTCAAAATTAAACGAGACTTACCTGTTAGCTGAAGTTTGATTGTAATTCTTAACTATCATCTACCTAAAGCGGGTTTACCTGAGATCACGTGACAATCTTCCCAGAGTTCAAACTTAAACACTCATTTTTGATCCTAAAAAGATGAATTTAGGGCGGTTAACGATGTGTGAGTTTTCGCTCCACATGCAGGAGGCTGCGGGAAATTCGGGCGTTACTGGGACCAACGCCTGTTCTTTGTCTCACTGCTACAATAACTGAGAATCTCGTGGAGAACCTGAAAGAGACCTTAACCCTTCAGTCTGTCAATTATGTAGTGACAGTTTCAAACAGGTATCATACTCTGCATGCAAAGAATAATTAAACTGAATAACAGATTTTTTGAAAAAGAACCACAATTTCAACGATTATATACTGTAATGGATATTTGCTGATACAGGCCCAATATTTTCTTAAAAATTTACCACAGCCGGGCGGACAAAGGCGATTTAAATTGGATCGTTGAAAGTTTAATCCGTGACGGGGCTGGTGCACCAAAAACGGTTGTGTTCTGCAGGTATGTTAGTATGGATCTATTTTGGACTTATTTTTGTACTACAGACTTTTAACAATACACAAAGGTTGAAGTACACTCATATCTTAGTATATTCTGACATGTGTGCAAAGTGTATTTTTGTTTTGTTTTGCATCTAAAACAAACAACAGTACAGCCCTACAGTATGTTTATTCTACAAATATGCATACACATTATTAATAATACACATTGTAGTTTGAAAATGGTGTTAGAGTAGGGATGTTAATGAGCGATGAGAGACGATTATTCGTAAGTCGCCGACGTTATTGTAGGTAGCTGAGGGTTGATGTCCTGCTAAATAATACCCGAGACTTTATATGAATTTCTATTTTCTTTATTCGTCTCTGCTGATTTGCACGTTCGGGTTCTGAATCTGGTTGTTGTTGTAGGATGGATATGTCGAATTTAATAATAATAATGTTTGTGTGTCTGATGCTGTCGTATTTATAGTGAAAGATGGGGGTGGCTTGATGTGGTGAGCTGTGATTGGTTAATTGTGAAGTTAATTGTTAAGGGAGTTGACGGGACTCGAATGTTTTCATCAAAGGATTGGATTTGGCAAAGGACTGTATAATTTGGAAACTGACACGTTCGGAACTTAACGGGATTCGAAAGGTTTATGTAAATTGGGCAACAATTAATCTAGTAGGAGTGAAAAGAGGTGAAATTCATTTGTTTAAATTGGTTTTGTGTTCATGTCCCGAGTGGCCGAAAGGTTGTATATCTAACTTACACTTTTGGGGTTGAAAATTCTCCCGAGCAGTATGTTATATTGCACAAATATATGCATATAGCAATTAATATGTACTGCCCACGCAAGACAGTCACTCAAGGGACAAAAATCACCATTGCGTCCATAGGTGCAACACCACTGCTTTGCCAGTACAATGACTGCTATATAGAATAACACATATGATGTGCAAAAATTTTATTGTCCAAAAATATTGTACATACTTCAAGAATTTTACTATACTGGGTGTCCAAATGATATATGAGGTTACTGTGCAAAACAAAAATATATATCTTCTTAGTAGTTTAGTTTTGCCACGAAACACGGATTTTCCCGAGGTAAATAACGTTGAATTACTGGCAACTGAAACAAAAAATTATCAAATTTACTGGAGCAAGTTATCAACACAGTTAACCAAATACAATGGGCAACCAGACAATCAAACATAAATTAAAAATGCATATTTTATACAGTGATATCCATATTATTAAAATGCATTATAAATGGATGCTTAAGAGTACGCCACTTGAACAAATTATGTGGGTACACTTGAAAGAACACTAGACATCTTATAATAATTGGTCAATTTTGTATACGGCTTGCTGCTTGGTGCCAGTATTGATTAATAAATATGTTTAAAGTAATATAGATTGATATATAATAAGGAGCGTTGGTACATTGCAACCCTCACACATAGTCATAACGTCTGTAACCTGGTACAGGAAGCAATTTTGTCATAGCGCCCTTTATCATCCGAAACCAAAATGGCGAGACAAGAAGCAGCGTAAATGTTGGCGATGTGTTTTTTTGGTGGATTTTTGCATATAACGAAGATTGATCACGATCTGGATTTTTCAGTGAGCACCGTAAGATGTTTATGAATAACCAGATATGGTTCATCTTTGTATTTGTTTAACTATGAAAGTCAGTGAGATCAATCTTTGGTTGTCAACCACATTATGAATAGGCCAAACGCCAGACCTAACAGGTAGTAGTTAGGTCTGTTAACCAGGATACCTTGCCACAGGAATCGCAGATACTTGCGACAAGAAGGATGTATATTCACCGAATAATATGCGTCTTTTAGGTCAGCGCTTGTGAACCAGCAGTTAGGAGTTATCAACTGCAGTGCTGATTTTAGTGTATCCATCTTAAAGTGGTGGTATGCCACGTCAAAGTTCAGTTCTTTCAGATGAAGTATGACCCGGTGTGAACCATCTTTTTTGGGGCGAAGAAATATATTGGACAGATATTGACCTTCACAATGGTTAACACATTGAATAATGCCTTTTGACAGAAGTCTTGATATTTCCCCTTGCACTTGGTCTTGTTCACATTGAGAAAACGACAAAGGGCGAGGAGTGTCATTTTGAGAAACCTCATTTAAGAAGTCAATTTTAAGTCCTCTAACCGCTTGCAGAATATCCGGGTCATGAGTTACCTTATTCCACTCGTGGAAATAATTTGCCGCAACAAAATTGTCTGGGTTGTTACTCAATTCCGTGTTCATTATAGTGATCGAAGGACTCGCCTCGATTGAAGTATGAGGGATCAGCCCTATTTGTTCCTTGGGCGCCCCTTCCACTGAGGACGAGGGAGGGGCTTGACCTCTAAAAAAATTCTCTTGGTTTGAGGTTGATGGTGTCCTCGACGTGGATTTGAATATTTGTATGGGCCTCGGCCTCTGAAGTTGCGAGATGGTTCCTGCTGTTGATGTTTCTGCACAAGGTCTAGTTTGCCGGAGTCGAAAATCTCTTTCACCTGCTGCGACAGGTCACTGCCGAAAAGGTAATCTGTTACCGGGTTATTTTGGTGACAGATTTTCTTGTATCTGCCCTGCAGGTGAGGTTAAATTAGTTCCCGTCGACGCATCGTCAGCGAACCAAACGATGCCGTAAGTAATTTGAAGGCATCTCCGGCAGTTCTCACGGCATCATGCAAGGAAAACAGTTGTGAAGGGTCATGTTTCAGGAACATGTCCATTATTTGGAGTAGTGGCGTTCCCGCGTTGAGGATCAGTTGTTGGGATTTTTGTAGGCTCCTGTCCAAAGCTTGTACCTACCTGTGTCCTCGAAGGCTTGAGTAAATCTCCTGATTTGTTCGGGGCACGGTCATTTGGACAGTTGCCTGGATTTGGGGATTTGGCACACATGTCTTGAGTTTTTTCCGCAGCCATGAATGTGCGGAATCCCATATTAGCCAGATTAGCTTATTTCTCATGAATATGTGGGCCAACAGTAGCTGCGTGCTCAAAGGATCCGCCAATATCATCTAAAATCTCAGTAAATTGGTCGTGTCCCACTGGCTTTAGGGTCAGCCCTATCATCGTTGTCGTTATCACTGATATCGCTCAGTGTGTGCATAATATTGTCCATGCAGACCGACATTGTCGTTGGACCTTGCGAGCACTCTGAGGATGCATACGGTTCTGACGTCACGGAGGCTGTATGCCCCATGGGAGGGGCACCTAGAAGGAAAGGTGAAACATCCAACTCAACCACAGTTACTAACCAGTTCACTGTGATCTCATAACGTTACGCAAGATAAATCCATGAACAGAAAAACACGAGAATAATCCAAAGAAACTGGGAGAATCTGAGAGTGTGTCTGAACTCCGTGGAAGCGGTCAACGCATTGAACTCTGGGAAGACTGTCACGTGATCTCAGGGAAACCGCTTTGGGTAGACGATAGATAAGAATCTAATTTGAAGATTTTAATGACTGAGGTACTGACAACTATGTAAATTTCAGTTAGACTCTGAGAAGCAGGTGTACAGGTTGATCACCAGAGCGTTATTCTATTGCATCACCTCTTGCATGGGTTCCTGTCACCGAGAGAATTCGTGTAACTACATAACGAGTCAAAACGGCCTACCGATGCCGAGTCATGGTTTACCCAATGCTCTGTTATGTAAGAGCATAAAAGGATTGAGCAAAAGGTGTGGCTATTGATCCGGAGTGAAATGAACGTTGTCCATGGTTGAAATGGAAATCGAATTTGACAGTTACATAATACTCGCGATTTATCAATGACCTTTCTACAGCAAGCGTTATCGGATTCAGTCTGGTCAGCGAACAATGAGACTTTCTGTCTCTGCTATATCTGTACCTGACAGCTGGTTGCGCGTGTGCGGTGTTCAAGCAGTGTTCGTATTTTGTGTCACAAGGTGTCCCCAAGTATTGTGCAGAATAGGGCGGATGAGAGTTGCAGTACGTTTCACCTGCCTTTCTGTCAACGCTACCCACGCTCCAATCACTGTGGGTTTGAATGAGCGTTATGTGCATATATGGGCTTGAATATGCGAGTTTGTCCGTGTGCATGTTTGGATGTATGTGGTTGTGAATGTCTGTATGTCTCTGTGTCTATCTTGGGTTTGTCTGAGTGTGTCTGTGTGTATTCGTGTGTCAATGTGTGTTTGCGTGTGCCCGTGTTGTTTTATGCTTGTCTGTCCTGTTCTGTCTATGTGCGTCTGTGTGTTTGTGCATCTGTCTTGTGTGTATTTTTCTCGGTGTCAGTCCTTGCTGTGACTGTGTGTGGGAATTAATATTTTCCAAAATGGCAGACATCGTATCGCGATTTTTCAGAAACGATATATCGATGGCATTTATTGAAGAATAGCGTCGAGTAGGGGTAAGTTTTTTGGTGCGTCCGGTCTATTTTTTGTACAGGCTCTTGATATATGTTATTTTCTAGATGCGTCCTGCAGCACATTAGCCAAACGCGTTTCCGCAAGACCCTTCTCGTAAGCTCCTTCTATAACCCGAAGACCAGTGATGACCACAGCCTACAACAATTCGAAGAATCTATTAATAGAGCCTCGTCTACCAACGACTCAACTTTACTAGTTGGTGGAGATTTCAATCTACCAGGTTGGGACTGGAAATCAAAAAACACTTCGGCCCAACACTGTACACTCGCGTCTCCATTACCAATTCTTGGAATGTCTCGATAACAACGGTCTAACGCAACTAGTTGAAGAGCCCACGCGAAACAACAGCATTCTAGATCTCCTCCTTACCAACGTACCAAGCAACGTGCTTAGAACCAACGTATTTCCAGTTATCTCGGACCACGACGCAGTACTGATGGAGTTCGACACACGATCAGTACCACATAAACAGACACCACGCCGCATTGCACTCTACAAAAATGCACATTGGGACAGTATGAGGAATGATCTGAACTAAACACTTCAACAAGTTGCCAAACAAGCTGAACAAGGTGAGGATATCGAAGTTCTTTGGACAACATTCAAGTCTGATCTGAAAACCAGCAGTGACTCCAACATACCACACAAAACTGCCAAACATGCAGATTCAGCTCCTTGGATAACACCAGACAAAAAGCAACTGATCAAAAAGCGGGATCGCCTCTACAGAAGGAAAAAGAAGTCCAACAACCCAGCTCACATCAAGCAATTCAAGTCAACCAAGCAACACCTACAGAAGAAACTCCGTCATGCTTACTGGTCATACATTGACAACATGATCACATCACAGGGCATTGATACAGCAAACAACAAGAGCATCTCAAAACGATTCTAGACCTTCATCAAGCATAAGAAAAAAGACTCTTCTACATTCACTGGACTGCGTAAGCAAGGCAATCTCCATACTGATCCTAAAGATAAAGCTAACATCCTTAACGAATAATTCCAATCTGTATTCACTGAGAACATATCATGTACAACCAGTGAATTCAACGATAGAGACTACATGCCAGACAATGAGTACCCAGCAGCACCAGATATCATCATCACCACCCCTGGCATTGAGAAACTTCTAAACTCACTTAACCCTCACAAAGCACCAGGTCCAGACTCCATCCACCCACGGGTACTGAAGGTACTGTCATCACATATTGCTTCCACTATTCCTGATAATTGGCGGACAGCAAACGTTTCACCTATCTACAAAAACCCAGAAAACTACCGTCCAAGCATATGCTGTAACATTATGGAACATATCATCACTAGCCACATAATGCAGCATGGGGGAAACAACAACATCCTGTACCCTCTACAACATGGCTTCCGCAAAGGCCGATCCTGTGAGTCGCAGCTTATCGAATTCACAAATGACATCAGTTCAAACCTGGAGAAGGGAAAGCAGACAGACGTCCTTGTGATGTACTTCTCTACGGCGTTCGACAAGATCTCACACAGTCTTCTCATCCAGAAGCTTGGCCGACACGGCATCAAAGGACGCACCAACTGGTGGAGACAGGCATTTCTAAGCCGAAGAACTCAAGCAGTAATCCTTGAAGGGGAGACCTCAGACACAGTCAAGGTACAATCGGGCGTCCCTCAAGGCTCAGTACTAGGACCTAGCTTGTTCCTGCACTATATCAATGACATCCCATGCGGTATTGATGCCACAGTTCGCCTGTTTGCTGACGATACAATAGCCTACCTTGCCATTGCCAGCAAAACTGACTGTGCCAAGCTCCAACATGACCTCGACAAACTCGCACAGGGGGAAAACAAGTGGAAAATGGCCTTCCACCCAGATAAATGCCAGGTAATCTCCATCTTCCGTAAGAAATCTACCATCCACTATGACTATAGACTTCACAACCAATCTCTTCAGCATGCAAACTCAACAAAATACCTGGGACTAACTATCAACAAGCATCTAGACTGGAGGGAACATATCAAAAACATAAGTAATAAAGCAAGCCGCAGCTTGAACTTTGTACGTCGCAACATAAACTTCGCCTCAACGTCAGCCAAAGAGATTGCCTACCAATCACTTGTACGCCCCACTGTCGAGTATGTCGCTTCTGTATGGGACCCCTATGAAAAGTCAGACATCGATAGAATGGAAATGGTTCAACGTCGCGTTGCCAGATTTGTGAAAAACAATTATCGCAGCAAATCAAGTGTTACCGAGATGCTCCAAGACCTGCAATGGTCTACACTCAAGGACAGGAGAAAGATGGCACGCCTGACGCTCCTCTATAAGATCACCAACGACTTAGCTGCTATTAACAAAACACACCGCCTTACACCTCAACTTCGTCAATCATGTCATACAGCAGCCCACTCCTTCCAGTACCAACGCTACAATACTACTCACCGCCAGCTTTCCTTCTTCCCAAGAACCATTAAGGAGTGGAACAGCCTCCCACCAGACATCGCATCAGTAGGCACGTTGAATCCTTCAAGGATCAACTAGCCACACACTTTCTCTAACTCCTTAGTACTCTTTTTATTCTTAACCCTCACTATATATATTCTCACTTTATTTCTTTCTTATCTTTATGCGTACCCCCCTGGCAATAATGTTCAACCTGAAAAGACAATAGCAACCCTTAATAAGGCACAAACAGGACGTATGCAGCTGCTTTTTTACACAGCCCATGCTCTAGCAAAGACCAATTACAGACTTTGAATGGATGTGCCAGTAAATGTATTATGTCTTAATTATAATTAAATTCATCTTTAACTGTTCATGTAAGGGATTATTTCACATTCCTTGTCTGTGTTTCCAGGTAAGATCAACAGAAGGGGTTGAATATCTGCGACATTATCACAACAGGAAGCAAGCTAAATGGTTTATTCAGTGCTTAGCAGCTGTAGAACAGCAAATGGTTGATGAGGGCATCAAAGGAGCTCACCTCATCGCTTTGTAATTATAACAGATGTCTGCATTTATTATATTGTTCAATACATCAAACGATTATTAGAATAACTATTTCATGTGACCATTTTAGTGTGGAACATGTAGCAAAAATGGGGTAGTGTCCATGATAAGAAGAGACTCATCGTACATTCTGCTTCAAAGATACAGTCAAAACCAACACCTGCCACAAGCTTTAGGAAGCCCTACTTACTGGACTGTATTACTTTTATACTACCAGTCCTATTAACCAGGCCAACCTAAAAAGCATGTTCCTCTGTGTTGGAGGAACCAGATGGGTTGGCCACCTGCTGACAGCAACAGATAAATTCCTCAATTTGGCTATTTTAGTTAATTCCCCGCCCTGGCCCGGTACCTACTAAGTCCATCAGCTGCTAAACTTTGGGGGTGCAACAAAAGTTACCTTTGACAAGTATCACTATATTTTTTAAGCAAAACTTACCATGAAGAAAATGAATAAATAAAATGGATTTCCTGAAAGTAAAACCTCTTGATAAAAAACATCATATATTTAAGAAGAAACCACCTGATTTAAGTGCAAATCATGTACAAATTGTTAAGGAATAAGCTGGTCATCCTTGACAAAGTCCAGGCATGCCTAGATGCCAAATTTGCTGTTTTCTCAACCTGCAAGGATAACCAAGTACTTGCAGCCTTTAGCAATGTGGAGATTGCTACTGTGATTGAGCATTTCCAGGTTGGTGAATTATAAAAAATATCACAAAAAGATTGAAGCTGATGTTTTCAGGCCAGGAAATAAGTTTACAAATTTATGGGATTAGTGTATTCATGTGTGTCTGATTTTCAGGAGGTACTTACAGCACAGGGCTGTGATACCCAAGCTGCATGCCATGCTGAGTGGCAGGCACTCAAGGTGAGAATGAGAAGGCTGAGAGCAGGCCACCGTGGCCAGAATGTCTTGCCGACCCTTTTTGCTGAAACAGCTGGCCAGCAGGATGCTTGTCCTTTTGCAAACACCTTGCACATCATTGAAATAATCAATGTTCTTCCTCTTTCACTGCCGTGTGTGAAAGAGGGATTTGGTGCATGAAGAGAGTGAAGAGTGACTGGATGTCGAATTTGGCTATTGATAAAGCTTATGTAAATCTCTTTAGAAGGTCCCAGCACTACAGCTTATCGCCCTGCTACAGCACAAGAGCGTTGGTAGAATGGTGGGGAGAGGACAAGACTCCAAGTGGACCCTGAACCGCTGGATTGATGTGAATGGCCCACTTGTGACTTCTTGTTTGTCTGGTTGCAGTATTTGAATAAAATAACACCTACCTCGTTGCCTTCATTGTTGATTTCACTGTCAATATATGGTTAATCATTGACATCATGAAAACATGCAACTATAACACCTATAACAACTGTTGAACCCCATCCATCACATTAAATGTTCAACATCCAAGACAAAATTTCATACTATGACTGAGCAAGGAGGTTTTTCAATCAGACAAGTAAAAATTAGGAGGACTTGCCTGACTGGACAAGTATTTAACAGAGTTAGTGTTTCTCCCTGCAAGTCTTTGTGAGTAGCACAAAATGACCCTTTATTCTGGACCCAAAAAATCCACATTACTTTTGATAGAAAAAGATATTTAAACTGTTTTGTAGATCCCAGACCATGACCTTTCTTCCAAATAGACACATTAAACATTTTTTTTTGGTCAACCTTGTGGATCCCAGACCATGACTTTTCTTTCAAAATAGACATAAATCGCATTAAATGTATCTGATTTTTTATTATTATCTACCCCACTGCAAGTTAGCAATCACCCCTCGAGAACTGTCTGGATATCGTGGGTTTACAGTGAGCCAATTATCCTGAATTGTCAAACAATTAAAATGCTCTTGTTTATCGTCAATTATATGTACACATTGGTTTTGTTGTATACCAAACTGAAATTTTAAGCAAACATCGCGCGATATAGACCGTAAATGGAGCTGGGCGATAGCTAGTTTCACATATTATCGCTCGAACTACACCGTAGATAGCACCTCGATTGCACTAATGGTTCTTACCCGGTATTAGGCTGAATTTCATGTTGCACAACTGATCTAGCATTCTAATTGCCTCAAAGAAATCTCTCCATTGTTTTTTTTCTGGATAAATAGGTCCCGCAACAATCGACGCTTACTTATTTTTTAAAAACCATATATTCTGTTCGCTGAAATTACGGCCTACAACGCTTCATATCCGAGCTGTGTCTCGACCAGTATAATTATCAATATTTGAGAAGGAAATGGATCGTTCGCAGGGCGTTTGCATTGGTCACCTCAGACAATTGGGGATGGTTGGGTTCGGCTGTTATTAAATGGAAGTGACGTTAAATTTCATTGAAATATGAGCTGACACACAAATTAATCCAGGGACCAACTGCATGGTTGTTGGAGAAAACACAAATTAATCCAGGGACCAACTGCATTGTTGTCGAAGAAAACGCTGGCAGATTAGTCAACAATATTATGCAATTGAGAGTCGCATTTCTAGTTAGGCCAGGGTTTTACTTGACCTAACTTAAACCCACAGGGCTTGGCTTAAACATATCGGTGAATCTGGGACGCATTAAAGGGAAATGCTACAGTTCACTGCAGCGCCACCCAGCGGCCGTCGCGTTACTGCGCGTCCTTTGGCGGGAACCACCTTTGACGCGCTGCGCATATTTTCGCGCCGGTGCGCCCGCGTCTGAGATTTCAAAGTAATTTGTGCGCACTTAGCGACGAATTGTTTCCGTTGAGTTTAGATCAAAGTCACACCTCATGTACGACACATTTTGATAGGATAAAGACCACAGAACAACGAACAAACGAGTTACGAGAAGGTTAAACCTATCAGTCACAGACAGAAGCTATGCGGATTAGTCAGGACGACGTAGAAGTGATTCCAGCAACTGTTAGTTTGCCAGTGTACACAGCAGTTGATAGCAACATAGCAGATGGCTGAAAATTAGTATATTTTGACATGGAAACAACTTCATGTAGCAAATTGTGTGATATCATCCAGGTAGCGGCAGTGTTCGACGTGGAGACATTCAGTAGATTTGTTATGCCTACAGTGCCAATTTAAGACAAAGTATCTGATCTCACACAAATTCGTATTGAGGGAGGGAAAATGTACCACAAGGGTAGCTAGGCAGAAACTGTACCAATAAATGATTGCATGTTGGAGTTTGTTAGATGTCTTCAAAATGTTATTGAAGCAAGAGTTATCCTAGTTGCTCATAATTGTAAAGCTTTCGATGCAAGTAGATCGGTGCGGCATGTGCTAGCAAGTCCCATTGTAGAGGAATTTGTTGTTGCAGGTATTGCAGATACTCTGCCAATGTTCAGGTTTTTTGTACAAGGGACAGTTTAGGGATTTTAAGCAAACAACGGTTGTTAGTGGAATATTAAAGAAGGAATATGATGCTCATAATGCAATAGAGGACGCAAAAGTTTTGCAGGAAGTTGTTGAAGCCAGTACCAAGAAAGATTCGTATGTCATTTTTTTTATAGTTTTGTTATCATTTTTTAAAATTCTATTCATAGTACATATATCACTGCACCATATTACTAAGTTTACTTCAAAAGTCAGTTGTCAAACTTTTTTTATGGAGGTTTGAATATTGTAATAGACCGCACTCACGTAATACAACAGAAAATCCATTGTGGTTTCCCATAGACTACGCGGACCTATCTTCTTTTTTTTTTTAATTCTGTTCATAGTACATATATCATTGCACCATATTACCAAGTTTACTTCAAAAGTCACCCTCAGATGTTACAGACTACCTTCTTCGTGCTCATGACACAATCACTCACACTCAATCCGGTGATATAGAGGAGTTCAACAGCAAAGAATTTGAGGCTAAATAACAAGTGTAAGGGATGCAAGATGCAAGTATCATTCAGGATAATCAGGAAGATAGTCATATGTTTGAATGCAACTGTGGATGTGGTGTGTTGTATCACTGGAGGTGCTCAAATTTCAAAAGCATTGCATTGGAAAAGGGCGAGGAGTTGCCAGAATGGTATTGTCCAAAGTGTGTGAGGGCATGTGACATAAACTACTGAACAATCGTGGCCCTCCTAGCGGCCGCGATGGAAACCCGAGAATGTGAAGCCCCCTATTCCGACAAACACAGCTGTCTCCGAGGTCCAAAGCTGGCACCCTAGCCTTTACAATTTAAAACGAGCTTAAATATTCCCAGGGACCACGCCATCTATAATCACATTAAAGTCCATATTAAAGGCAGTCTTCATGAAATACGATCCAAGTCGTAGAAGGTCAATTAAACCATAAACGACTTAAATTCCTACAGACAAACAATACGATCTAAAGTGACCTACATCCTTTGACGCTGGTGTACGTGTGACCAATTTTGTGCCGACACTCTGCCACTTACCTCAACCAACACTTTGTCTCTCGATCCGCACGTAAACTGTAAGCACAGGTTCAACTATTAGAAGACTGTTACGTATACACATTGTCTTCTTCCACACAGCGCAAACATAACACTGATATCATAACAGTTGCACCTGATATTAACAAGGCAAAACCACATAAATCTGCATGAACGGCCGTGTGACATATTCCTAACTTAGTTTTGGAGGCAGTGTCCAATGTCCAATTGTGTCACCGAGATGAATGACCATATATTACTCTTGAACTTCAGCATTATTAATTTCTGAACACATATAAGAATTATTACTGTAGGTTCTTGGCCTGATGAATATATTGAACAAACTAGAGATGATTAGCGTAAACAGTAAAGTACAGTTTTCTTTACCTTTATGTGCGTTAGAGTATATCTAATTAGACTTAGGCAGATATTTCTGTTGCAGTTTCGAGTGATACACTTTAAAACAATAAGATATCCCTCTTTTGAATATTGCATCGAGTGTACTTTATTAGTGTCCATCGTATTGGCATTCACTTTAAACTGCATAACATTAATTGTTGTATGGTCCGGGCTGAATAAGTTGAAGCATTGAACCTTGTGAATTTTTAAGATGTAAGAATTACAAACAAGGCTCATGTTATAATACTGTTGTAGCTAAAGTTTCCCATGCCTCCTCCATTAATTATCAGCACGATATGGCCCGCGCTAAATCCCATTGGTTTATGGTTTACTAGTCCACTGTCTGAGTTCAGCCACACGCACATGTGATTTCCTCCCTAAAGTTTTAGAAATTGTATTTAGGATCAAACTGGCACACTGATAAGTCTTCGGGGTTGATCAGCGAATACGATTAAAATTGCACACAAGTCGTTGTGAATGAGTTAAGTTGGCAGAAAACAACATTTATGAAAAAGAATGACTTTGACGGCTCAATGTTAAAATAGATCGACCCATCTTGCGATGACTAGATTTAAAATTGGATGGTTTGCAAGTCGGATCATAGCAACACCATAACATGATTTGACTGTGTCCAGTGTATAAGTTCCTGCTCTCGATGAAAACGATAGTCACAGTTTACTCCCGTTCATGTATGACACATCGATCAAATGGACTATTTGATTATTACGAATATTGCTAGAATTATTTAAACAAATGCCTTCATTGCTGCTCCGTCAGCGTTAGCGGCAATGTGCCACCGTTGAGGAATGAACTGTTAGCTTTTGTGGTTCAGAAACTGAACTATATGCCTCCTGACAGTATTATACAGCTATGTGCGCAATTTTACGACGAGGAAACCATTGACTCAGCAAGCTATCTTTTGCATGAACTTTGCACAAATAGTGATGATCCTCTTCAAAAATACAGAAAGAGGAAGGGCGACAAGAAAAAAAAAGACGGCTATGGAGGACATTGTAAGCACCATCCAAAAAAAACAGCAATGATCTGAAGTACACGTTTGGTGCTACCAATCTGACCAGCCTACCGCCGTTAACCTTTGACAACCTTGATGTATGTACTCTGCTTGCAAAGTCCACGAAGAGTGAGTGGATATGCTAAGGGCCACTGTGCAGACTTTGACTGAAGCGCTGACAACCCAAGCTGCCATCTGCCATGATGTGAAGACGCCCCTTGTGTCACTTGCTGACAAAGAGGTGAGAACAGACCAACCTAGAACAGTAGCTTAGGATAAGGATACCACAATGAATGTACCAGCTGTCAAGTCGGCAAACATAGACACATCCAATAACTCCTCTGTGCAAGATGGTTCACAGAATTTTAAAGTTAAATCCATGTCTGACAATAACAAGAAATTTGAAGCTACCTTTGCTGAAGTGACAAAAAGGGACAACAACATTGTACAGAAACACAACAATCCTGTGAACCCAAAGATACCAAGAATGACCATCCAGCAATCCAGATGCGCTGTTATTGGCAAGGCTACCAATATTAGCATAAGTGGTGCAACAAAAAAGGCAGATAGAACAGCAAATGTTTTTGCTTCAAGGTTAGACCCTGGCCTTACTGAAACTGATCTTAAAAACTATCTGGACAAGACCCCACAAGTAGAGTCTTCCGTAGAAATCGTAAAGACCACTTACTGGCACTCGTCATTTCATATCATCTGTAAATACCCTGAGCCAAAGAAATTTCTAGACAGTGGGATATGGCCAGAAGGTGCAAATGTTAGATGGTGGAGGGAAAGGAAACCAAACCCACAAAACTCTGCTTCTTCGAACCTCAGTGCACACGGTAGAGTTCAGAATGCTAGCAATCACACATGTGTTGACGTCAAGAGTGCTGGCCAAGTGATACCAGTTAATGACAACACCTCTACCCAATCATGAAAGTGGTCAGCTACAACTGTCGGGGACTCCCAAGCCATTCTGACTAAACTCTATGAGAGGCCTACTCTGGCACATCTATTCAAAGATACTAACATTGTTATAGTTTGCCTACAAGAAACCTGGAGCAGTCTTCAAAACCTCCATAAGCTCAGCAACCTACATAAAGAGTTTGCTGGTACAGGTACTGCTACAGCGGATTACAGAGACAAACTGTATAGTGGTCACCCTTCTGGTGGTGTTGCAATCATGTGGCGCAAACAATATGACAGCTTTATTACCCAACTACATTGTGAACAGGACTGGTTAGTGGGGCTGTCCGTCTGTTACAACAACAAAACATATGTTGTACTCTGTGTCTACATGCCATGTCTGAACAATATGCCGTGTCAAGAGGATCGATATCTCGAAAACTTAAGCGTTCTGTCACTGTTATTGAATAATTGCCATGTACTTGTATATCTATATTTGGTGATTGGAATGCTGACATAAACAAGGGATCACATCAGTTTGGAAACCTTATGCTTCAGTTCTGTAGTGACAATGGACTCGTATTATCTACTCAACAAAAACTCCCCAGTGACTCTTACACTTTTGTTAGTGATAGTTGGCACACAACCTCTTGGATAGATCACTGTGTGTCCACACATGATGGTAATGATGTTATACATAATATGGATATTCTATACTCCACCAGTATGGGAGATCATATTCCTGTTTGTAAGGATGTGAATTGTCAAGACAAGACGCATGTTGCTAAACTGAACAAGTTTTATAATTGTTTAACTGAGGCATTGATGGATGCAAGCTCTCAGTCTATTGGTTCTTTTAAAAAGGTTAAAAACTTGAATTGTAGACCTGGGTGGGCTGACTATGTTGAAGATCACTATAAATGTGCTAGGGAACTTTACATTAAGTGGAGGGAAGCTGGCAAGCCAAGGCAAGGGCACTTGTTTGCTCATATGGTACAAGCAAAATATAAGTTTAAATATGCCTTAAGGTTTATCAAACAGCGTGAAAATACTATGCGCAGTGACTCTCTTGCTAAGAAACTTTCTCAGAATAAGTCGGTCGACTTCTGGAAAGAAATTAGGATCATGAACCATGCTAAAACACTACTTCCTAATACTATTGCTGGGGTAACTGGAGAGAGCATTTTATGGATCTCTTTAAATGTGTTCATGACGATTTGAGGTCACTGAAATATGAAACTGAATTTTCAAATGACATCCCTGTTACTGTGACGGATATTCAGGATGCTATTAAAAAATGAGAGTCAAATAAGTCTTGCGGACAGGACGGATTGTGTGCAGAACACTTAAAAGAATGCAGCAGCAGAATATTGCCACTCCTGGCAATGTGTTTGACTGGCTTTTTTGTCCATGGTCACTGACCTGACTCAATGATATCAGTTGTACTTATACCTATAATTAAAAACAAAGCTGGTGACATCAATAGTATGGATAATTATAGACCCATTGCCTTGGCAAGTATCCTGTCTAAAGTTGTAGAGAGAATACTTCTTGATAGATTATCTGATTCTCTCGCTACTAAGTGTAATCAGTTTGGCTTCAAACGCAAGCTTAGTACTGATATGTGTATCTATGTACTTAAAGAATTGATTGATAACTATAGAAAAGTTGAATGGTTGTATGTTAATGTGCTTTCTTGATGCATCTAAAGCATTTGACAGAGTCAAACACTTTTTTCAAAACTGTTAAAACGTGGTGCTCCTGTATATATAGTTAGGCTTTTAATGTTTTGGTACTCAAATGAAACTATGTATGTAAGATGGGGTTGAACACTATCAGCAAAATTTACTGTATCAAATGGTGTTCGGCAAGGAGGGATTCTGTCCCCTTATTTGTTTAATGTCTACATGGATGACCCGAGTTATGATCGTAGTAACTGTTCCACGGGTTGTATTGCTGGTGATCAAATTGTAAACCATCTGATGTATGCAGATGACCTGGTTGTATTTAGCCCATCAGCTAAATGTCTAATGCAGTTATTAACATGTGGTATCAAAGATGATATAAATCCAATTCCAAGAAGAGTGCTGTGTTGATATGCCGCAACTCTTACACTAAAAAAGTGGTATTTCCGAATTTTTCAATCAATGGTGATATAATAGCTGAAGTAGATAGTGTTAAGTATTTGGGTCATTTTATATGTAATGATCTCCGTGATGACAAAGACATTTATAGGCAGTGCCGTCAATTATATGCGCAAGGAAATTTGCTTGCACGTAAATTTCATATGTGATCAAACAATGTAAAATTGCTCTGTTTCACTCTTATCGTTCTTCTTTTTACACATGTCAGCTCTGGTGGAACTACAGAAAATCTGCTATCACTAAATTACATACTGCTTATAATAATGCATTTAGGATGTTGCTGAGACTGCCTCACCACTGTAGTGCTAGTGGAATGTTTGCCTATAATAATGTACGTAGCTCCCATGCCATAATTAGAAACCTCATTTTCAGTTTTATGCTAATGACTTACACAATTGTACAATAAGTTCTTAGATCTGATATCAAATGGAATTCAAGAATAAGAACACACTGGATGAGATCACTCTATGTTCACGTCAATGGTGTGACCTAATAATTCATGCTAGGCTATCTTTCTTTCTTTCTATGGTTTGTGAGTGAGTCAAGGAACAAAAGTATTATTGATTACATACCCCTAGGTATTGAAGAGATAATTAATAATAATGACACAGTTGATATATGCAGAAAAATGGTAAACCAGGATGAACATGTGACATATTTTATATAGGATTATGTTAACCATTGAAAAGGCAAGATTATTGAAATACTCATGTCACAGAAAATATGAAGGTGATACATATCACATAAGTAATCTAATCTGTAGTGGAAATGCCTTAAATGTTAATGATGAGAATCAAAACCCAATGTGCTCATACATATACAGATAATCAAATAATGAAAATACAAATGAAGAAATTGACAACTATTTACAAATCTGCGAATATATCTAATTAAGAGTGTTAGAAAAGGTGGGATGTCATTGTAAACGCCAAAGTCAGAGACACTCGTCTATGACTGACATCCCACAAGAACAAGGAGATAGACAAAGACCTGATAATTTACAATTTACGTTTGACATTTGCGATGCAGCAAAACGTTCATTATTCAAAAACAACAAAAAGCACGCCTTAGTTGATACAGTCTCTGTCATATTCAAGTTATTAGCATTCTAAAACGTCTACCGAAAGAAATATATTTTTTTCTTCATAACTCTCATTCGATGCTGCTCCAATCTTAAGGTACCGGGCGAAACAGGACTGCTGTATATCGTCCATCCAACAAGAAATTCCCAAAACATTCTTCCTCATCAGAAACTACACCGACTGCCATACTAAGTTTGAAGTCTGCGGGGATAGGGTCAAAACATGTCGATTCTGTCATAGTTCCTGAATGAGCACGCCTGAAGCCTGCAACGAGTGGAAAGTAGACATGTCATGGAACCAGCGTATCACTGCTCTGCAACTATTCTCTATCTAAACATCATTTCCTTGAAACGAAAAGTCACTTCCTTGAAACAAAGCTCTTTTAAGCACTGAGAGGCTGAGTTGGGTTTGTGTTTGTTGTAAACAACCAACGCCATGATGTGTCAAACAGGAAGCAACTTTATTACAAGGTCAAGGTCATTCCATCCGGTGGGTGCACAAACGATATCGTAACATCTCCCTTTTTTAAGACAGGAAATCTCTGAATCCAAAACTACTTCAACCTTGACTTAACTAAAAAATCTTAAGCACTTAAAACATACATTCCTTGATGTACAATCAACTGAATCACTTTAAATCTTTAACAGGATATTCATCGACATCTTATCTGAAACGCTGAGGTTTGATCACCTCTCTACCACTCCGAGTAAACACCTTTGAACCATCAGGCTGGCTTGGTTCAGCATTACCATGTTTTTCAGTTGTTGGCACAGTTTGATTTTCACTCTTTTTAGCCACATCAGCTGTTTCTGGCTGAGTACTTTCTATACCTTTGTCAAACACCTTTTCAGGCACGCTTGCACTCGTTACACTTTGATCTATAGTTGTATGCAGATCTTTTCGATTTCTACGGTACTCATGCCCATTCCTAGCAACAACATATGACCTAGGCTCAGGCCCACCTTTGCTGGTAACCAGCCTTCTGAGGTGTTAATCCTCACTTTCTCTCCTAGACTCAGTTGTTCTCGTTCTTTGGACAATGCCATTTTGTCATACTGAGCCTTATACTTTGCTGCCTTCTCTTCCAGAGCAGTAGTGAGCTTGACCATAATGGGTTTTGGTCGAAGCTGTTTCGAAGTAGTCGGCACTGTTGAACGCAGCCTACGACTCTGCAGAATTTGCGCAGGTGACGCATGAAGCCCATCTATTGGCGTGTTGCGCCACTCCAGCACTGCTAGTGCTACATCGCTCTTATCAATGCGACACTTTTTCAGCATTCTTTTCACAATTTTGACCTGGCTTTCCGCGAACCCATTACTTTGCGGGTAATAGGGCGATGAAGTCACATGCACAAACCCGTATTGCTTGGCTAAATCAGTGAATTCTTTACAAGAATACTGTGGACCATTGTCGGATACTACTTGCTCTGGTATGCCATACCTAGCAAACTGATCTTTCATAAATCTGATAACACTGGCACTTGTAGCATCTTGGGACAGCTTCGCAAATTCCACAAATTTGGAATAGTAATCAGCAACTAATACATACGTTGTTCCATCAAAATAGAACATATCAGTTGCTACTTTCTGCCACGGCCTGTCCGGCATCTGACTGGTAATCATAGGTTCTTTCCTGTTGTTACACTTTGTTTCAGCACACACGCTGCATCTCTCACACAGTTCGGTGATTTCAGCTGTCATCCCAGGCCAAAAGAAAATATCTTTAGCTCTTTTCTTACACTTTTCAACACCTAGGTGGCTTCTGTGAATTTGCTGCAACATTGCAGTTCTCATCGACACAGGAACAACTACTCTCTCGCCTCTTAGCACCAAACCTTCTGACACGTACAGTTCATCTCTGACACACCAGTAAGGTCTACATTGGTTTGGGATGAAATCTTTCACGCTTGGCCACCCCTGGTTGACAAACTTAATTACCATTTGTAATGACATATCCCCATCGGTTTCAGCTTTCAACTCAGCTAACCTGACATCACTGATTGGTAGATGTGAAACCGTATGCACCTCATATTCATCTAGATCACTTGGCTCATCTAGAGACGTCACTGGTGCACGACTTAGAGTGTCTGCGATGACGAGTTCCTTGCCTTTCTTCCAGACTACCTTCAACACGTACTTTTGCAGCTTTAACATCATCCGCTGTATGCGTGGCGGAGCTGCACTCAGGGGTTTACGGTACAACGCTTCTAGTGGCTTATGGTCGGTCTCAACTGTCACATCTTGTCTACCATAAATGTAATCGTGAAATTTTGTACAACCCCACGTGATAGCCAACATCTCTTTCTCAATCTGACCATAGTTCTTTTCACACGATGTCAAACCCACGCGAGACATAAGCCACCGGCTTTTCATTCTGTAACAGACACGCACCTAACCCATACGCCGAAGCATCCACTGACACCGTAACTGGCTCACTCAAGCTATAATAGCTGAGTACAGGGGTTTTCACTACATCCCTCTTCAACTGCTCAAATGCATCTTGCTGGGGCTTATCCCAGTGCCATGCTGTTGTGGCACACTGAAGGGTCCGCAACGGTGCGGCCTTCTCAGACAACTTTGAAATGAATTTTCCAACATATGTCACCATTCCAAGCCACCTAGTGAGCTCATCAACATTCTCAGGTTCCTTAAAACTCGTGATCGCTCTCACCTTTTCAGGATCAATACACACACCCCTCCTCGGAGAAAATGTGACCCTGGTACACAACTGAATTAACAGCAATTTTGCACTTGGCTTTGTTCAAGCCCAACCCACACTCAAGAGCTCTGTCTAGAACGTTTCTCAGAATCACATCATGCTGTGCTCTGTTGGCAGCAGCAATCAATATATCATCACGCACAATCTCGACACCCTCGATGCCAGAAAACAGTGTAGTGATCGTCCGCTCCCAGACTTCAGGGGCAGACGAAATACCAAATGGCATTCGCAGAAACTTATATCTCCCATACGGGAGTTGAATGTCAACAACTTGGCCGTCGCTTCTGTCACCGGTATCTGATAGAATGCTTGACCTGCATCCAAGACAGAGAACACTGACTTACCGGCAAGACAGACAGCAACATCCTCGACTGTGCGCATAGGGTAGTGTTCACGCATGATACCCTCATTCAACTGTCTGGGGTCGATACACAAACGCAACTCACCACTCTTTTTCTCGATAACCACCAACGAGTTCACCCACTCAGTTGGTTCTGTGACAGGCTCAATAATTGCTTGATCCACTAGTTTGTCAAGGGATCGCTTGAGGGGTTTAAGCATTGCATGTGGTACTTTACGTGGGGGGTTAACAACCGGCTTCACCTCAGGTTTCATCTTTGCATCATATGCAACACCCTTTATACACCCTAGCCCACTGAACACCATTTTGTACTTGGACTCATCAAGAATTTCTGCACTTGTGTTCGCTTCTCTTGACACCTGACACGTTTTCTTGAGCAAACCTAGCTCAACACATGCATCCAGACCTAAAATCGGACATGCACTACCCTTGATGACCATAACATCTATTACATAGTACTTGCTTCTAAAGCAGACTTGCAATTTAGCTTGACCCTCAGGTTTTACTGTTTTGCCAAAATAACCAACTAGCCGCGCACCACACGGCTTTACCTTGACATGCGGAAACTTTTTGGCAAGAAAATCACATGAAATTGTGTTCACTTCACTACCAGTGTCTAATTTGAACACTACCTTTTCACTGTCCTCCACCTCTACAGACACACGCCAGTCCTTCTTTTGTGACACCTGATTCACACCACATGATGTATTGCCGATACTGTCGACAAACAAACTGTCACTGTCTTCATCGTTATCTACTTGAACCTGGTGTGCCCGTTTGGTGTGACACATTTTCGCGTAATGTCCTTTACGGCCACACTTCCGACACAGCACCATCTCCGCAGGACATCCGTTCTGTAAATGTTTCTTGTGTCCACACTTGCCACATGCCCTTTTCACGCTTGACTCATGGCTTGCACCATGCGCAGCACCTTTTCCACGACCACGGCCTCTACCACGACCACGGTAACCCTGGCCATGTCCTCGGTTATTTGAGTGTCCATGTCCATCACTCACGGCTTCAACAGCTTTCTCCGGCTCCTGTAGCTTCGTCCGTGTTTCATGGGTTGAGAACATCTTCAACGCCTTCTCCAGAGTCAGGTCATCCTCCTCATAGAGTTTGTCACGCAATTTCTCATCTGGCAACATACCGAACACCAACTGATCACGTATTAATGAGTCCTCTACAGCACCAAAGTTACATGTCTCGAATAACTTTCGGAGTGCGCTGACGACTTGCGTCCCCGATTCACCGGTCTGCTGCTTGCGGATGAAAAATCGCTCCCTTTCCAGCAACTCATTCACTTTAGGGATACAGTGTGCTTCAAACTTGGCCAACACAATTGCGAGATCAAACTTATCTTCAGCACGGGCAAACTGGAACGACTCATACACAGCCATTGCTCGTGAGCCAGCAACATTCAACAGAGACATCACTTTCCTCTTGTCAGGCTTTTCATCTAGCCCACTGGCACACATGAAAATATTAAATGCATTTTGAAATTTTTTCCAGTTCTGAGACACATTGCCAGTAAAGTCTAACTCTCTGGGTGCCTTGAACGCACTAAGCCCGGCCATTGTGATGCAAGGATCACTACACAGTCAATCCGAAGAAGCGTGACAGACACTACTTACGATAGGCCACACAGTCAAAATATCAACTTGACAACACAATCGAAGCAAATGACTGGCAAGTAGAGTGTCTGGTCTTCCGAATTCCACATCCATTGCACGCCGATGCCTATTACCAAGGATGATTTCACTCGATTTTTACTTCTGACACCATGTAAACAACCAACGCCATGATGTGTCAAACAGGAAGCAACTTTTATTACAAGGTCAAGGTCATTCCATCCGGTGGGTGCACAAACGATATCGTAACATTTGTGATGGCGGATGTGTTATGATTTTCTGACAGGAGTGGTGTGAAATGGTGGGTTGAGCATTAATGGCTGGTGTGTTGTGAGTTAGTTGCTGGTGAGTTTGTGACTTGGTGGCAGGTGTGTTGAGATTTTGTGGGTTGTAACTGTGTTTTGTGAGTTGTGTGTTGTGTTTTGGTGGCATGTGTACATTCTCCTATTGTTTCCTGCAATATCGTCTGCCTCATGGGCCGGACGTCCTGGGGCGCTCTTTGATAGCCTGCGGGACCGAGCCACACATCTGTTTATTTAGTGGCTGCTATTTAATTAACTGACCACGGGGTGGGAGGATTACAATATTGTGCAAGTATCTTGACGAATGCTATTCTTTTGTCTTGGTAAGATGGACTGATTGGTAGTATGTTTTAATGTTTTTCTGAATATTTATAAGGTATTTAGACATGTTTGTTATTAAAGATTTATCTTTTTTCCCTTAAAATAAATAATCACAACCTTTTTTGTTTGAACATGAGCGATAATCCAACCATCTCGTAAATTTAGCCATGCTGGATTTCATAACGCTATGTGCTCTATTATTCTGCCTAGTACACTTTTCAATATTTAGCCTCTGCACCAAGCACAATGGCTTTTTACCCAACGTCTCTGACCGTGGGCAACCTGTTGGCCGTGGATTGCGGCTCGTGTTGGTGGACAATGGGATCCTGGTGGTTAAGTACAGTGGTTTTTGAGGGGGCATTATTTGCAATATTCCATTTGTGACCCAGATCTCACTGAGAGGAGAGGCTTAAATTGCCTGGTCCAGTCAATCTGGTGATGACATGCCCTAGGATAATTTTTCGCATTTTCCTTTCCACTTTTTGGTTCAAATTTATGCGTGCTTTTTCCCCATTTTTCAGGTTTTAGATGATATGATTCTCATTAATTTCATATAATTAAATCAATACTAATGGGTTTAGTTTTATTTTGTTTTAATCCTTCTTTTTTTCTTCTGATCCTTTCCTCTTCGTATTTTCCTTACCTTAGTAGGAAGCATGTAACACACTGGTGTTGGTGTGCCGTTAAACCCTTTATTAACCTCACCTTACCCTTTACTTGGTATTTTCAACATCGAGATCTATTCAGCTGGCCCGCAACAAATAAACTAAATGTGCCACATTAACTTATATGAACATAAAGGCACTGATTCTGTGAAGCAATTGTGAAAATCAGCTGAATTCAGCCATTGGATAGGAATATACGTCAATTTCCTCTCTGGCATGCCAAGGCAACTTATCACAGTCGACTTGGAACGCTTGGAACCCTTAACTCAGCCTATCCGTTGATAAATTATCTAAGCCGCCTCTGGTTAGTTAGACAAAAGAGATTTTAACCAGGTAGACTAGTTAATCACAGAGGCATGGTCTTGATTCCTCAGCTTATGTAGGGTGCGGAAGAGTGAAAGTGACCATCGTTCCTTCATTGGCTTCTCTCTCGTAGCCGTAGTTATCTAGGTCACTGAGACAGCAAGTGATGGCCAGATGCTGGCTGGCTGTGATTCTCTGTAAGTGAACCAGGCTTATAAGTTCCCCGTGTAATGAATCTTGTCCAGCTTCCCGCTTTGGTACACCTTTATTTTGCTGATGAACTAAGCGTTTTTTGGTGCAATCATAGACTTTTATCGATTTCAAGTTATTCAATGTTAAATAAGTCATCAGTAGCAGTATATTTAAGTCATCTATATTAACCTATGCCTGCACCGATATTCCCAAAATATGGCAAGGTTCTCGCCCACATATCCACGTGTTGTGAAAATATATGAATATGCGCAATTGTCTACTACTTAATAGCGATCATACAAACACACTGTTTCATTAGGTAATGGGATTTTGCCACAAATTTACTGTGAAATATGGCTAACTTCTATATCAATCGTGCAACAACTTCTTCTCGTTCAAGTAGATGCATGAATGTGTTTAGCGTTTTATAAGATCACATTGATTCATGTGCAATATGTTACAGGAGAATTCTATCTAATGGAACCGAACACATCAGAATGGAAGACGTTAAAGCAGTGATGAAAACGGAAGCCCCTAATCATGTCGGCGATGGATTCTCTTGTGTGAAAGACGAATTTGACTCCAACAGATCTGCTTTGCTCCGATATTATAAAAAGGAGAGCTTTGATTGTGGCACCTTGAGACATTGACATTTCTTCCAAATGTCGCTATGAATTGGGCACTCTTGGTATCCCTTTCACTCCACCTGGTGCCCTTGATAATCATGTGGTGAATTATGCCACAGAACACCCTGGAGTTCTGCAAGATGAACAAAGCCAATGTGATGAAGGAAAAAATATATTAAATGGTGTTGACAATCAAACAAGCTGTAAGATGCCACACACAGAATAAAGGCCTTTGAAATGTAACACAAGCGTTAAGGCCTTTAGCCGGAACGCACACCTTATAAGAGATACGAACACGCATACTGCAGCAGGGCAGTTTTACTATCGGGAAAGCATTACAAACAGACACACTTAAACGCATACTGGTGAAAAACCTCACAACTGTGACGTTTGTGGAAAGTACATCAGGAATGAAAGCAATCTGAAAACCCATAAAAGTACGCATACTGTTGATAAACCTTACAAATGTGACATTTGTGGAAAGTCGTTTATTCAACAAGGTAGTCTGACTGTACATGTGAGAATACATACTGGTGATAAACCTTATAAATGTGACATTTGTGGAAAGTATTTCAACTGTGGAAGTAATCTAGCCAAACATATTAGAACGCATACTGGTGAAAAACCTTATAAATGTGGCCCTTGTGGAAAGTTCTTCAGCTTTGAAAGCGATCTGAAAACCTATAAAAGTACGCATACTGGTGAAAAACCTTATAAATGTGACATTTGTGGAAAGTCGTTTGTTCAAGAAGGTAATCTGACTGTACATATGAGAATACATACTGGTGATAAACCTTATAAATGTGACATTTGTGGAAAGTGTTTCAACTGTGGAAGTAATCTAGCCAAACATATTCGAACGCATACTGGTAAAAACTTGACAAAATCTGACATTTGTGGAAAGTCTTTCAATGTACGACATATTCAGAGTCGTTATGATGGTGACGTTAAGCATATTGTGCGTTCATGTTTATTTACCATATTAATTGTTATTGTATGTATGTATAATTCACTATGATTAAAAGCAATTGTCAATATTTTATGTATAGCTGTCTTAAAGGGGGCAATATGATGGTCATTCAAGATCAGTTACGCATATATGACTGTGATAATTTTGTCAACTGTTAATAAGTGTCGTGGTTTGCTATTGAATCAATAAGCGATATTTGTTTGAGTCTGACAAGATGGGTTTTTCCAATACTTTTGAAAAGCAGGGAAGAATCGATACGGGTCTATATTTGCTAATTTGGTTTGACAGGCCATTTCGAATATGGGTATATCACGTGCTCAACTGGGTCAACGCCTGTTTAGATTGATAGATTTAGACAGTTGATCAGTGGCTTAAATATATATTTTTATATATTTGTAATAATAGAACTAGAAATATCGTTTCACCAAGGGATGAAATTTTTTATGCCACTGATGATGTTTGTAACTTGGTGTTAATTTGTATTCCTTAGAGTCTGAGCACTTGGTCTATTAATAAAAGATTGAAAATCGTTATTGATTGGCAAGATTCTCTCCAATATTCAGGTGCAAATGGTTAAATTTGTTGGCTATGACATTTTCACCGTCGACAATTTTACATCAATACTACTGAATTGTTGAGAAATTCTGACCTGGTCGTTTTTGTCTGGGACTGTTTGATAAGGTTCCATGTTTCCCGCATGTTATATTTATTAGCTTTAAATGACATCATAATTGTCGGTCTCACATCGTTTCAGAAGTATCCGGAGTTTAGTCCCTGGTACTAGTAATTGGGGGGCGGATATACAACTCCAACTACAATATTAGTATGAGCATTACTTGATGTCAGTCTCGGTATTTCTATGAACAAGCACTCTATGTATGAATTATATGTTGAGATGTCATTCCATATATTATTTTTTAGTGATTCCTCAATAGGAATAGGCTCTCCTACTCCAGCTTTCCTCTCTCTGTAAACATTTTCAGTCATGTAACCAACGGGCTTAAAGTCATTTACAATGCATTAGCTGAAGCAGGTCTACGTGAAACCTACAATATAAAATTTATGATTTAACTAATCCAATTAGGAATTTTGACATGCGTAAGTAATAAATCGTTCGGTATTGTATTGATCTTTGCACACATGATATTCAGTGTAAAAACTGCGTTGGGCTGATGAATCAATCTGATCATTAAAGAAGTTGGCATCTAGATCATTGCTACTGTATTGAGAAGACTTACAATATAACTAGTGTGTAAATCATGAGCACTCTTCAAGCAAGGAGATTATATTTGATTTTCTGTTTTCCAATACATAGATAGCATTAATGAAGTCTGTAGTGTTGACTTCATACATTATACACGAAACCAATTATTCTATTCTCGATCAATATATAAGTTACCACTTCTACTTACCTTGGGAAAACATTTAAGATGGAAGCAGTGAAAAATTATATGGAGTAATTAAGTTTGTATGCGTGTAATCACAGAGAGTACACATGCACTGCCTAACCATGGATTTAATATTGGAATAATCTTCTTGCTTTGAAAGTGAAGGAACCTCAAGTGGGTAATTTTTTCCTCAATATATTAAGTACCTTACAATCGTGTATCCAGCAGTCTAACAAATTTTCATTTTCTTATGGTGTCTTGCTTGCCAAATGAATTGCGCGCATTTTCGTTAGCACTTCATTAATCAAGAAACGACTTATTTCTCTGGCTAGTCCCCACTCCAGCAACCACAAGCTGCAACGAAGACTATAACGAAGGAGCGTGCATAAACAAGAAAATTAAAGCATTAGAGATGTATTTGTCAAATCGAATGGGGGCTGTTTCCTTTGGTTGCGAGAAAAATTCGGGGAAGGACGGTAGTCTAGCAGTGACCATTATTGTTTGCACTGGTTTAGCGTAGTCGGATTTGGTATGGTGAAGATTCGTCAAATTTCGGAAAATTACGGCACTGTCCGTCAAACTAAGTGTTCATGCATGATCTCCAATTTTCCATCCCATCCTCGTCGCCATTAAAATGACCTGAAGACCGTTAATAGAGTCAAAGGGGAATGGATTTTATGTGATAGCTGGGATGTTTATTGCCTAGACAACGATAGATGAGACTCTTAAGATTTCAACCCACGTAACACTTCCGGTTCGGTAATGCTGGTGGTAAAATATGGAACGGAATATAGAACGGAACATTGCACATACTATGCCATATAGCACACTAGCATAAGTATCCAAGCCGTAAGCCTTATCCCCACCCCTACAATATAATCTCAAGCCCTCATCCAAAGCAACCCATACCCCCAACACCAATCTAAAGAGTCTCCAGCCTCCCGGTCTGCTACCATCCTACCAGTCCCACCAACAGCCTGTAAGTCACATTACCGTCTGCAGAGATAGCAGAATATGCAGTGTGTCGTGTAGCCTGGTCCTAAGGCCTATAGCATCAACCGCCAAGTTATGGGCTACATATCCTGCACATAATGAGTATCTGCGTATTTTAATTTATTTGACGTACATACACATATGGGACTAGTAAGTTACCTAAACAATTAATATGGATGTTGGATACTCATATCTTTTAAATAATCTGATACCATTAATCAACGTTGACAATCAAGCCAACCTCAGCATGCATTCGCAAGTTTAAGCTATAAAATCTATATTACAAACTAGCATACATGCGAACCACTAGGTAGAACGTTGGTAGGAGAAAGAAAGGTGCACTAAAATAACTAGGTGAATATATTTAGTAGCATACATTTAATATGTGTTATTAATTTATAATGAAATGCAACACCTACCAGAATTATTGCCTTCTGAAAAAATTTGTTGCTGCATTATATATGATATCTCTTTGACAAATTTAGTCTTGCAGACTTATAAGAAATGACAAAGTGCCAATGCCAGAATTTTTTTTACAAAAGATATGAAGCATTGAACTTCTATTTACCTTCTCATCACAAATTTACATAACTTCGCTGTGAAACTTAACTGACTTTCTTCTTTTTGAATTTATCGCTTTCAATCTACAATCCTCGTTTATTTTTCAGATAGTTTTCTACTAATAAAACAGCACAGTATGCAAATAATATACAAATATAACATTTGATAGATACACTAAGTCATCAAAAGGTACAATAAACAAGAGTTAAGAGAGTTAAGATGGAATTGGCTGTGAATGGTATGTTACACTTTTGCCAAATAAATTTCGAGGCACAAATATCGATATGATATCGATCACATGGAATATATTCAATGCAAAGCAGCAGTTATTTTAATCACTAGGCCATTATGGAATGAAACTTGCGTGGCATCGTCTTAAAAGTTGTTAATTTTATCGATGCTGTAAAGTATGTCAATAAAAAAACATTTACACGTCAAGCTTATATCATGAAACAAGCAAAGGCAGCAATATTACGGATTCTGTCAGAATAGTACAAATAACAACTTCGACTTCGCCTAACCACCTAGAGAAGCAGCCACCAATCATGCCAGGTAATCAATGCAAATGGTCCATATACAACTCAGATATTGACCCATAGCTACACCGATAGCTCGATAAAATTCCCAGTCGCAGACTATATCACAATCACAAGCAAAGGAATCCAGAAGCTTCTAGAAAATCTCAACCCCCACAAAGCTGCCGGCCCAGACGAAATAAGACCTAGAGTACTGAAAGAATTAGCTTCATCCATTGCTCCTATCCTCTCCATAATATTCCACCTATCAATGCAAACATCTGAAATCCCAGAAAGTTGGAAAACCGTATCTATAACACCAGTGTACAAGAAAGGAAATAAATACAAGGCTGAAAACTACAGACCTATCTCACTTACCTGCATATGCTGCAAGATATTGGAACACATAGTCACTAGCAACATCATGAAACATGGAGAGTCCAACAACATCCTGTATCCCCTCCAACACGGTTTCCGGAAGCAACGATCATGTGAGACCCAGCTGTTGGAGTTCACAAATGATATCATGACCAATCGCGAACAAGGCAAGCAAACAGACGTACTAATGGACTTCTCAAAGGCCTTCGACAAAGTTTCCCACAGTCTCTTACTCCATAAGCTTCACCACTACGGCATTCAAGACAACACCGTCAAGTGGATACAGGCATTCCTCTCCAACAGATCCCAAACAGTAGTCCTAGAAGGTCACTCTTCAAACACCGTCCCAGTCGAATCTGGCGTTCCACAGGGCTCTGTTCTTGGTCCATCCCTGTTTCTCTACTACATTAACGACATACCTAGTACCATCAAATCTACAGTACGCCTCTTTGCTGATGACACCATAGTATACCTGGCCATCACCTCCGAATCCAACTGTAAAGTACTCCAAGAAGACATAGACAAACTTGCAAAATGGGAACAAAAATGGAAAATGGAATTTCACCCCCAGAAATGCCAAGTCTTGACAATCTCCAAGAAGAAACATCCAATCAAATCAAGTATGACTACAAACTTAATAACCACTTACTAGAACATGTCGACTCGGCGAAATACCTAGGATACACCATCAACTCCGAACTGAACTGGAGGCAACACATCAATTCTGTATCAGCTAAGGCAAACAAGACCATCAGTTTCCTGAGAAGAAATCTAAACATCTCATCTACCTGTATAAAACAACAAGCTTACTTCAGCCTAGTCAGACCTTCAGTAGAATATGTAAGCGTAGTGTGGGACCCTCATGAGAAAGGTGACATCCAATGCCTGGGAAAGGTACAACGAAGAGCAGCCCGTTTTGTAAAAAATCGATACCATAACCGGTCAAGCGTTACAGACATGTTGGAGGACCTTAAGTGGAAGTCACTGGAACAACGGCGTAAAGAGACAAGACTAGCTATGATGTTTAAAATCACTAACCTCCACATAGCGATGACCCCCCCCCCCCCCCCCCCCCCCCCCTTCCCTCGGGGATATTAATAATTCTGCAGGTCGAGACGCACAAGGACCAATACGGCTCAATAAGCGGCGCGGTCACGTGGGTGATATGAAAGCGTTGCGGAGCGTGGGGTCTTTCACCATATCATCCGCGTGACCATCCATACTTATCGGATGGCACCTACACGCGATAATCAAGCACGACGCTGTCTCCTAATGAAAGCGTGAACCTATGTTATGTAAGGTATCTGCGCGGGACCTGTAAATATGAGAGGTAGTCCCTTAATCCAACATTCGGCCTCAGCTGCTTGCCATGATGGTTTCAACCATAGAGAGATCTCGGAGATTTATCTTTTTTGGAAGCCAGTGATATTGAGACGGATTTTAGTGTTCCTGATGGTGCGTTCGGTGCTCCCATGGATCTATTTTCAGATAATAAATGGGAAATTAGCGAAGCTTCCTATGCTGGTCGCGGATCAGCACCCCCGCTGACATCAGACAAATTGTAAAACATAAATTTAAAGAATCATTGAAGAACAGGGTGCCAAGAAACACTAGAAGATGTGAAAGTTGGGCTGTGAGTGTATTCAAAGACTGGCGGGATTGGAGGCAGACATAGCCGGAAAAGGGACCCTAATGGACCTATTCCCGAATTTTTCGTTCCAGCAACTAGACTACTGGCTTGCAAGATTCATATGCGAAACTAAACGTCGAGATGGATCGCCCTATCCACCCGGTTCTCTTCGAGGTCTTTCAGCTGGAATTCAGCGACATCTCATAGAAGAGTATGGTTATAATGTCGCTTTATTTAAGAAGGAGGACATGACGTTCAAGACATTTCAGAATTCATTGGAAAAAAACGAACAAAGAACTAATAGGCGAAGGAATAGGCGTGCGTTCAAAGACGAAAGATCCCGTGACGCAGAAGGACGAGGAAGCTCGCCGTTGCTGAAGTTAGCAACACTGTAGCAGCAGAAGACTCGGCTCGGCAGGTGTTACAATTTCGCGCCTCAGCATGATTCCGGGGAGATGGGGTAATACCGTGACTTCCCGATGAGCGCTACGCAACCACATTAGCGGCTGGCAAGCAAATGACTCTTGAGAAAACCTTCGTTATTGCACTTGTAAAGAGTGCGTGATATTAAGAACCTCCGTAGTGTTGCCATGCTAGAGCGCGGTGCTCTGTGAGGGACCATCTCAGGTGAAGTTGCTTCTCGGTGATATAAGCAAACACGGTTGCAGTTTCTCGCATGGCAAACTGTGCGTTTTGACAGTGATATGGGAAAAAACCGAGCTTTTTCTCGACATTTTGCCATGCATATCCATATAAAATGTTGTTTTTGGGAATATGAGTAAATCTTGCCGATTGCGGTGAAGCAACAAACAGTCATTGACTTTTTTTCATTTGATTAAAACGCTTAATTAGATAAGCCATATTTGATTCAGCTCTCATGTTGGGTAAGAACCATTCAATGAATCCTGCATGCGATCGATATACTTTCTTCTGCGTAGTCCGAGCGATAATGTGTGAAAACTAACTATCATTTTTCTTGGTAGGGATTTGACTAGGCAAGGCACTCGCCGCTGGTGTTTTGATGATCTGATGGGGGGCGAGGGTCGATGGTGGAGGAGCTTTCAGCAAGCAACAAGGGACAGTTTAAAAAAAACATGCTTTTCATATCCATAAATGGGCGCGCGTGTAACAACAGTCATACTCCTTTATACAGAATCAACGAAAAAACACAATTTTAAGAATTGTTGTCAGATGGCTAAGAATCGAAAACGAGTTTATCATACAAAGTGCTGGTTTGCGGGGCTAGGTCGAGTGGAGTAGCCAGCAAGTCATGCTTTTCAATTGGGCGCGCGTGTACGGGTGATGTACGAAAAAAATGGGTCAGAAATGATATAATACGGTTTCATACTGCTGGTTTGAATGGTAAGTTTTTAGCGAGTTCCGAAGTCATTTTGACTTCGGAACCTCGAAAATTTCACAGGCAGCTCTTCACCTCTACAGCTCGGATGTGAGAGATTGAAAGTAGTAAATAGCGCGGAGCTGTCAGAGGCGGAGTTTCTTTGCCTAGGATTTGACCTGAACCTCGCCGCATTCAGTGGCGCTTGTGACGCAATATTATTTCCTTTTTTTCCACAACTCTTTCTAACTAGCACTTTTATTCACGATACATGAACATAAAATAACTTACATCTTCAATAATATTAGAGATGTCAGACAAAACTTTTTTTTACCACTAATGCATATTATATATTAAATTAATGAGCAAGTGCAGAAAACCAAACCCAGGTAATTTCACATATCTACTCTGTATATTGCCAATGATATATCAGTTTTAAATTGTTTTCTGTCAGAATTCGTGGGATCATTTATGTTGCTGTATCATATCAAAGAACTTAAATTCCCAAAAGGGAAAGTGGGAACTTTTTGTGAAACCAGCGACTGCAGCGCAAACGCGCGGGGTAGGTTAACAAGAGCCTGGCCCGGCTTGGCATTTTTCTGTCAACAATGGAGTTATTGGAGTGTGGGAGTCAAAGTTCAAGGTGTGAAATCGGGTCGAGGTACTATCTGTGCAGTGTAGAATTGCAATAATTATTAAGCCTGATATATCCTGGTTTTTTTTCAAAAGGACAGTTCTTGGTAAGTTAGTCTTATTATGTCTTCCAACGATAGAATTTTTTTTTTCTTTTCTTTTTCTTCTCCAGTCAAGGTTTTTCAGGCTTTTCTCCGGAACGGTTAAACATATCGACATGAAATTTTGGGGAATGATAGATCAAGTTGGGACACAACTGCTGATCCAGTTTGACGCGCATGCGCAGTGTTGGAAGCTTATTGGATCGATTTTTCGTTGATTTTTTTCCTCTTCTTCTAGGACTATCTCCTCCATAACTACTGCAGTTATGAACATATGAATTATATGGTTGTAACAAGCAATTATCGTAGCATGGAATAGGCGAAAAAATTACTTGTTTTCACCTTTTGTACTTTGTATAATGACATGTATTTTAGAGTACCTATCGCGATTTTTGCAACGAGTTCTCTCCTCGCTGATATCTCTGAAACGGCTGTATTTACTCACATGAAATTTAGTCAGTATTTAGAACTTGGCCTGGTGATAATGATTGTAACAGTATTTTTAGCATTCACAGTAACAAAAAACAGTTAAAAGCACGATTAGTTTCAAGGTTTTCTACTGCAGCAGCTTAGCGCGCAGGCTAACTGCAGGTGCTGTTTAAGTAGGCCAAACCTTACGTAATCGACCAGAGGCATTCATCGCTTGCCTTGGCTGGGTTTGCATTGACTTGGCTAGGGGGTCATGTCAAAACAGGCCAAACCTTACGTAATCACTTTCGTCGGCTCAATATTGACTTGGCAAAGGGGTCAAAACATCTAAGCGGCAGCAGCTTGTCTATCTTATAATAATGCGCGTTACCAGCTCTTCTCGGTCCGTATATATACTGTCTTTTTGTCTCAGCGACAATGTGCACTGGATGTTCCCATGCAATCAGAGCAGGTATATATACACAAACACACATGCATGCACACATATATGTGTATACACACGGCGCTCGGTTTTCGATGCCAAGCTCCGAGCGCCGAGCCGCTATCTATAGATAGCATATATATGTGTATATTTATAAGTGGGGTGGGGGGAGAGACGGATAGAGATATATAGATATATATAGAGAGAGAGAGATATAGATTGAGATAGAGATATATAGAGATAGAGAGAGAGAGAGAGATAGACACAGAGAGAGAGATTTATATATATATACATAGAGATGCATATATACATATAGATATACATACATATATATATATACATATATATATATATATATATATATATATATATATATATAAGATAAACATATATACATAGATATATGAATAAATAAATATATATAAATATATATATATATATACATGTATATATACATATATATATATATATATATATATATAAATATACATACTATATATAAATATACATATATATATAAATATACAGTTATACATATATATAAATAAATATATATATATATAAATACATGTATATGTATATATATATTATATATATTTAATTAGAGATAATATTGCTTGTGTTATATTGTTGGTACCGTATTGCTGGTCCAGACTTGCCGTTGGAAGACATGCCGTTGGCGCTTGTGCCAACTCTAAGTAGGCCAAACCTATAAGTGTGTGTGTGTTTTTTATATATATAGAGATATATATATATATATATATATATATATATATATATATATATATATATATATATATATAGATATATATATATATCTATATATATATTTATATATATATATATACTATATATACAAATATGCATATATATATATATATATATATATATATATATATATATATATATATATATATATATATATATATATATATATATATTTCACCTTGAGCTTAATATTTCAATGTTATGTGTTATTCGAGTTGTATGTTTTAAAATAATAAGTATTATCTAATTAATTTTACTATGTTATATGTGTTATTTATCAAATATGATATATGAGTGCGAAAAATTATGCGCATAATTTACCATGAATAATGACTCACAATAAAGTGTCACAGTGGCATTATGAATCTATTATACTTAAATTTTTCACCAATAAATTCTTCACTGACACTGCTCTTCTGAGACTGATCATATCACTGTGGAATTTAAGTATGATATAACATCAGTTTGGGTAATATGTTGATACGGTATTGATGGTCGTCCAGACTAGCCGTTGGAAGACATGCCGTTGGCTCTTGTGCCAACTCAAAGTAGTCCAAACCTTACGTAATCGACCAGTAACGTGGGTGTGTGTGTTTGTGTGCATCGAAACATATTTGTATGTAAGCGGGGAGGTAGTGTAATTTACATAACAAATAGCACGATGATGTATGGTCAAGTAGTCTATACTTTTGTTATAGACTTCATTGGTCTCGAGTTGATGCCTTAGTCCCTCAAACTTGTTTATTATTTGATATTATATTTACAGATGTGTCGAGAAGATTCAGAATCTGAGAAGGGACGATTTGAGAGGGAAAATGCCTCAGGAGCTTTTGCACAGAAGGGTGTGTGCAGAACGTTTTAAAACCTCTCAATTCATGAATGCAGTAGAGAGGTAAATATGATTTTATTGCTCCTGTATCTGTTTTATAAATAATGTGCGAAATAATTTGAAGAAATCTGGTTTCATCATCCAAGGAGAAGCTGTTTCCTGGCAGTATATTGAACAGTTTTACCATTTTGATCAGAGTCTTTCTATTGGCATGGCACCAAAGCTGTCCCCAAAGCATATAGAACTCCCTAAATTCACGGCAACACGTGTTAAATTTGCCACTCAAGTCCTCAGCCATTCAATCGCTGCGGGCATTACCAGCCTTGCCTCGTTAGGCAAAATGGAGAAAGTGGCAATCAAAACAGCTGAATTTATTGATAGATTTGATTCATTATACAACGTGTTCAATTGTCGGAACCTCTCTGCTAACTACAAAATGCGGTCAGCCGTTAGGGCTGGGTCTGGTCATGTCAGCTTTCTTCAAGATTGCTTTCATTGGTTGCATGATGGTCGGCAGATGGGTACAAACAGGATCCTTCCATATATTAACGGTTGGCAGTTGTCCATTTCATCAATAATAAATCTTTGGCAGGATCTTCAAACTAATTTTGGCCTTTCATTTCTCCTCACAAGTTGACTGAATTAAGACTGCCTTGAAAATCTCTTTTCCAACATCAGATTCAAGGGAGGACATCGTGACAATCCAGACACAATTCAGTTTCGCTCAGCGTACATGGCTGCTGCTGTAGACTCTATATTTGTCCTCAGGAAAAACAGCAACTGTGAAGAAGAGGTTGACAAATTTCTTATCTATCTAGATACTCTAACACAGTCATCAATCCATCAGTCTCCCACTCCAGGTACGATACCTTCTCATGTCATTGATCTGTGAGCAGTAGGCAGCAGTCAACACAGTCTTTCATTGCCTGAGGAAAATGTTGCCTCATATATCGGTGGTTACCTGGTCAGTAAAGTCCAGCTTCAATCGACCACTGTTGGGCAGTCCTTGCGAATGTCACCAAGGAATGAAGCCCACAGAAGAAGTTGCTGAGGATCTCCAGGGATGCCTGTTGGTCAGGAGTAAAATGTTCATAATTGTCACACACAAGTGGCAAGATTTCCTTCCTGTATGTTTGCAGGAGGTCAGTGAATTTCACTTTGGTGGCAGCTCTGTAAGAAATATCTGAAGACTACTAGAGTGTCATGGGCTGATTTTGTTTTGATGTCATGCAAGCCGATTAACCATAGGTTTTCATCTTAGTCAGCTGCTTCATAACCCATGAATTTATTTGTCGAACTTGCTTATTTCCACAGCTGGTGATATGTGAGAAGCACTGATGTCGTGTTGTAAGAATGCATACACATAACTCTTCTTCCATCACTCTGGACTGTTCATGAAAAATATTCTCTGTATTTAGATTCTCGTCAATCAGCAGCTGCAAATATTAGTTGTGTGACTTTTGCTTCAGTAGCCTCAGTCTCACTTTTGCTAGCAGGGCGCTCAAGTTCAGCCGTTTTTTTGAAGTACTGCTTTCTTGATGAAGTGCACCTAAGCTGTTAGGTCATTGACAGTTACTTGTCTTTAACACGCTCCTTCTCTCTAACGTGCTACCAGTAGCTCAAGTTGACAGTTTGCATCCTCCAATTCTGCAACAAGTTTTGTTGAAGCAGAAATATCAGGTGTTGACCTCCATTGTAAGCTTTCCTCTGTGCTCTTGGGCCAGCAGCTTAAGAGAACTAGAAATCCTCTTTGAGAGTTTGGTAGGGCAATGGTAATAACCACCTATTTATAACTTGCTTTGTTGACAACACGCAAGTTGGTTGATCAGCTTTGTAGAGCCGCAGCAGCTTGGTTCGGTAGCTCGGTGGGTGGGTGTGTTGAGGTTGAGAAGGCGCTTCTTTTATACATTATCTGTGCGTTTACCCCGATCACTATTTCTCCTCACAGCACATTCTTCCTCTTAACATTTTTACATTTTTCCTCCTATCTACATCATTACATGCATCATAAAAGGAAGTTATGTTATCAAAGGTGTAGTGGATTCGACATTTCGATTACTACAACATTGTAATATGATTACCTTTTGATGCTTCAGGTAACCGTGAGTATGTGACCATTCCATGGCGTGGCACTTTCACAAGAAGGGTTAACTATGTGTATGATGGCATTAGTCTGCATCAACTTTGATGACTACCGCTTCTAAGAGCGAGGACCGAGGTGTCCGACATGTTTGTTTATAATAACAGAGGCGTGGATCACCGCCACCTGTCCGTAACTGTATAGGGTTTCACCGCTCATGTCAGACATTAAAACCTGTTACATCTTATAAAACTGCTACATCACATAAAACTGGTCCATCTGCTTTATCACATAGGACTGTTGTGCCTGCTTAATCTTATTGAACTGCACCACCTTCTACATCACATTGAACTGTTGCACCTCTTACATCACATAGAACTGTACCGCCTACTACATCACACAGAACTGTACCACCAGCTACATCACATAGAACTGTACCACCAGCTACATCACATAGAACTGTACCACCAGCTACATCACATAGAATTGTACAATCTGCTACATCACATAAAACTGTACCACCAGCTACATCACATAGAACTGTACCACCTGCTACATCACATAGAACTGTACCACCAGCTACATCACATAGAATTGTACATTCTGCTACATCACATAGAATTGTACCACCAGCTACATCACATAGAACTGTACCACCTGCTACATCACATAGAACTGCACCACCAGCTACATCACATAGAATTGTACATTCTGCTACATCACATAGCCTCATGTAATCGAGGCGCTTTTCGAGGTGGACCTACACATCTCTGACGTATCCACCGTCGCGGCAGACGCTCTGTTCACTGACTTTATCTGGCACACGTGTGGTGGAAGACGACGTGACGCGCCTCGTGCCCGCCTCAGTCCAGTCGCTGAGTGTCATGTCTGCTGAGCTGAACACGTCATCCCTGGCGACCTTATGTGACCTGCTTCCTGAACACGTCGACTCACTGGATGTCAGCCGCAGTGACAAAGCCTGGTCAGAGGAGGATGTCTGGGATCGGCCGCGTTCACCACACATAGGTTACCTGTGTGATGATGTATGAATGTGGATTGGGTGGTCTCGATGGAATTCATCTACTGCTTCCTGACAACAACATGAGGCACGTGATCCTTAGCGGGAACGAGGCGCTGGATGAAGCAGGAGCTCTGCTCATCAGACGGGCTATTGAGCGCTCCCACTGCCGCCTCCAAACGTTGTTCCTTGTTAACTGTGCACTGGATGTTATGAGTGTAATGAGTGCCCTGTTTGTCAACTCATCCCCCACGGTGTTGGTAAAGAACGGAAATGAAATAGGCGACAACACATTAAGGTTCCTGTCTGGCAAGGTGCAGACTGACTTCCCCAGTGGCGGCGCATCTTGGCAGTCGTCATCAATGTTGTGTGTGTTGACTCTGTTGAGCAGTGTGGGTTAGCTCTTTTGAACCAAGCGGAGCTTGCGCAACAAAGGAGTACCCGATCGACTGTTGGTCTGTTGGGCTAGTGTGGATGGACGGGTGATGAGTGGGGGCCGGTGAGTGGAGCAGTGAGTCAGAACGCGCGGGTGGACGTGGCGTTTATGGGTGATGTGGGTGAAGACATGAGTGGGTGGGAATTGAACATGTCTTCAATAGGGTGTATGTATGCGGTGTCTGAGGATGACAGGGAGAGAATGGCGATGTGTGAGGGAAGGAGAGAGAGAGAGAGAGATTGGCAGCTGGGTCGGCGGGGTTGGGTCGAGTTTTACAACAGCAGCTTGGTGGCATACTTCTCCTTGTTCAGAGAGTATATATACAGCACCATGCCCCGCCCTGCGCGGCTCGTGCCGCAGACGTTTAACCCGCGCCGGTATCGCAGAGCAGGAAAGTTAGGCGGCAGATTGTTGTGTGTGCGTGTGTGTGTAAATAAATGCATTGACATATTTCATCGATTATTATTCAAAATATATGCGGTAATGTAATGAATAAAAAAACGTTATGTTACCCCAACGCAATGCTAGCTGTCTTTATTACAACACAATTGATGAAAGTTGTTATTCCAAATGAGATTACGGTGGGGACATTATAGCCACAAGGTTGTTTTATTGCTGTAATGTAGTCATATGGCTGCTATGAGATGGAAGCAATATAGCAACATTGCTGTTATCAAATGGAACAAATGTATCAACTAGATTGTTCTAAGATGGATCCAGGGTAGCCACCAGGATGTTCTAAGATTGAACCAATGCAGCTACTAGGCTGTTCTAAGATGGAACCAGGGTAGCCACCAGGATGTTCTAAGATTGAACTAATGAAGCCACTAGGCTGTTCTAAGATGGAACCAGGGTAGCCACCAGGATGTTCTAAGATTGAACCAATGAAGCCACTAGGCTGTTCTAAGATGGAACCAGGGTAGCCACCAGGATGTTCAAAGATTGAACTAATGAAGCCACTAGGCTGTTATAAGATGGAACCAGGGTAGCCACCAGGATGTTCTAAGATTGAACCAATGAAGCCACTAGGCTGTTCTAAGATGGAACCAGGGTAGCCACCAGGATGTTCTAAGATTGAACCAACGAAGCCACTAGGCTGTTCTAAGACGGAACCAGGGTAGCCACTAGGCTTTTCACAGATGGAACAATTGTAGCCACTAGGCTGTTAAAAGATGGAACCTGTAGTGATGGAACCAAAGTCGTCACAATGCTGTAATAAAATGGAACAAATGTCCCCTCATGGCTATTCAAAGATGGCACCAGTGTGTTATGATCAGCTATTCTGTAGAGCAATGATCAACCAATGACTTGGCCGACACTATGATGTGCAATCTAAGTATGGATTATACATACAATATAGGAGACCACCTGCAAGGGTTCGCAAATGTAGTAAATAGAAATCAAACCTGTACAGCGCAAGGATGATGAGGACAAAATCGGAGGAGTAGTTATGGCGATACCTTCGCACAAAAGCAAGGAGCAAAGCCGTATTGTCAACGCGTCAAAATGATTACATCATCGATGACTGATCACAATTATTTCAATTTGGCTGTCTCACGCACGTGTACAATGAACCGAGGGCGTACCTATAATATGATGCGTAACCAATAAACATAATCATTTCGGATATGATATTCATTATTGCAAATTCATAGGCTTAGCTACTGGAAGGATAGCAATTGCTATAAATGATGGTTATATATCAGTAGTTGATGCATAAGTAATGGATTGCTGACAAGGAGAGGTGTTTCAATGTATAGTAATATGTATAGTTCTCTGCCAATGGTTTGTGGATGATTGATCAGGGAGAGTGATTACCATTTTAGAAAAGCTTCATGGTGTCATGAACTTGGATCAATTAATTGAGAAAGGAAGTACGATAAAGTGGCTCCTTTGTAGCTTTGTTGATGCTGATAATACAGGCAAGCTATAGCCCTCATACACCTAGGTTTTGGGTCTCAATGTGTATGTATAAAAGAGGCTGCAGATGAGTTATAAATTGTATCGCATTTTTCTGATGAGTTTAAAAACATATCATTTTGAAGATTTCGCTGCGTGTGCCCACGTTATGCAAACATAAAGATAGGATAGAAGATGATTTGAAATCGAAGTGAACTAACATTCAATTCAGCTAGATTACATGAGATTGGGGAACATAAAGCTAGGAGAGAGAGAGAGAGAGAGAGAGAGAGCTTCAGTTATAATATAGCGTCTACCGTGTGCCATATATGGGTTAAAATTTGCGTTCCGTCAAAAATAAGACCTCGAACTTTACAAAGGCCATAAACAGAACCGGGTTAACCGATTGGACTGGAATTGTTGGATATCATTAAAATATGTAGCGGTGAATCGGTTGATGATTAATTTTTTAAGACATACTTGTGAAGTTATTTCTACGATTGGTGTAGCTCCGGGCGAACGGTAATATAAATATATACCGTTCTGCTTCGATCATTTGGGCGCACATTAAAACATGCGTTCGACTATATCGCTGGGTTTGGCATCTAGAAAACAACATATATCAAGAGCCTGTGAAAAAATAATAAGTCACAGCGCACCAAAAGCTTACCCCCGATCGATGCTATTCTTTAAGAAATGCCATCTATATATATCATTTCCGAAAAACCGCGATGCGATTACCGCCATTTTGGAAAATAATGGGTCGCGTGATTTCCTGTGATTTTCCACCGCCTCATCCACATTGCCTCCCTGCTAAGCTTGTGAAGCACGTTGAAGCACTTTGAATACAATCTGCTGTTTCTTATCACATCGTTGTTTTTCTGACATGGATCACCATCTCAGAAATATTTTGTCCAGCCATGGTGTTTCTTACGCCTTGAAGCCAAAGCAGTTGGCAGCCATTACTCATCTTTTGGCTTGAGAGAATATTTTTTGTATCTTGCCAACCAGTTTTGGGAATTCCGATATCTATGAATGGTACCCAACTTTGGTGGATCTGATAAAGTTTTTTTATATTAATTCTACAATAACAAAATTGTTCCCTCCATGGCATATTATTCCTTGTAGTATTCATCCCAAATGATGGATTGTCTTTGATTACCATCATCTCTTTTGGTGCCATCTAAGGAATCAAAGTAGACAGATCCACAATCTCGTGGTAAAGCAGTAGCATGATCAGATGATATAGCACCAAAGTCTTGCATTTTGCTGATATGATAACGCTCAGTGTTTTCAGATTTTCTGCCATCACGCACCCCACTCCTGTCACGTGATTTCGAATTGTGTTTTAGCCTGTTGCATACAATCTTACTCTTGCATACAATCTTAAAGTGGTTCATTTTCCCACAGGCTTCGCATTTTTTATGACATGAAATTATCTGATTGGTCGAGGCCACCACGGCTCCGAATCATTCTGAAAAATCCACGAAGTTGTATGGGACGCTTTGGCAAAGCAACGCATGGCGCCTAACAGGTGGCGTCTTCACAATTTCTCTCGCGCTGCGGCTTGCGTGAGCGCTCTTAGCGAAGCTATGCACTCTCTGGTTTAATTATCTTTGTACCATGTAAACTCTCAGCGCACCCTTGTCGTTGTGACGTCACGATAGCGTCAGAGGCCTGATAGTGAATAGACTGATCCAATTACTATTCCAAGGTCAGCACATTATGATCACTGAATAACTTCCGATCAAAGAATACAAGATATTTGGAGTTTGGATCAGGCATTATGTCTGTTTACATAAACCACTCCCCATATGCCATTCAAGCAATTCGCTCAACAACTCCAAAATGATAGAAATATACATTGAGATATGACTGCAGAAAGAAAGTTTTAGAACACTATTGTTAACGTGGAGGGCGACGTGATTTGGGGGATAAAACTCACGCCACCATTTAATAATACACATCAAAAGCAATGACGTCATAAATCCGACCGCTTTGAGTTTGAAGCATCTGTTTCTTATTCTCGATGCTAACTTTGAATCGAACAGCGACCTTTAGAGAGGAAATTGCACATAGTTCCCACGCTCTCCAAAAAATCCTTGGCAGGCAGTAATTGTTGAATCGAGCGCAGTCTTGTACAGAATATTGCCTCTATGTGGCATTCAATCGTTAATCAAATACAGATCATGGATCAATAAACTTCATGTTTATGATGTATACTCCTGTTTACACAAGTTACACTGCATTTATTGGTTCTACCAGAGAGTAGCAGTAGATATCACAGCTGAATTGGTGCCAGCCTATTAACTACGCCCGCCTAGTATATTCCTAACCTTTTCTGGTATAATGAGTTTCTCTTCAAGCCTCCCCGGGAATGTCAAATACGCTCCCCAATCGGATATAAACACTCAAATGTCGAGGTTCAAGTAGCAATATTACTATTGTTTATTCGTTGATTGCCTTTGATGAAGACTAATACATCGATTTAAACGAATCCGTCACTTTATTGGTAGCCAGTATAAAAGAATACCTGTTTGAAACTGATTAAAGACCAAATAAGTCAGTGAATCTAGGACACAAGAGGTCGTTTACGTCCAAGCCAATGACGAACTTGTTCTATATCGTTGCAAGAAGTCATTTCAAACAGGTCGTGTACATATAAAACCGTGTGAGACCTTTGATACAATTCCTAGTTCTGGCATTGATATATGCATGGAAGTCTAAATGCACAGGAACCAGTGCAAAAATCAGCTCATTTCAATTGTAATTGTTGTGCAGTAGATAACCTGCGACCGTGTGTTGTGCATAAGGTATGCACGCATGTGTGACACAAATCAAAGATGACGACACGAAACTAGGAAACTAAGAGTAGCTGAATTGGCTGGGCACGTCAAAAGTTGGGTCTCAACTGCACGTAAAGTATCATGATCGTCTCATTTGTTGACAAATATGGTTGTCGCTGGATATTGACATAAAATATATCATAGTATATATGTAAAGGTGATCATTAAAAGTTAATGCTCTTGGTGGAGCAATACACGAGTGACTGGTGTAAACCACCCACCAGAATTCAAGCGTTCCAGTTCTTGCCATGATTCGCTTCATCGATTATGTCAAGTGGTTCATATTGGTAACATCTAATGGCAACAGCACCCGGAGAGCATCTGACAATCTCTGTTGATTGATTATGATAAATATTACACAGTATGGCGCTATAATGTACGGATCATCCCAATTAAAGAAGGCAATTGAAAGCCATAATGGGTCGTATAATGTATTCAAATAGAAACATCAAATATTTAAAAATCAAAAAGATGGCAATATTATCACAATACTCTCTTTTGTAATTACAGGACATTAGGTTATCATTAATGGGCTTACATGTGTGGGCTAAGCGATAAGTGACAAGGGTCAGTTAGGCAAACAGGTATGTAGTATGTCCACAATCGTTTGGTTCTGTTAACAGATCATGTTTCTTGTTGATGTAAAAGATTATAACAGTTTTAACTGTTGTTGTTAATCTTTGGGCTACTTTCACAATAGTACTCGGATACAATGGTTGCTTTCAGGGGAGCGACATTCAAATTGTGAGGGTGCGTTATCACCTTGTGTCAAATATTGACCAAATGAAGATATGTGACAACTATGACATTCAACACACAAACTAGAGAGATAGCACATCACTAATTATAATAACCCAACAATACCATACCCCGCTGTATTTCATGGAATTCCCGCTAGCACACCTTTCTTCACGAACACGTAGTCATCACAGTGGTACGACAACTCGGGTTTGTTCATACTCAACTTTTCATGCATTACATATCCCTTGCTCTCCATAAACTTCACCATCTCCAGTTTACTATCTTGATGGTTGTATTCGATGGTGAATATAGTAATATCAAACTTATCAAAAGGAATTGTGCGCAGTATTGACATCTCTGCTCCTTCAACATCCAGTGAGAAGTAATCAATGTGGGTGCGGTTCAGGGCAAGCATGAGAGAATAGAATGGAAAACAGTAGGCGTCAGGAAGGCTCGAGGCTTTCTGCGTGTCTCCTGTTTCCAGCCGACCGTGTCCACCATTTGACTCATGAAAGGACAACTGCGTAAGTATACATAAAGTATCCATTCCAGTATAAAACTGTTTTCATAAACAATTATTACTTCGAATACAACAATAGATATGAGATCAGCTCACAATAGTAGGATAAGCTTCAGGACTGAGACAGCCGTTGATACTGTAACATTTCCGGTTCTTGGCCTGCATCTGGATGTAGAAAAATGGGTCCATTTCTACTAACAGGCCAGTCCATTTCCGCTTGTTCTCCAGCCAGACCGAGTTCGATGACCTCTCTCCATCCAAAGCGCCACACTCCACAAAGAAGCCTTCTTTCTTCTGCACATGCAGATAGTTACAACATCATTTTGCAACGAGGAGCTTTGTAAGAAAAATGCAAGCCTAGCAACAGAACAAAGGAAATGAGGCTTGGGAGTCCATGTCTCTTATAACGTTTATGGAAAACTTGAGGGTTCATTGCAGCCCCGAGCTTTCGGAACATTTGAATATGTGTACCAAAGTTAACAACAAGCCCGGCACGACAAAACTGAGCTAACAAGGGGCTTAGTAACAACATGAGCCATTCTAGCCAGAGAAGCTTAATCAGAATACATAGACCTTGCGAACACATCAGTCAGTAAACATATCAAACTTAGTTCATACAAACAGTAGTGATTACACAGCTGGGCGTGGTATGATTTGAAGCGGACATACTGAACGTGTGAGAGGAAAGAGCCATCAGCGTGCTGCAGTCGGATTGAGAAACACAAACCGCATTTCGTTCATCAGCATTGACCAAAATGAAATGCAGACATAATATAACTCAGCTAGGCAAACGTCTTTGGAGTTGGTGGCCACTCGCTTAAGAATTATGCACTTTAAACCAACTTGAGTGAGCATGCTGTTGTAGACAGCAAAAGGGGTAGCACACAGGGGCGTCGCCAGGGTGATTTGGTTGGGGATGGGGGGGATGTAACTAAAATTTTGCCGACTGCTGGATGACTATCTAAGCGTAGCGCCACCATAGGTTGGCGCGGAACTTTCAATTTGCCGACTGGACAGGATTTTGCCGACTGTGACGCGGACTGTCGGTTTGAATGTGGGGGCGGGGTGTCACACCCCCCCCCCCCACCCACACCCCCTCTTTGGCGACGCCCCTGGTAGCACATGCGCAAACGTTTAAAGATAAACGCATTTTGAATCTGGGAATCTGGAATCATTAAATCAACCCACAAAAGCACAGCTCGTGGCGATTGGAAATGAAACAATAACTGATACAATGTCTTCAACTCAACTACAAACTTTGTTTCGAAAATTTTTGAAAACATATCGGACGAACTACTAAGTGATATTAGGTAGGTATGGATTCCAGTAGCAGAGCCAACCATCTCAGAAGCAATGATTTATTAGATGATGGAAAAAAATTATACAATAAATTAACCATAAGGGCTTGACACAGATTAACAATCCACTTGATGGTACTTGTGAAATGAAATGTTCTGATCACTCGTAATTGACATTCTGGTTTGTTTAAAGAATCAATCAACACCCTATTTGAAAAGGGTGTATAAACTGAATAATCTCCTAGTTCATAGCTACAGCTTAAGTACCGTCATTCATGTATTTTACCACACCGTGAAGCTTTATATTAATGTATGGCTGAGGTATGGGAAGTAGACATTAGCATGACCCACTCAAGCACACTAAATACATTTGAAAATAATCGAGAAAGCAACAATACCGTCCCAAAATCATCATTTTCACAGAAGGCTTCTTAGCATCAAGTGTTCACCCGCTATACCTAGTATACAAGGAGAACTTGCTAGGCACCCAATGTGCATCACAACCATAGCGAACTCCATAAACATTTCTTACTACCATGTCAAAATGTAACAATAAACATGAAAGAGGTCATGGATGAAAATTGCCAATGACATTCTGCATGACAAACTTTCTGGCATGGCTCTCTAACTTCCTTGATGAGTAATTTAGTAATAAAGCTAAATAAATCCCACATTCCACAAATTCAGATAATAAAACCAATCCTGTTTTGAAGTGTGCTGGAAAGATAAATGAGTGAGCAACAACAATTACTCGGGAAAAAAAGCGCGGTAATGAATTAAGAACATACAGAAACCTAAAACAACAAGAAAAATGTTTAACAAATATTGAAAATATTACACATAAATCAGCTTTGTCCCAAAAGCATTAGCTCACATACTCCAACCATAGCGGCTCAGAGAGGCACAGTACAAAATCCAAACAATAGAGTATGGCAACTCTGCTCATGATGAGTTGAAAACGAGTTATATTTTAAAGATGCATTTTTTGAAAAAAATGACATGCGGTTTTTTTGCTCCATTTAATAGAACAACTCTTTTGGAACCCATATAAACCATTTTGCGGACTAGTTCAACGCTATATCGTCGATTACACCGTATCGAAATCTGTCGGCCACACCCATGTTTACAAACATGAGCACATGTCGATGGGAAAATGACGCATGCGTATTGAAGGGTCATTTGTTGACAACACATAGTCGTGACGTCACGCGCAGCGCAGATTCGATAGAAGGTGGAAACGCATGCAACCGAAATGGTGAGTGTTTTGATTCCTACATTTCTCTTCTTTCTTCTTCTTTGATTGGAGTTTTCGAATGTTGTATATAAAAAAGAACCCGCCTCAATTAAGTGAACACTATCAGTACAATAGATTACCGTAAATTTAACAACAGATAGCCTGCGAACGAACCCTGAGGTAGCCCTTAGACTTAGTATATTTTTATACTGAGGCTGCGCATGTTCAAGCGTAATAAAAACGATATTCTTGACTAGTTTTTCACGTTTTGGAGTGTAAAGCCGTGACTCTTGTTCGAAGTTTGATTATTTCTTATGCAATTATCGGTGCTTTTTCATAGCAAACTATTGGAGTATTCCTGAATGAACTCATAAATTGTATTATAAATCAAGGGACTGGGGTCTCCCTCATGACGTCTACTTTATCTGGTTATAGTGAACTGAAACATGGATTTGAATTGGCTGGCGGGTCGCTATCTTCTATGCATACATAAACCCTACAGAGAAGATAACGGCCAGCCAATGCAAATCCCTGTGTACTGAAACGTCAATGCTAGGAGTTTGGGGTGGTATGTATCATCGTATGGGTTTGGCTGACTTTTGCAGGCTTTTGGCTCAAACACTGTAACATTATTGATTGAATTATTCTTGTCATGTTCATTCATTGATTAAATTGAACCAACCCACTTTCAAATTTAAAGGAAATCAAAATGCCAAGGAGGGGATCACATACAAGAAGAGGCAGTGGAAGGGGTCATGGTACAGATTCTGACAACATGTGTGGAATTGAGGTTGATTCCTTTATTATTTGATTCTTATCAAGGGTATTTTATTGAACTCAATACACCCATTATGACTGGGAAGGATGTGTTTAATGGTTTGAAATTGTTCACCATGACACAGGTGTCCAAGTTGGTGGAGGTTGCAGACAAGCCTGAAGAGGTGGCAGAGGAGCCCCACCTTCTTCAAACAAGGTACTTTTGGGCTTGCCTTACCTAATTGAATCACTTTGTCAGTAAATAGGTCCAATGTTGAACTATCGAACCATAAATTTCCATTGGTTCTCATTTGTTTGTAGACCTCGACAGGCCGAAAGCGAGTCAATCTTGTTTGCAGTGGCTACCTTTGCAACACACCAATAACTAACCAGACCCTACAGCAGAGTAGAGTGACTGCTAAATCTTTAGAGCTGTCACAGAAGGAGAAAATGAAGGTATTGTACAACTCAGCATTTAGCACTCTAAAGCTGCTCCAAAAACCTTCTTGCAATTTTGGTCACAGAGAGAGATTTGTATTGGAGATATTCAATCCATCAAAAAGAAGACTTTTGATTACTCATATTTTCAGAATTTAGTGCGGTGGCTGGATTGGATGGGGTGGGTCAGTTGCTGGTTAGAAAGACAGCCACAGTTTGCGCTTACAATCACCCGACAACCCACACCGCCGAAAGAAGGATTCCACCCTCCATCAACTACCACTTCCCCAGACTGTTGCATCTGCCTTCAATGTAGGGAAATGCCTCCCCCTGTGGAGCGGCAATGGTGCACTAACAGCCCAGACTTTTGCACATATGCACTACCTCAGATGGAAGGAGTTGTGCTTGACCCGATGGTCATTGAGGTTATTAACAGGTACCGGGTGGACTTGCTATGGGATGCGGTTGTCGAGGACAAAAAAAAAGATGCTTAGACACGGCGCCTATCAGCAATTGGTTCAGTGGATTCATGTATTTTTGGAGGAGTGCAACAGGAGGGTAACTCCGGTTGTGTAAGGAAGATCAGAGACCTCTTCCGTAACAAGTATTGACAGTATACAGGCTTAATACAAAATAGGTTTTGGTAATATACTAAGCCTAAATGTTTTAATTTTAATCCGGAAATATCACATTGTTCTGATTGGTATTTTTGTGTAGATTATAAATTGCTTAGTCTTACAAAACATGTGGTATTATTTGTTCTGAACATTTTTGCTTCAACAATCTGATAACTTATTGTCTATATGTTTTATGGAATGAGCATTCATATATTAGTAAATTTTTTCGTCTCTCAAACACAGAAGAAAAGAATTATGCACACATTATTTTGTCAATTAGTCATGACACATCTTCAGATTTGACTTTTTATGTTCATAATTCTAGCCCTGATAAAAAAAGAAGTGACATTAAAATGAGTTCATGTATTATTTATTTGCCAATTACATGAGTTCTTCTATTACAGTTTGGATTAACAGACAAAAGAATGTGACTAATAAAATATTTGTACATTTCAAACAAAAACAAATTTCCAAATCACATTTTTAATCAAAATGAGACTCCTGCAACTGTTTCTTGGGTAGATGGCCTGGCACAGGAGCAATGTTCAAACTGATTTTGCGGGGTCATCAGCAGAGCATTGTGGGTGTTGTTGTGATTGCTGTCGCATTGCTTGGGCCTAAAGATTTCTGTCATCATATCTGGTATATGGGCCCAAGTGTTGGCCTCTAAAACCGATGACCACGTCTTTGACTGCTTGTTGAAGTGATTGCTGGACCTGTAACACAACAAATGGCATTATATGGCCAAATAGCTAGAACACATTACATGTGCAGCATCAGTATTTTGTTTTCTGATAGGACATTTAGTCAGTGTGTAGTTGAGTGGTCAGACTTACATTGGCTGACCAACCCTACTTGAGTGCATATGCCTGTTGTGGTCCATTGTCACAACTTGACTGCAGGCAAGGTTAGACGAAAACTTGATCACCAGCCATTGAATTAGGGTCAAGAGGATGCAATAATTTCTCTACCTGAAATTTACAAATTAAGTAAGGTATGTTTGCAACAACAATTTACAAATCTAAATGGTGCAATGGACTCACAATAGGCCCTTAGATTTTATTTAATCGGTGACATTTACACAAGTCGATTCAATACAGACCGATTCGATAGCAGGGTATTCATAATACAACGAGATTACTAGCTCCGGTCATAACGGTAACATGAATTTATACGCAGACGTCTTGTAGGGCTACGAGATTACTTACATGTCCAGCTAAACTTTGCAGCTTCTTCGTTGGTCACACTCCTCACTTCCCTGAATGCCTATCTTAAGACACCCTCGTGTTAGACCGCAGCTGGTCTAGCTCCCGCTTCCTTCTCTTAGTTGTTGAATCTATAAACAGCTTCTTTCTCCCTCCACCTTTTTCTTCGTTTCTTGGTTTGATCGTCCTTTATCGCAATGAAAATAGCGCAAACTAAACACCCGCCGGCGGCAATCGGCACAGAGTGATGACGTTTCTGCGCTTCCGGAATTAATAATACATGAGCTTCCAAATATGGTCTATTCTTGGCTGGAAGTGAAAAATAAGGAATTGAAGGTTTATTCACGAACAACAAGAAATATATACGGCCATTCCAACTTTGGAATCCGGATATCAGCACCATTTAGGGTACTCTTGCAGTTAGCAACTTTTTTTTTCGATTCGATTTTTTTGAAAAAATGCACCTTTAAGCATCATCATTGCAACTGTCTTAAAAACCGATATTGTTTATTGCTACGTTGAATGGTAAGTCGAGGTAAACCAAAGAGAGTGGTTTGATGTAATTATAAGGTAATCTGTTTGATCATAACTTATTTTTAAAACTCCATGACGTTAGTATGTCATAAATAAGCTGACACATGTGGGGAAAGCAAAAAAATGACAAGGGTCCGAACGCTAAAACCCGGACCAAAACATACCATTCATAGACTTGTAAGGGAAATATAGATACAGCTAAATATTAAGTACTTACCTGATTTAAGAGTTTGTCCACGCTTTTGGCCTGCAATGTCTGGTAGATTTGGTGGCTGAATTTGGTCATATGTGACTTCGGCCCGTCGATGAAATAATCCCGAATTAGTGTCACCAAATCCAAGTTACCCGCCTGGACCTTCGCCTCCACAAAGCCCTGCATAAGCTGCTGAACTTCGGGGTTGACGTGCATGTAATCCTCAACTCTACGCTTACTGTTTTTGTTAAAGGTGCATTTTTTCAAAAAAATCGAATCGAAAAAAAAAGTTGCTAACTGCAAGAGTACCCTAAATGGTGCTGATATCCGGATTCCAAAGTTGGAATGGCCGTATATATTTCTTGTTGTTCGTGAATAAACCTTCAATTCCTTATTTTTCACTTCCAGCCAAGAATAGACCATATTTGGAAGCTCATGTATTATTAATTCCGGAAGCGCAGAAACGTCATCACTCTGTGCCGATTGCCGCCGGCGGGTGTTTAGTTTGCGCTATTTTCATTGCGATAAAGGACGATCAAACCAAGAAACGAAGAAAAGGTGGAGGGAGAAAGAAGCTGTTTATAGATTCAACAACTAAGAGAAGGAAGCGGGAGCTAGACCAGCTGCGGTCTAACACGAGGGTGTCTTAAGATAGGCATTCAGGGAAGTGAGGAGTGTGACCAACGAAGAAGCTGCAAAGTTTAGCTGGACATGTAAGTAATCTCGTAGCCCTACAAGACGTCTGCGTATAAATTCATGTTACCGTTATGACCGGAGCTAGTAATCTCGTTGTATTATGAATACCCTGCTATCGAATCGGTCTGTATTGAATCGACTTGTGTAAATGTCACCGATTAAATAAAATCTAAGGGCCTATTGTGAGTCCATTGCACCATTTAGATTTGTAAATTGTTGTTGCAAACATACCTTACTTAATTTGTAAATTTCAGGTAGAGAAATTATTGCATCCTCTTGACCCTAATTCAATGGCTGGTGATCAAGTTTTCGTCTAACCTTGCCTGCAGTCAAGTTGTGACAATGGACCACAACAGGCATATGCACTCAAGTAGGGTTGGTCAGCCAATGTAAGTCTGACCACTCAACTACACACTGACTAAATGTCCTATCAGAAAACACAAAATACTGATGCTGCACATGTAATGTGTTCTAGCTATTTGGCCATATAATGCCATTTGTTGTGTTACAGGTCCAGCAATCACTTCAACAAGCAGTCAAAGACGTGGTCATCGGTTTAGAGGCCAACACTTGGGCCCATATACCAGATATGATGACAGAAATCTTTAGGCCCAAGCAATGCGACAGCAATCACAACAACACCCACAATGCTCTGCTGATGACCCCGCAAAATCAGTTTGAACATTGCTCCTGTGCCAGGCCATCTACCCAAGAAACAGTTGCAGGAGTCTCATTTTGATTAAAAATGTGATTTGGAAATTTGTTTTTGTTGAAATGTACAAATATTTTATTAGTCACATTCTTTTGTCTGTTAATCCAAACTGTAATAGAAGAACTCATGTAATTGGCAAATAAATAATACATGAACTCATTTTAATGTCACTTCTTTTTTTATCAGGGCTAGAATTATGAACATAAAAAGTCAAATCTGAAGATGTGTCATGACTAATTGACAAAATAATGTGTGCATAATTCTTTTCTTCTGTGTTTGAGAGACGAAAAAATTTACTAATATATGAATGCTCATTCCATAAAACATATAGACAATAAGTTATCAGATTGTTGAAGCAAAAATGTTCAGAACAAATAATACCACATGTTTTGTAAGACTAAGCAATTTATAATCTACACAAAAATACCAATCAGAACAATGTGATATTTCCGGATTAAAATTAAAACATTTAGGCTTAGTATATTACCAAAACCTATTTTGTATTAAGCCTGTATACTGTCAATACTTGTTACGGAAGAGGTCTCTGATCTTCCTTACACAACCGGAGTTACCCTCCTGTTGCACTCCTCCAAAAATACATGAATCCACTGAACCAATTGCTGATAGGCGCCGTGTCTAAGCATCTTTTTTTTTGTCCTCGACAACCGCATCCCATAGCAAGTCCACCCGGTACCTGTTAATAACCTCAATGACCATCGGGTCAAGCACAACTCCTTCCATCTGAGGTAGTGCATATGTGCAAAAGTCTGGGCTGTTAGTGCACCATTGCCGCTCCACAGGGGGAGGCATTTCCCTACATTGAAGGCAGATGCAACAGTCTGGGGAAGTGGTAGTTGATGGAGGGTGGAATCCTTCTTTCGGCGGTGTGGGTTGTCGGGTGATTGTAAGCGCAAACTGTGGCTGTCTTTCTAACCAGCAACTGACCCACCCCATCCAAATCCAGCCACCGCACTAAATTCTGAAAATATGAGTAATCAAAAGTCTTCTTTTTGATGGATTGAATGAATATCTCCAATACAAATCTCTCTCTGTGACCAAAATTGCAAGAAGGTTTTTGGAGCAGCTTTAGAGTGCTAAATGCTGAGTTGTACAATACCTTCATTTTCTCCTTCTGTGACAGCTCTAAAGATTTAGCAGTCACTCTACTCTGCTGTAGGGTCTGGTTAGTTATTGGTGTGTTGCAAAGGTAGCCACTGCAAACAAGATTGACTCGCTTTCGGCCTGTCGAGGTCTACAAACAAATGAGAACCAATGGAAATTTATGGTTCGATAGTTCAACATTGGACCTATTTACTGACAAAGTGATTCAATTAGGTAAGGCAAGCCCAAAAGTACCTTGTTTGAAGAAGGTGGGGCTCCTCTGCCACCTCTTCAGGCTTGTCTGCAACCTCCACCAACTTGGACACCTGTGTCATGGTGAACAATTTCAAACCATTAAACACATCCTTCCCAGTCATAATGGGTGTATTGAGTTCAATAAAATACCCTTGATAAGAATCAAATAATAAAGGAATCAACCTCAATTCCACACATGTTGTCAGAATCTGTACCATGACCCCTTCCACTGCCTCTTCTTGTATGTGATCCCCTCCTTGGCATTTTGATTTCCTTTAAATTTGAAAGTGGGTTGGTTCAATTTAATCAATGAATGAACATGACAAGAATAATTCAATCAATAATGTTACAGTGTTTGAGCCAAAAGCCTGCAAAAGTCAGCCAAACCCATACGATGATACATACCACCCCAAACTCCTAGCATTGACGTTTCAGTACACAGGGATTTGCATTGGCTGGCCGTTATCTTCTCTGTAGGGTTTATGTATGCATAGAAGATAGCGACCCGCCAGCCAATTCAAATCCATGTTTCAGTTCACTATAACCAGATAAAGTAGACGTCATGAGGGAGACCCCAGTCCCTTGATTTATAATACAATTTATGAGTTCATTCAGGAATACTCCAATAGTTTGCTATGAAAAAGCACCGATAATTGCATAAGAAATAATCAAACTTCGAACAAGAGTCACGGCTTTACACTCCAAAACGTGAAAAACTAGTCAAGAATATCGTTTTTATTACGCTTGAACATGCGCAGCCTCAGTATAAATATACTAAGTCTAAGGGCTACCTCAGGGTTCGTTCGCAGGCTATCTGTTGTTAAATTTACGGTAATCTATTGTACTGATAGTGTTCACTTAATTGAGGCGGGTTCTTTTTTATATACAACATTCGAAAACTCCAATCAAAGAAGAAGAAAGAAGAGAAATGTAGGAATCAAAACACTCACCATTTCGGTTGCATGCGTTTCCACCTTCTATCGAATCTGCGCTGCGCGTGACGTCACGACTATGTGTTGTCAACAAATGACCCTTCAATACGCATGCGTCATTTTCCCATCGACATGTGCTCATGTTTGTAAACATGGGTGTGGCCGACAGATTTCGATACGGTGTAATCGACGATATAGCGTTGAACTAGTCCGCAAAATGGTTTATATGGGTTCCAAAAGAGTTGTTCTATTAAATGGAGCAAAAAAACCGCATGTCATTTTTTTCAAAAAATGCATCTTTAATGTTTTGATCGCGCATTCCAGATAATCGAACTGCATCCGGTGAATTGTTTTCTTCTACTTGTCTGGAAAGAATTGCCATAACATTCTGTTTGAAATTTTCACTGCAATAATTTATTTGAAAAAGAATCACTATGGCGCTGACGACGACGACAACGGCCAGTAAGACAAGACACGAGGCCCGTTTCATTGTTGACGGTAAAAATGGCTAACAACGGTAGGTCGAGCTGTTTGTAGTTTCACCAAAAAGTTTATAGCTACGCTAAGAGCGCTCACTCAGGCATCTTGTCAAAACCATATGGCTCTGTTTAATATGGAACCGTGGTCACCTCGACCAATCAGATGACTCCACATCCTTAACAGACGCCGAGCCCCGTGACGTTGAATCAACAGTCCTAACTGCTTTTTTTGATTTCTTTGTATCGTCACCTTATGACTGGGGTGTATTTCGGGTCATGTCATTATCACCACCAGGGGCGTAGCTGGGCCTATTGCGAAGTATAGGCCCACTTGGTATGGGGGGTTCGGGGGACCTCCCCCGAGATTATTTTCAACTATAGATCCAATATGGTGCGATTCATTTTTGGAAACGATGTGTAGGCCCGGGCCTACCGTGCCTATTGGAGCTACGCCGATGACCACACAGCTTAGTGTAGCTATAAACTCTTTGCTCGAGACCTTCACTTGTCCTTGACCACTCTCCAAGGCAGACATGTGTGACGCTTCGCTAACATCTCTGCAATAGTTAACAGGTCGCGGACTGACCGCAGAACGAAGGACGTACCTCGATCGAGGTACGTACCTCGTTCCCAGTACGGCGCACCTCGATTGAGGTACGCATGATAGTCGTGCCACCGCCCTCTGCTGTTTTGCATTTTATGACATTATTTTCTGAAATCTGATTGGCTTTGAACGATTTAATTATGCAAATATATTATGGCCTACATTTGAAACAGAATCTGTTGTTGTGAGCGATATCGGGCCTTCACTAGAAGAGTTTTCACTTCCATTATTCGACAGCGACGACAAGTTTTTCAGCGTTCATGGTTTATATTTTGTACACACATCAACATGGCAGAGGTAAGGTCTATGTTTTCTCATTTACAAGTATATCATCTTTTGATACATTATATGTTACTCAAAATTCTATGGCATATTATTGAGCTATCGCTTATAATATAACACCCCTGTTGATAGCTCCGGTCGTAACGGTAACATCAATTTATACCGTTACGATGCGATCATTATACACGCGTCGCCGTGTTCGCGTTTAGGTTGAAGGGCTACTCTGCGCAACTAGAAAATAACATATATCAAGAGCCTTTACAAAAAATAGACTTTGCGCACCAAAAGACTTTACCCCACTCGCCGGTGTTCTTCAATAAATGCCATCGATAGTTCGTTTCCGAGAAAATCGCGATACGATGTCTGCCATTTTGAAAGATATTAATTCCCGCGATTTCCCGCATTGCCTTAGCATCCCATGGGGTGGGGGGACTTACCCTAACTCGAATAGGGGTGTGCCGCGGGACCTCGAAAACCCGTACCCGTTGTATAAGTTGAGAATGGAAAAAAGTATACTCCGTCGTACAAGGTATAATGCGAATGTATAACCCGTCATACTAGTCGAGAGGTCGAAAAAACATGCCCCTTCGTGCGGCACATGTATACTATATCTATACACTTAAGTGCCCCCCCGTGCTTAGCATTAGTCGTCGTCTTTCTGAGCATGCGCAATGCACGTGGTCTTGAACTTGAAAACAAACATGTTGCTGTGTTTCTGACTTTTTACCGCTTCCCAAATTGATCGAACTATAAATAATTACCATGGATGAAATCCCCCGCCGAAAGGGATAAAATTGTCCGTAAAACATCATTGCATTCTATAACTCCATCACTTGTGTATGTTTGGTGTTTGGTAGTTGTCTGAATCGATCTCAATTTTTTTTTCATTGCGTCGTATTGAGATAAAGTAAGACGTCTACTCAGACGTCTTGTAGGGCTACCCTGTTGAATGACTTTTCTTAAACAATGGCGTAGTGATGCGATCGTACTTAAATCGAAGTACGGTGTGCTTCCTTTTGAATTGGTGCCATATTCTGACAGTAGATCGTACACAGATAAAAGAATGACACTTATGAATCATACGACCGAATCGCAGGTCGAATATAGACTTTCCTGGTGGTGTTCTTATATTATTTTAGAATTTTTAAACCTCATACTTAAGAATAGCCATAATAATCTGGCCTCGAACTAAGGTTCTTAGGCCAGAAGTCCCCCTGTTCAGTTTGCTGGAGAGCTATATTTAATTGTAGATTCATGGTAATTATCAATATTTCATGGTCGGGTAAGGGTAGATATAAGTTTTTTGCTAAGTTTGGCATTGATTTGGAGAGCCGACACACGCCCATAAGGTGCGGCTACAATTAAATATACCTCTCCAGCAAACTGTACAGGGGGACTTCTGGCCTAGAAACTAAGGCCAGATTCTTATGGCTAACCTAAGAAATGATATTGCCCCACTCTGACGGTAGTATACATATAAATTCACAAAACGTCTTGCACGGCTTGAAGTGACAATGTCAATATTTCCAACCGAATATGATTTAGTCTGTTAGTAGAGGGTGAAAATAACAAATCTCACAAGATTTGGTGGTTTGTGTTGTTTACTTAAACATTGATTATAATATTTAATGTTATGTATTTGACTAGACAGTGTCTAAATTACTTTATTTTTTTTCCAGAATTGAACAGCTATTGGCCATGCCATTTTCAAAAGGGTGTACTTCCGAGAGCCTTCATTCACAATGGGGATGTTTGGAAACTGGAAACCTGAAATCAAAAGTTCAAAGTGGTGTCAAAGAAAAACTTTTGGATTTGGCTGGGGAAAAAATCTGTCCATTACACAAAAACTGCTCCTAAGTTCTGTCAATCATGCATTGAAAAAGTGTGTGAAATCTATCCAGACTTAAACATTTCTTCAGCCGTAAGCGACGAGTCCGTGCAGCCGCCTTCCAAGACGCTGAAAGTTGATTTCAACTCTCTCAACGAAGAAGCAAGGGTGCAAATTGCACATGATCTCGCACAAGCAGAGAGCCAAATGTGCAAGTCTCTCGCTTTAGCAATGTCCAAAGACAAAAGTCTGGAAACTCTACTAACTCTGAATACCAAAGAATGTAACAGTGAAGAGCCCAAAGTCATTTTTGTCAGGCTTGGCTCATCATCCTATGCCATCTGTGGAAGGAGAAACAAGTTCCCAATTCAGTGTAAAAAACAGCTACCAGATGACCAAGAGTGTGGAATCTGTTCTCAACCTAAGTGCAGTGAACCTAACACTCCCATCTCACTTCCGGGAGTCAGTTGTTCTGTACACACTTACTGGAAGTAGACTTGCCTTACAAATGCTTGGATCAGGTGGGGCTCATGCTTCATACCAAAGTGTTAAATCATGGTTGGCAAGTCTTGCATCTTCCCCTCCTGAAGTACCAGAAGGAGATTTGATATCAGGTTTTGACAATAGCCAGGTGTTGCAGCGGAGATGGAAAGTTAGATTGCGGAATGAAGTTAAGTGCAACATAGTCACTGTGGTTGTTTTATTTTTGATGCCTAGAGGAGACAGACATTGTCAATGTCCATCTCGGGCTTCAACCAAAGAGTTTATAGCTACACTAAGAGGGTTCACAGTTTACAGCTTTGCTAAGAGCGCTCACTCGAGCTTTCTGCCCAAGGAAATATGTGAAGACGCCATCTGTTAGTCAGCGCGTCTTGCCATAGCGTCTCTTAAAACCGTGTGGAATTCTCTGTTTAATTTGGAGCTGTAGTAGCCTCCACCAATCAGATGACTCCATATCTTTAACAGCCGCAGAGCCCCTATATGTTGGATCAACAGCCCCTTTTGTTGATTTCATGGTATCGTCGCCTGATGTCAGGGATGTCTTTCGTATAATTTTATAATCGCAACACAGCTTAGCGTAGATATAAATACTTCGCTCGAGACCTTCACATCCCCCTGACATGCCAAAGATGTTAATGTCGACCCCAGGCCAGTTCTCTCGCTTTCGACAGTCATTGACAATCTAAAACTACCAACCACGGTGAAAGATCGAGGATCGTAATCGGCATGGACGCTGTTAGAGGCGAACTGTTTTCGATAGGTGTACCCCAGACAGGGTAATTATCAAGCTGACATTTATTAAATAGTGTACGTGTTATTTTCGCTGTTCATAAGCCTATTGTGTGACGTGTTTTGGCAGCGGCAAGGCCCTGAGAAACGACATTTTTCCCGCTCTAATCAATCGCAGTAACGTCAGCCCAGTATTCCCAAGTGATTTTGTTTGTGTCACAGAAGCGCCACCTTACGATTTCAATGTATTGTAATTAGGGAAGCGATCCCCGCAGATCAACTCGAAGTGAGCCCAAAGTGTTTATAGCTGCGCTAAGAGCTATGGGCCATTGTACGAAAAGCTACACTCAAAGCAATATAAACGAAGAAATTTACACATAGATTAAGAAAAAGTACTTCCATTCGGAAACTAAAATGCCAAGATTGTACAGTCAGATGCAAAATATGAATACAGAAGTCAGCTGTCTGGGTCATAAAGAAGGATTACATGATAGCAAGGGTGATAAGAACCATTTGATGTTGGGCTTTCTAGGTACAATCTGCGATGCTTTCAGCAATAGTCTCTCGTTTTCTTCGATTTCGGGCAAGACTTTGTATGAGTGCAATATGAAACCACGCAAGACTCGATAAAAGAATAGCGAACCGAAATATCATTTCCCGATACGTCAAGGTGTAAGTGAGAGCATTCTTCAGACCAAACCTCGTCCAATATAGTACAAAAGATGTAAATTTCTTTGTACTTTCGATGAAGACATAAATTGGAACATTAACGCATATTGTAAATGATAGGATGAAAATGGAGAGTCGTATTATGTACACTCTTCTGGGAATGCAGTACAAATATCTTTTTAGAGGCAATCTGGCAACCACATAACGAGCAGCTACTAATGCTACAGCTTACAAATTAGAAGCCATTAGGCAAGATCGGCCGATGTACACGGATGGTAATTAAAGGTAATACAGAGCTGCACAAGACACTGTTGACCATCCCTCGTCACAGAATAGGCCAAGAAAACCAAATGAAGCTGTAATGCGCGAACATAAATCTCCAAGTGCAAGAGCCACGATATAGATATGAGTCGTGTGCCTAGGAGCTCGTAGAAGTAGAGTTAGAAATGCAGAAAAGCTACCAACAATACCAATAACGAACAGACACGGCCTTACATACCTGCTGCTTATTCTTGTTATTTATTGTAACAATCTTACTTCATCGTCGTTCATATCGTGCATATATAACACTCTTTTCTTTAGAATAGATGCTCGTTGTCATATCTTCTTCGAAGACGATGAGCGTTGTGTTAGGTTTTGTGAATTCTGTGCTGCTCTGGGTTGGGTGCCGTTTGGCCACATGGTTAGGGACCGATGTGTAGTTCCTTGAGGTATGCAATACAAATACTATACATCGGTCGAAGGAACGAGACCAAACTGATTTTTGTATAATGGCACAAGCTGCAAAAAACTAAGACATTCTGACATATAATTCGTGAAAGAACCGCAGATGTATTTGAAGTTTATAGCACGGATTATGTCTTATCTTTTGGGGTGATCAGCTACAACCACTTGTGGTAATTATTGCCCAGAAACAGCAAGTAAAAATACCCCAGTAAAATTTTATATAACGTGTCTATGCCAAACTCACCCTACTTCTGTTGTATTAATATTTTCCCAGCTTTGCATCGCTCGAGTGATCACAAATACCAACAAGAACACAAACGACTTGAGACCAGGCATGGATGCCTTGACTTGTTGTTATTGTCTGTCTGTGAATGTTCCGACTAGCGAAATTTCATTGTATTTATACTGTACAAGCAATGCATTTACAAGATAGACTCTCAAAAAGCCTGCTTGGCTGTGAAATATATTGGTGTTCCAGGGAAATGCATATGGGGTTGGTCAGTTAATTTTTCGATGGCGTGGCCATGATACCACCACACCTCAGGCTTGCTATGGTCATCTCACGAAGGGCTATCTAGTTGGCTGACTTGGCTTGCAAGGAACTTAGTTGCTAATATCGTGATCAATATCGTGATGTTTATATATATCTATATATATATATCTATAAATATATATAATATATATATATATATATATATATATATATATATATATATATATATATATATATATATATATATATATATATATATATATATATATATATGTAGGTTGATTCGCTGTTTTCATGCACACAATATTACATAATTGATCTAACAGCAACAGCTTTTGACTGATACATTATGTGTCATGCGGACTTAAATTTGCTCGAGTTGACCCGCCGAACAGTATAACGATGTAGGTCCCAGACTTACTGTACATAATGTTTGTTTATGTATTTATGTGTTAGTCTGACAACTATTCTAAATAACTTTTTTAACAACATATAAACTAATGCAGCATGTTTAAATGTGGAACGAGACAATGTAATTCTGGCTGGGTGAGCTGACACACCGCTCCCATGCTGTCTGAAACACGATCACCACATAGTAATAACTATCCGAGATTATACTACGGATATATTCTGATGCTTCCTAGCCACTGTGACCAGCTCGTCAATCATTTACACACCACACTCACGCGTCATCATTAGAATAACGGACATTTTTCTCTCCGTCACTTAAAGTCGTAGTCGATCGATATAAATGAATACGATAATCCAAAAGAAAACTCAGGACAACCATAAAGCAGAGCTATGGATAAGCATACGACTTTGAAAAAAATGAAGTTTAATGATGCATAAAGACAAAGGATCACCTTGGATCGGAACATATACTATACAATTAACACTTTTTAAGCATCAGGGGTAAACTCGCTTCATACGATTACGCGTGTAGTAAAAAAAACCAAACAGCATACAATAGGATGCTGAATATTCGGAAGGCATAAAACATTCCCACTACCAGCCTCCCAGTACCACGACCTGCCTCATAGTTTAACCAAAGAGCTTATTTGGTACCGCTATCATCCTGACAGTCCCGCCAACAGCCTGTTAGTCCCACAACCCGTCGGCTCCTGATGTGTATCAACCGTAAGTGAACTGTCTACAAACCGTGTTGGGAGGCTGGTAGTGGGAATGTTAACAGCTTGGGATAAACGTCCATGAATTGAATATACTCCGATTTATCTGTCTCGCTAAGGAAATCATACTAACAAAATATATTGCTATGAATCTACAGAGCTGCAGAACGTTGTATATATATATATATATATATATATATATATATATATATATAGATATATATATATAGATATATATATATATATATATATATATATATATATATATATATATATATATATATATATATATATATATATGTATATATATGTCTCTATATGTATATATATATATCTATATATATATATATATATAATATATATATATATCTATATATATATATATATATATATATATATCTATCTATATATATATATATATATATATATCTCTATATATATATATATATATATACAACGTTCTGCAGCTCTGTAGATTCATAGCAATATATTTTGTTAGTATGATTTCCTTAGCGAGACAGATAAATTGAATCGATATAGCCTGATGTTCATTATAATGATATCTGACACATTGGATAATGGATCCTATTACCGCCAGTTATCGACTTCAAATGGAATGTGTTTCTCAAGCAATGCTTGTAACAAGCATCAAACGGTGCGATTTCGCCTCTACAAATTACCGCCTCTGCAATTACGAACAAAACTTATTACTATATTACCCTGGTTATTGCCCACTTACTTAGATCCACAATGGTTGTATGGCGACGGCAATTATCATGTTGTGATTTTGTTTCGTCTCTTTTCAAATATTGCATACTCGTTCATTACCGCCAATTCATGCGCATTTCTTTCGTTTCCAATTAGCTTTTATTGTTGTTGGCTACTCTATCGACAAATATTGCTTGATCACAAGTTACGGAATAACGAACATTTAAAGCGTTCAAATTAAGTGTTTTAATTGTGAAGGATGTGCGCTGCGTCTGGATGATGCCATGTATCTGATTAATTCAAAACATATCCCCCCAAAATTTGCATGAACAAGTGAATCTGATAAAACGGGTAGTTATGGAATCATGATGCAGATTGAAGCCCGGAAAACAGATAAGCAAACATCTGTGAGCATATTCGTACCTTAAAGCAACGATAGTTCAATAGTTGGCATGCCAATGGCGAACAACTGCAGTACTTACATAATCGTATATTTATTCTGATCGTGTCAGTTTCTATGTACATCTGTTACTTCATGAATATATAACATATTCAAAAGGTACCACGTTGAGTGTTTCTACTGGGTGCAACCAGCTGTTTTGATTTAGCAGAACATTATTCAACGTTTGTTTCTATGTTTTGTTAATTGTTTAACAAATTAAGTTAATCTCACACGCTGGATAACATTTTGCGCAAGTCTATTCTCTATTCACAAATATAGCTCAGTCTACGTTTATTTTCTTGTCATTTCAACGATAAGCCCATACTTAATAAACAAATGAATGGCAATGCAAGGAAGATAGATTACGAAAACCACCAACAACTGCTTTGTATTCATTGAAGGTATGTCCTGTTACTTTAGGTGGATGCAAGCTTGTACGACAAGGGCAAGTTGCTCCCTTTCTACACTCCTGCAATCCAAAAAATCTCTAAGGCCTTCATGGCAAACCCGACGCATAGGTAATACCCATTGTTCATTTATCCTTGAATGCTAATTCATGCAGATCAACAGATCTGATCAAGGATATAGCATCCGCAGACACCAATTGTCACGCGTGATATTGATCGAAATACTAACCTGTGTCAGTTCAGAAAAATCCTCTTTGAAGTTGCACATTCTGTCTCTTGTGGGAAATTGTCTGTCATATATTTGCAATTAAATTAAGGTCCCTCACCAGCCAAATTGGAAGGCGAAATTGCTCGGTTATGTGTGTAAGCAACTTTGGATGACATTTTATTTCTCTGTCTTATGTAAGAAAATTGCTTTATTTATACCCACAATTCTATCATACATTGCATGGAATACACTACATGTTTGACACACATGCATATGTGGGATATTTCATTACACTTACTAGATTATGGATGTAATTACCTTCAGTTTTTTTACCTTGGCGACTTCAAATGGATGCATACAATGCTGACGGTACGATTCAGTCACACGAACACGCCATAGGCTTCCTCGTCTATGCAGCTACCAACAAAGCTTCAAACTGCATCACCCAAGTGTTTACAACTTCCGATATATCCATAATGATTCAATGGTGACAGCAATTATAGTGTTATGGTTTTGTTCCGTCTCTTTTAATATAGTTTATCGTGCGCAAAACTAAGCTTTTATTGGTTTTCCAGTTAGCGTCAATTGTTTCTGGCAACTGTTTTACAGATGATGTTGAATAACTTAGCTTAAATGATTGGTGTGAAAGGGTATGAGGTGTTATATAAATGCATCTGCATATTTAAATATGTTTAACAAACATGCTCATGATGGACAAGTGAATTACCCAAGCAATTAATACGGATGTTAGTTATACCTATCTTTGAAATAATCTGAAACCATTAATCAGCGTTGACAATCAAACCAACTTGAAATCAACATGGTTACAAAACTTGTAAGCATGCGGATCATTTGTGGGTGTTGGCAGAAAAAAAAACAGATGCACCAAGGGATCTAGGTGCATTTAGTAGCAAACATTTTACATGCGTCATTATTGTCCAATAAAGTGCACCATTTACCTGCATCATTGTCTTCTGAAAACTTTTGTAACTGTATTATGTGCGATTTTTCTGATTACTTTAATCATGACACAATGCCAATACTAGTAGAAATGATTTGAAGCTTTGTAAAATGATTTACCTTCTAATCAAAAACTAATGATTTTGCTGTGAAACTTAACTTACTCAAACTTTCTTCTTTTGGAAATGACATCGATCGCGCTCGATCCATAACACTCGGATAGTTTTCTATTGTTAAAACGGCACAGAAAACATATAATAGATCAACTAAGGCAAATTTACAGATACACCAATACATCTGAGGCTGAAAATAAATAAACACTCTTTAAGCAATAATAATCGAAAATGATGGCATTGGCCTTATATAGTTTGCTACACTTAAGCTAAAATAATACAATCCATCATTTCAATACAGAAATATATTTTAGTAACTGGACCGGATCAAATTTGTGTGTTATCGCCGGAAATGAATATAGTTTTAAGTTTAATTAAGCAAATAAACTAGAATGAACTGGAAAAAACTACTTTATATATAATTCGTACTTTTTTCCTTATAATTGCTGTGAAATATATAAATAAATTAAACATCTACACCTCAAGCTTTAATCACAAAGTTAAAATGGAACAAATATAAAGAGCATCTGGTATAAAACCAGAAAAGTTCAAATAGTAATTTTGCCTTCGCCTCCTTATGATAACTGCCCCAAAAAGCAGCTACCAATGTAATTCTATATACGGGGATAATTCTAGTATAGTGGAACACTTTGGTGAAGTTTATTTTCAAATCGATTGTAAATTTTTGGCCAAATTTTAAACTTTAAATGCCAATGCCAATGGTCTATTTACTAGTCAAATATGCGGTCGAGACGCGCAAGGACTAATACAGCTCGAATGTGAAGCGTTATGGGGCCGTTACCACTGGGTACAAAATATTTGATTTTTATGTAAGTAAACGGAGAGGTTTAGTGCTCCTAGACGGAGTAAACATCCACCCGTTGCGTCTTATCCAGAAAAAAACAGTGGATTGATTTCTTTGATGTAATTATATCGCTTTATTACATGGGCTATATGTAATTCAACTCTCATGTTGGGTATGAATCACCATTTTAGAATCGTGTATGCGATCAAATACTTTCTTCGGCTTAGTCAGAGCGATAATATATGAAAAATAGCCATCCTTTAAGGCTTTATCTTGGTAGAGGTGTCAGCTGAACGTCGGCGTGAGCGGTCGCGCTTTTGATGCAACGAATGATAAATCAAACGATGACATCTTTTTTTATATATTCAATCCGTATCGAGTAATCTTAACCTAGGACTTTTGTGTCTAGGACTTTTTGCATGTTACTCTGTTTTAGCCGTGCACGACGTTTATTAACGTCGTGCAAAGATCGTAACCGAATGCGCGTGAACGATACATGAGTTCCAATTATACACGATAATTACACAAATGTACATATGAAGAATAATTTTTCACATAAATGTATGTTTATTAACAAGTTGAGTTAGTTTACGGGTGAGATTTCGTCAAGGGCGATTTAATCCGGCCACACAAATTCTGAAAAGTTCATGTTTATTTTGAACGACAAGGTTTCTGCGCGTATGCGCAGACAAGGTTCCTGCAAGCGAACTTTTTCTGTCTGAATTTTATTATTTCAGTATATGTGTCATTTTGTCAATGATTATCTTTTGGAAATATCTACTTTGAAGGGCGATATGTATTCAACGATATCACATTGACATTTAAAAAAAGATAACACTTATTGATTCCCGCAGTCTGGAGGGGGCACTTGGCCTTGACCTGCGTAGGGGTGTGCCCCGGGATCTCAAAAACCTGTACCCGTCATACAAGGTAAAAATGGCAAGAGCATACCCCATCCTACAAGTATGAGGTCAACAAAACCCGTTGGGAGGCCAAAAAAAACCTACCCCGACACATGTATACTACCTCTATATACTTAAGTGCCCCCTCCACCGGGACCTGCAGCCACATGGCGAGTGAAACTGGAACTTCGTAATGTGACGTCATATCTCCAAAACTGGGGCTGCCGCGAATGAATGTTGTGATTCTAAAGGTTCATTTGGCAATTGCTAAATAATAACGAGACAGTGGATAACCAAAATAGGCCACATAAGCGGATATTCATCTCATTTGTCGACATATATATTTACCTAAGTACACAACTTGGTGGTAAGCCCCGGAGACACGAAATAACAAGAATTGCCACACGACCCACATACTTTCAGGCACGACGGTATATATTTATGTTACCGTCATGCGCGGCTAACTCTGTTTGAGCCATAAAAAATGTGTGTTTGTGGAGAAATATGTTAAAATTCTTGGAAAGCATTTTTGACTTTTCGAGATTAAATCCTTTTCGAATTTTCTAAATCTGTTCGTATTCTTTACTCGTATCGTTTTTATTGTTTGTTAAATGACAAGATGACATTCTAATGTTCATGATCATATAAAATCTAAAAAAATTGGTCAAAGGGAAAATAATATTATTTAAGTACAAAATTTTACGGTGTACACAAATGTATTTTTTTCCCAATTTTATCAGAGGACCATGTCATAGGTGCACACTTTTGACAAATTTAAGTATGATGTTACAAATGGGTGAGGTTTTTTTCCAGATCAACACGGCTGCGCACGCTCGCAACCACCGCTGATCGTGTGTCGTCAAACAAAGTAGTTTTTTGTTCATTTATCAATCTGGCCCCGATCATCCATCTATATACGGGGATAATTCAAGTATAGTGGAACACTTTGGTCAAGTTTATTTTCAAATCAATTGTAAATTTTTGGCCAAATTTTAAACTTTAAAATGTTAGATTTTGTCATGCCCGTGCCGGGAGAGCCCATAGCTTGCCTTCACACGGCCGACTCAAGGTCGCTTACGCGGCTGTTTCTTGGGGTCAAACAAAGTCGATTTGCGTTCATTTATCAATTTGGCCCTGATTATCCATGTATATACGGGAATAATTCAAGTATAGTGGAACACCTTGGTCAAATTTATTTTTAAATCGATGGTAAATGTTTTGTCGAATTTTAAACTTTGAAATGTTCAATTTTGTCATGCCCATGCCGGGAGAGCGAATAGCTTGCCTTCACACTCAAGATCGCTTACGCGGCTGTTGCTTGGGGTCAAACAAAGTCAATTTTCGTTCATTTATCAATCTGGCCCTAATTATCCATATTTATACACTCACACACTCACTCACTCACTCACACACTCACTCACTCACTCACTCACTCACTCACAAACAAATGTATTTCTTCCCCAAGATACCCGTGACAAAGGTGCTGACTGATGACTTGGTTAGAGCACATATTTAGATATGCAGAAGCCTGCAAAGAGCTAGTGTACACACAAAGCTCTATATCGTTGTTGTCAATGAGATATCGGTTGACCTACCTTACATCGCAGTCAATGAACTTTACAAGTCCTCTGAAAGGGGATTATTCACCAAATACCATCTCTTCCTGATAATTGAAGGCGTATTGTAATACTGAATTAGCCCAAACACACTTTGAACAGTGTTGTTGTAACTAGCACCATGCAGAAACTAGCTAGAAAGTGTTTGACATAGATATTGCCAATCAGAGCACAGCTCTCTTGTCATTTGAACATTCAGTAAATTGTTTACAAAGTTTACACCGCGTGGTAAACAGATCTGTCCTGCGATACCTGGATTCCTATCAAAATCTAGCCCAGTGTACTGAGATCTCAAGTCGTCTCAAAATCTCAATACTAGCCTTAACCTTTTAACAATAAAAATTTATGTAAAGTGTCAAAATAGAGATTTTTTTCTCTGATCAAATGGAATTAATTATCCATTTTTTACATAGTTAATTGAATCCTCTCTAGATTGAGCCACAAGAACTAACCAGGGTCAACCATGCCTATGCTCTATGCAGCTACACATGCTTGCATAGACCGATGATTGTGCACACTCAAACAAAGTAAATTTTTGTGTATTACTCCCTGACCTCCAACATCCATCTGTATAGAGGGGAAATTCAGGTATATTGAAGAACCATTTGTCAATATTTATGCTTTAAAGCACCCGATATTTTGTCATGTCCATGTCAGAGCCTGTAGCTTGTCTAGGCCACCTCAGGTATATGCATCTGATATGCATCTAATAGCTTTGAATCAAGCAAAGTAGATTTTTAGAAATTTCCATGTACAATGTAACAATTGTGTCAAATTTATTTTGAAATGGATTGGAATGCATTTGTTGATTTTTACCCTTTAAAACACCAACCCATCTTGTCATGTCAGGGCTGTGACGTAGTTTCATTAACTTAGCAAGCATTATGTCATTTCTCCATTGTTAAACTGAACATGTTGAACAAATTTTGTTTGATTTGTTCAATATTACTTATGATGGAGATGAAGATGTGTACATATATCACAGGTTTGACTGGGACTAATGGCAATCTTGAAATAATCCAATTTGCTGTGTAATTTGTTCTTCTCACTGCCTTTGAATGTCTGTTTAAATTCATTAGGAAAGCAATGCGGTGAAGTAAATGACCATATTCACCCTTCAGCATATGACAGCACCAGACTTCTCACCTTTCTGTCCATTTTCTCTCTTGAAAGCCTCAGTTTAACTTGGCAAGCAATGCGGATGGCCTGTTTAATGGGGTTTGCGTCAGCCTTTTGTACAGGTCTAATGGACATAAAATTGGTGTTAGCCAATGTGTGATGTACCACTGTTCAAAAGCTGAAAAGAAATACCTTGGAAGAAGCCTTTTATTAAGACAGATATGTTATATTGCTTTCTGATATCAAAGGGTGCTTCTTTTGTTATTCTTAGATACTAACATAATATAATAAAGATCTTTCAGACCAAATGGTCCTTTTTCTTTGGCCACCCATTACCCTTGGGTCTTGGTCAGCTATCTTTGTAAATCTGTGTAACCTAGTAAACAATTAAGTGAAAGCAGCCTTACAATATAATACTTTTATCCAATGTACCTTATATTTATCTTTTCATCCTCTATGACAGCACTTATGTCCCTTGAACCTTAACACCTCTGATTCATTTTTTTAAAATTTGCCCTTGATTTCAAATTAGAACATCCTGTAATGAATGGTTAGGGAATTTCCAGGCTCTGAGTCTTCATTAGACTTCGCAAATAATTTTGGGGGTCTTTATCGTTATGTTCCAGCTATGAAAGCATTTTAATACATTTTGCTTGGAGCACCCTGCACCTCTTTCCATTATCAGACTTTTTCGCACTCCATTATTTCTTTTTCACTTCTTAATTTGGCAAATGCTTTCGCCAAGTTATCTTGGTTAGTTTTCTCTTGTTATGTTTACTTACCTCACGTATTATCTTCCACATTTGACATGATGTATGCAACTACACATTTTCGCATTTTAACTAGCTAAACATTCATGCTAGTTTGTTAATTTGTATTGGACAGAAGAAGAGAACCAATTTGATACCTTGAATCGAACAGCATGCTTGTCGAGCGAACAGAATCATAACGTGAAGTGTGCAAGACTCAGCGTTATGATTTGTAAAGAAAAAATCCCAATGTAATTGCAGTGTTTTCTTGAATAAGCGTTATTGTATTGTGGGCAGTAGCTTGTTTGTGGAGTTGAAAATGTGGTAGCCATCTGGAATAGGTGTTTCAGCGAGTCATGAGGATCAAGACAATTATGTTTTGGTGGGCTCTGGCCCCTGGGCTCCTGCATGCCAATTTCAAACCTGTCTTCTTTGACATGGGGGAGGCTCAGGATGCCACATAGGAACATAACATTTCGTCAGATTCAAATGGCATGAGTTTGCAATAATTCATACCACAATTTTCAAGTTTGTTATTGTATGATTACCATAATCAGTAGATTAGGGTTTCACAGGAAAGCATTATATATGTCAAATGTCCAAGGATTAGTTAGCAGTTTATCTTGTTCCACATAGATTTACTTTTATTCTTCTTTCATCAAAAAAAAAGTGTCTGCTCAATTAGGTCAATCCAATCTATTTATATTAACCCCACCTATAGAGGCACCATTTAACACATTAGTGTTGGGGTGCCATTATACCCTATACTCCCTTACTTGCTTCTGAAATCTGGACTCTTTGCTTTCCTACATTTAGTCTTTTTTGGCATTTTGTTATTTTGACTTGACCAATACTTGAAAAGTGTGGTACAAATATCTGTGTTAAGGAATATATATTGTAGATCACTGCATTTTGAAAAGATTGTGTGATCATTATTTTGTGTACCAGGACTATTCTGCCGCACTTGAAGAACATGACTTATAGCGTCCAAACTAACTGAGGCAAACTGCTGTTTGAATGGAATTCATCAACATGGAAGAATTTAAAGCGGATATCAAAGCAGAGGCCTCAGATGATGTTTGTAAAGGATCACTTTATGAGCAAGACGAGCTTGCAGTTAAAGCAGCGATAAAGCTGGAGGCTCCTGATGATGTCTTTGATGATGTGCCGGTCGAAACATTCTCTAACAAATCTATGTTGCTCGGTGATTGTGACACACCAAGTATATCCCAGTCTGTGGGCATATGTGATACCAGCCATCTAGAATACAAGACTGGTGACACTGCCTCCACCAAGGCTGGTGATTTTGATCAACATGTGCATCAATGTGACATTTGTGGGAAATCATTTGACCAGGCTCTGGATCTTCAATCACATGTGGCAAATACGCACACAGGAAAGAAGCGTTTTACATGTGACATTTGCGGAAAGTCTGTGAGCCGGGTATCATATTTAAGAGAACATATAAGGACACACTCAACCGAAAAGCCATATAAATGTGACTTATGTGGAAAAAGTTTTGGCTTAAGTTCATATTTAAGAAATCATATACAGACTCACTCGGAAGAAAAGCCATATACGTGTGACATTTGTGGATACGGTTCTAGCAGGGCTGGAGATCTGAGAACACATTTACAGACGCACTCAGGAGAAAAGCCGTATAAATGTGACATTTGTGGACAGTTTTATAGCACAAATAAAAATCTAAAAACGCATGTTCGGACGCACACAGGAGAGAAACCATTTAAATGTGACATTTGTGGAAAGAGGTTTTGCACAAATGACTCTCTTAAGGTGCATTTGCGGATCCATTCAGGAGAAAAACCATATAAATGTGGCGATTGTGGAAAGAATTTTAGGCGTACCCATCATTTAAAAAAGCATAAACGGACGCACACAGGAGAGATGCTGTATAAATGTTTCATTTGTGAAGAGACGTTTGACCGGTATGAGGCTCTAAATTGTCATATACCGACACACACAGCCTTGTAAATGAGACATTTGTGGTGAGAGTTTAACCACAAATGATTTTCTTCAAACGCATTTGAGGGCATCCACTGGATAGAAAACATATAAATCTGTCAATTGTAGAGAAGAGTATATGCGGATCTACCCAGTAGAGCAACCGCATGAATGTGACTTGTGTGGAAAGTAAATTGGCTATTTATTGCCTGCTGTTGGTGTAGCATTGCAGTCTATTATTTCTGAATTATATGTTTCGACCTTCGGCTAATATGATTGTATATCTTAAGATCCTGTAAGTAAATTGATTGTTTATAAACGATTAACCTGTGTTTCTCATTGACTTATTAAGCCTGTTGAAGCAGTTGACATTTGCACCCAGGTGATTGGAGGTTTCATTGGTGTTGGTGAGGGGTTGGGACCGTTGGGGGATGCATTATTTGGTGGCTGCTTTGGGTGTCCTTTTACAAACAAAGGATCCCTGATACAAACAACAGGCTTCTGTTAATGGACAGTGGATAAGTAGTAGAGAAAGTTGGTTTTGAGACAATATTTCCCCCTAGTCACCAATATATAATTTGTATGGTGTTAGTTACGCTCAGTTAAATGGGGTGAGGTTATTTTACTACGAGAAGCTTAAGCATCTGTTCTGCTTGAGATTCAAGGGTAAGCACAGCAGCACTTGTCCTGATCTTGATGTCATATTTGGTGATAGCAATCAGAGTAGTGGGTCCTAAAAAACATTGTTTCCGATGTTGAAGATCATGGGCATTCAGTGCTAGGAGTAAAGAAATGTGTGGTCTCTCATTGGTGATGGTGAGGTTTCTTACAAACATAGCGGTTGTCCACATTCTCTTATGGAACTCGTACCTGCATCACAGATTGAGCCTCTCTCATTGGATCCCAGCCTAGCATTCTCTTCCAGTACCCCGGTCCAAAGAATCCCAGGTTTTAGTTCTCCCATGATATCCAGCATGACTATTGTCCTCCCAGCACATTCGTTATTTCACAATCAGCCTGGGGTTGTCACAGTGTTTGCGCCAACACCTGTAAATTGTTATGTTCTCGAGACATTGCTGCCCCAGTGTCTGTTGTATCAGTGTTCATGCTAGTGGATAAACGGTGTCTCCCTCCTCGTTCAGACAATCAGTCAAAATGGCTTTGTTTTTCCCTCGGGGCTACATGCACGACCACATTAGTGGCCCATTACAAAAGGCATGCCCTATGGTCCGCAAGTTTATCCACCGATTTTGGCCTTCTTGGGAATGTTTTTGTTGGGTGACATGCAGTATCCCCATTCCTCAAGGAAAATACTTGGAAAAACCTGAAGTTTAAAATGGGCAGACAGTGCTATTCTTTTGCATATTTTGAAGCAAATATAGAAAGCCGTTTTTAATTTATTATTTATCTTTTGGTGTTTCATATACCAATAAGGGCTACGAACGTGTCACTTTAGCAAACATGAAAACAAAAACATAATCAAAATAAGTATTGTACTAAATTGCTAAACATTGCATCTTTTGAAACGGAAAGATTTAATTTGTTAAGAAAAAATGTAGGAAATAATAAATACGCAAAAGCAATACTTATAAATGTTGAAACATAGATAATGTTGATAACATTCAAGATAAGTTTTTTAAGCTGGAATTTAAGCAAGCGCGAGCACTCATGGATTGCTGGTCAACTCCAACTATTCGTCCCTTCAATAACTACAAAACACATCTTTTACCATCTGTGCCAGTTACCCTAATACCAATTGCCCACAAGCCATTTCATTTTTTTAAGTCGATTAGTAAAAACGTTTATTGAGTTCTCGAATTTCATGATATTTCTCGGTTTCGTGCCAGAATTCTTAGGTAAGGGATAAACAGCCACTTTATACCACAAGAAATTTATAAGCTAGAGAATTTTAATAAGCTATGTTTAATTTTTCTAAGTCAGTTAGTAAAAAAGTTATTGAGGTTTCAAATTTCATGATGTTGCTCGGTATTGTGCCAGAATTCTACGGTAAGGAATAACAGCCTCTTTTCATGTCTCATATTTAGAATATCAGAGTGAAATTATACCACAACAATTGTATAATCAAGAGGATGTTAATAAGGTAGGTCTATTATTAAAAAAGTTATTGTTACTGTGCTTTGCCCAGTAATAATTCATTTATCTTTATACTACTTGTGTCATCATGTAATCAGTTCTCAATGTCCTGCCTCGATATAATCATAACGCAAACTTAAAACTAACCGGTAGGCTTCACAGTTCGCGCCTGCGGTGAAAACCGAAGGGTGTTGTTTCGTACACTTTACATAAGTTTGGACTTCTTATGCCTTTTAAAGGAGTATCCCCGCCAAAGAGGTATTTATTTAGCATCTTCAATGTGTCAAGACCCGAACTACTTGCATGTCAAACGTTATTCTTTTGTGTAAGACTTTATTTCTGTCGAGTTTCTTACCTGTAGTATGTCAACTAGATTATCGCCCATGGCTAAATTTATACGAAATGGTTATTCGCACGCCGGCGTGCGAACAATAATTTGAGGATTCCTTATTCGCACGCCAGACGCATGCGCTTTAGGTGACCATGAGGCTACCCGGACATGTGCCTCATGGAAGAGCTGCTTGCGCCCCCCCCCCCCAAAAAAAAAAGCAAATGGATTCTGTGTTCAGGGTGCTTGCTCTGGTACCACTTCGTATGTGTACATGTGTCATTAAAACCAAAAGGCTCTTTCATTTGCAATGAATGTCTTTAACTCTTAGTCTTACTTGACCGGTTAAAACTCAGTTTAGATATTTTTCCTCTTTGAATAACAAGTGATATGTTTAATTGGTTTGGGTGTTTGATCTGTATGATGATAACAACTTGAACTCCCTGATGATAATTAAAACTGCATAAATATATATTGCATTTGTTATTGAGTCGACTGGATTGGAAGCTTAAATATTATCTGGTTTATTTTTCACTTCAAATTTGCATTGTTTATGAATGTAAAAAATGTTTAAATAAAAAATTCCTTGCGAAATCTTGTGGACACCTTTGCTTCGACAAATATGCAAATATTGACTTCTATATATCCATGATGGTATGTTAATACAGTAATTTAATTTGAATTTAGTCTATTCTCATGCTATCAAGGTTTCTGGTGTGAATTTGGATTGCACACAGATACCTCCCTGCATGAATTTGAATTAAAAGGTTATAAAATAAAGCACAAAGTAATGAAAGTGAAAACTTATTAAAGGTATTTGGCCCTCCATTTTGGCATCAATCACTATAAGCCTATACAATTTACATACACAGACCTAGTTGCCACACCCAGTTCCTTATAAAGGTTCAAAACAAGGGAATGTATATGTTCATTTGTTAATCGCTGATAAACTCCTTGCATTGGCATTCACAGAAAGTTTGTCAGGGATGTAGACCGCTTAAAGCAGAGGCAAAGATACCTTAAAAATAAAGCATGAACGATTGATAACAATACTGTGGATTCAATAAAACTATCAAACTAATTAACGAGTATTTGACCCCCCAAAAAATCAATATGATTATCAAAATAAGATAAATTTCGCATTCTTCATTCACTCTCCCACGCTGGCGTGCGAATATGTTGAGCGCATCACACTATTCCCAAGCCGGCGTGCGAATACTATGATAATGCTCTACTATTCGCACGCCGGCTTGCGAATAAGCTTGACAACGTTCACTATTCCCACGCCGGCGTGCGAATATAATCATCAAACTCTACTATTCGCACGCCGGCGTGCGAATTTGGTTGGAGTGGCTCATTATTCCCACGCCGGCGTGCGAATAACCTCTTCCAAGTCATTGTTGCAATTTGAATATCTGATTTGTGTACTATGTGTTTTTCAGTTTTACGTACTTTTAGTGGCTACAAGTGTGGAGTCGGAGAATAAAGAATCCATTTAAAGTCAACGTGTCTTCGTCTCTACATAATTTAATGAGTGTCGCTACAGTTATCGAGGATTAAATTTCATTGAATTGTCAGTTTTTGAGCCAAAATTGACAGGATGACAGCCACTTTTCACTTTTCCAGATACCTGTCTGAAATTGCCAAACAATGCTAATACTATTGCAACCAGACACCTGTCTGAAATTGCCAAACAATGCAAAAACATCAGGTGATCAAAATCTCCAGTGATGGTTTTAAGTCAGTGGTCACTCGCGCCTTCACGCAAAACTTTTGTCAGAGAGAGATTCAAATGCGAATCGTTTAACCGCAATGGTTATGAATATCTGCGTGCCAATACGCAGCTTATATAAGGCTTGGTTGAACTCATGATAAACTCGGGATGTACTCCGTGAACGAATTTAACACAAAACGTGGTTAACAGAATCTCTTTAATGTGTTAATTCTTGGTGGTGCCCTTGGCGACGAGCAGCTCGCGCAACGGCAGCTCAACATCTACTCCGTGAACCCTAACTGCCGAATTCCACGCGCAAGCGCAAGCAGCATATTGCCTTTGAAGTTACTGGTCTGTAATGGATAATGTTTTGAATCCACAACCCCAAATAAATAAATCAAGTACCATATTAAGTTCAAGAATCGAATGTTTTTTAAAATGACATAAAGCTGATAAGGCAAGCTATACGCTCTCCTGGCGCGGGCACGACAAAATCGAACATTTGAAAGTTTAAAAAGGTTCCAATCGATTCGAAAATAAACTTGACCAAAGTGTTCCACTATACTTCAATTACCCCCGTATATTGATGGATGATAGGGCTCAGATTGATAAATGAACGAAAATCGACTTTGTTTAACGAAGCACGATCAGCGGTGGTTGCGATGAATATATGTTCTAATCCAGAGATTGATTCATGAACCTGTGTTACAGGAGATCATAACTTGCAGATGGAAGTTAATACACAAGAATCGAATACGAGATAAAACTGGAGGCCCCTGAATATGTCAGTGATAACTTTTACTCGGACAAATCTACATTGCTCCTATTACGATATAATATTGACGTAGAGCGCAACATTTGTTTCCATGTTGTACTTTTTTCGATGGGTCTGATATGTACATTGTAGTACGACGTGCTGGAATATAAACTGGAGCACTCATTTATTATAAAGGCTTTACATACTTCGCTTAATTACTAATAACATTACTTCAACCCAGCTTTGTTGTATACAGGCTCTGAACATCTCTACAACCTAGCGTAGCATACAGGCTTAAGTTGTATCTGTACAGCCTAGCTAAGTAGGCTCTTAACATTATGAAATAAGCTTCGCTTCATTTCTGATTGCCCCGTCAAACTTTTAAACCAGATACACTACCTTACATAACAGGCTGCTATTCATCCATCTGAGCCATGCCAGATGTGGTCAAATACATCTGCTTTACTTCTGTTTATATAGAAGAGGTATGTTAGTAGCTTGTTCTTATGCATTATTGCAAAATATTTACAAGAAAGCATGAATCATCTAATCAGGATGCATTTGTATGTATGCGTGTGTATCAGCTGTGAGGATGTCATTTTCCATATCAGGAAATAGGGTAGCCTCTCAATTCAACGGCAATATTAAAAGCTAAATGTTCGGAAATCTAGAAATGTGAAATAAGTATGAGGACAATTTGAAACAGGATTTCTTCAGATTCAATACAGACATTAATAACAGAAAAATTCAAGTCTCCTCGTCCGTCACTTAATTTGAAAGGATCAACTCTAAGAAAGGAATGCTAGGATATGGAGTGGAAAACCTTTAATTTACATCAATATATTTCGTTATGTAAGACCTGACGATTATCCTTTATTGATAAAATTCAATATTCATTGTTTAAAAGAGGAGACAAAAACCATTGATTAAAGATTAAAAGAAACAAAAATCAAACCCATTAGTATTGATTGAATTAATATATGTAAAATGTATGAAAATAGTACATCCTAGGCTCTGTTTCAAACAATTCTTAAATGCCTCGAGCCTGAATGAAGCGATTTCAGACCTGAATCAGATGAAGTAATGGGAATGTGCTTGACAATGTATGCACTTTGGGATGGAATGCTTTCGTTGATGGGTTCATCATTCAGTGGAAAAGCGTGAGTTGTGACCTTTACGAGCTAGGACAAGATTAAACTGCTCTCTACAGCTGTCTCTGTAGCTGTGAGGTCATTCCCCAAGTAGAGGCTTTATTTCAAGTTTGTTGTGGATAGATTCATTCGACTGTTTCTGCCATTTCTACCTTAATATTTGACAATCTGCGGTTTATAGTCTGTAAAGGGGACTTTAACCTCAGCCAAATACTGATTGAGCACTTCTCTGGCAGCTCGGTCTTCCCTCTCATTGACGGGGATCTCGACATGGCTCGGAAACCACACAACCAAAATATCCCTGCCAGATCAACTAATTGTAAATACAAAATTGGCAACATTTAAAATAAAAACAGGGGAACAGGTGATCCGTCCTGCTCCGTGCGTGGCGGAGACCGCTCTGGTGTGCGGAAATCAGGACCCATACGAGGCGGGCATAGATCACACGCTCCACGGTTTGACAGATGCAACTCGTTCGGGCAATGGGGCGATAGTGTTATCCTTGCCTGACTTGGGTACCGGTAGAGCAACAACCTCTCTCAAACTATGATCCTGATTCCCATATTCCAATGGCTAATTATCGTCATCCATTACCCAGTGGGCACAACACGTGGAATCCACGTGGAAATCACGTGGATTTTTGGTGAATTGGTGGATCCACGTGTTTTCACGTGATATCCACGTGGATTCCACGAGTATTAATCACGTGGAATTGACGTGTCAAAAACACGTGGAAAAGACGTGTATTTTAGGACCCATTTGTAAATTATTATTTAAATATTCTTTTTTTTCAGTTTATACCAGAAATATGGCCATGTGTTAACCTGACAGCCCCAGCTAGGCTTGTGCTAGATATGCCAAGATATAGTGGGTTTCACAACTTTTGGTGCTATCGATCTATGAGCTCTGGGGATGATGACGGTTTTTGGCTTTCATCTGCTTAGTTACTATCGTGGCAGGTGTCTCCTGGAATAATGAGTCGAAATTCAGGTGAGATACTCTCCAAACGTAGGCGAGGTTCGAACCCGTGACCTGCTGGCCCGTGGTGGAGACACCACCGGGGGTTAACCGCTAACCGCTGATTGGCGCGATTTGCTGTAGTTTTGGAAAGTTGAGAATTCATTTGCTATATTTTTGACAGTTTCTAAGTTTACAAGTGAGTCATATTTAAATGTTATTCTTTCAATGAAAATAAGTTTACTGAAGTAGCTGTACAAAAACTGCTTGCCGTATATAATGTCTTCATGGTTTATGATTTTATGCTCATTGGTGCATGAAACCTGTATTATCGCTCTCAGCAAAGTGCCAGCCGTTGCAGCTAGTTAGTTGCAGCGGAAAGGCTGTAGGCACGCCTCGTGGTTTTTTGGAGGCTTGCTCCTTAATACACCACAACCATCTTATACACACGCCATGGTTCATCTGTTGACTGTTCCTCCATCTCACAGTCATCGTTCATCTGTCAGTCCATCTCACAGTCATCGTTCATCTGTCAGTCTAGGTCTGGTGTAACGGTAACATGAATTTATACCAGACGTCTTGTAGGGCTACTGTCAGTCCATCTCACAGTCATCGTTCATCTGTCAATCCGTTCCACACGGTCGTCATCGCTCATTTGTCACTCAGTCCCACAGTCATGGCTCATCTGTCACTCATTCTAGCAGTCGTCGGTTGAGCAATGATGGTTTTCCTTTAACATAAGGGCACATTTGTGAATATTTTCTTTAAATATTTTCTCTGTTTTAATGCTGCTATTGAGAAAGGTATTATTTATGAGTTTGTAGTCAGCAGCATAGTAATTGAACACTGCATAATTTGTTTGTGCACAGGTTTTCAGGAGCGCTGCCTCTCCTGCTCTGCAAATCAGGGATATACTGAACAGGCAGGAGAGGAGAGAGCTGGCCGATAGTGGCAAAATGCTTCCTGAAGCTGTGCAGATGAACAGCACTTAGGAACTTCAACATTTAAATGAGCAGTTTATGGACAACCAGAGTGGGTATGTAAAATTGCAGTTTTTTTAAGGAGTAGTGGACATTAGATCTAATAAACAGCAATGAAATATTTTCCAAATGTCACATTTTTGTGTCAGTTTCAGAAGTGTATGAAAATCATTGTGCAGTGTCCGGGATAGGATGAACGATTTGACAAGCAGGTGAGATTCTCTATGTATATGTATATGATGTAAATCCATGATCCAAACAACTTGCACTTATGCATTTTGTCTGAATTGGCAATGTTTAAGAAATTTTCATGCACCAATTGTATTCAATCAGACATATTGCTTGCAGATTAATCACTAATTCCCTGCAGTGCAAGCTTAACATGAACGGGTCAGGTGACAAAGCCAGCATTGAGAAAATGGCACTCTGCAAATTAATTGTCGGTAGGTTCACCATTGGCTAATTACTTGGAAGTCCAGGATAGTTTTTGATTTTAATGATACACAATAACTAATGAAAGTCAGTTGTACGATATATGAAATTAGATAGCTTATATTGTCCACTTTGTACTGTGCAGAAAGTGTAGTGAAGAGTCATGGGTTCACCGAGGCTGCTGTTAATGTCTTTCTAGCCAACCGACTGAGGAATGCACCCAAGAGAAGTTTAAATATTGCCTATTGGTAATGATTGTTGATTTACTCACACATTTATATTTTTCATAGATTTGACTAGATCGTTTACTTAAAGAGCCACTTACATGCAAAATTCAAATTTGTGTTGTCATCTAATTATGAAGATGATTTTGTGACATTTTGACAACAGTATGACTGAGATGTCATAACTGGTTGCCGAGATATTACCGATCAAACTCACAGACATTCCTGTATGAAGTCATCAAACTCATTCACTCACTTTCGTATAGTGGTTTACTGATGCAAGCCATCATAGACGAATTTGACTGATTTGTGTCAATTAGGTGACGTCACCCAGAAAAAGTCACTTAAAAATTATCATCAAAATGCGATAACAAAAATTCGGTTTTGCATTTCAGTGGCCTTTTAAAGTACATTTTATAATTTGTATTTTATTAGGGTGAAAGTAAATCATGTTATATCTGTGTATATTCATGATGCTCATGCATGTGGTGACTGGTTTAATGTGTTTTCATGAACAAACCTGCCATTTTTCCACTAATTTGTTGCCTTTGTATGTTGACATTTGCTCATAATGTTTAAAACATGTTTAATATTGTTATTTGTGATCATGTAGCACTTATAGTTGGATATTTCTGAGAAATAAATGTACTTGGTTCAATGATCTTGTGAAATATATTAAAAAACAAAAAAATTACTAAAGAGGAAGTAAAAACCACCTGAATACAAATATTTTGTGTCGTTGAATTTAGGTGGAAGAGCACACGTGTTTTCCACGTGTCCATATCCACGTGAATTCAACTTGCCTTTTACGCGTATTATCTACGTGAATTACACCAGTTTCTCCACGTATTTTCCACGTGGATTCCACGTGTTGTGCCCACTGGGTAGGCAGTCCTGCTCCGTGACATGATGTGAAACTATCAATTTCTGATCGAATGAGATTAGCGTATTAGTTTACTGCGGGGATGTTCGTACATTATGTTAAAATCACATACATCCACAGTAAGGGCTGGCATAGCCAACAACCTAGACACGCCAAAAACCGATGCTTATTTAGTTCATGAGATCAGATAATACCCACAATGCAGCTTAAACACATAAACGCTGTCCCCTTTGCGCTACGAATGATATATGGCTCTATAGTTGTTTGTCAATGTCAATCAGAACTTTCTGTTATCACACCTTTCGTACGTTATTTGGTTAGTATTCCTAATGTTACATCATGCAGAGCACCACATTAGCTATCGAGTTCATTTTCGTTCAAGATACACATTTCGTGGGGGTTAGCAGATCATACGTTGCGCAGGTTACTGTATAGGTGGTGGCCCATTGCAATGGGGGTAGTTGACTATGGCTCAAGCTGCGCTGTCTTGAGGCGGTTCTGTCAGCAGTGTCGGATGCTCGTGGATGTGGTTGGGGCTGTTGTGGCCCGGACTCTGTTATCATAAATACGAACAACTTCCATTTGGCTCTGTTATGCATTTAGTTTAATACGTAGCACATAGTAACAATGATAAGAGAGTAAACTAACGTCCAACAGGGGGCGACACCTTACTGCCTAAGTTCATGCGCAGGTGATGATGCACTACATAAGAGAAAATCCATTGATAACATTTCTAGCTTAAACTTTGTCCTACTTCAACGCGAGCATTTTCAAGTGGAATTATTGTCTGTCGCGCTCCGTCATATGATAATATTTGAACAGACCGGTCCCTAAAAGAAAAAATGTAGTAAGGTACCTTCTGCTAACGTGATGATAAACACCGCTATGCATCACGCGTACGCAATACACCATCACTTACTCATAATGTTCTGTATGTATGGTAGGGTTAAACCCTTAGTTGATTTTTGTCACTTCACCTTGCACAACAATTAACCAGTTAACATAAATCACTTTTTAAGAGGCGAGATTATGATTGTCTGGTTGATAACGACCGATGAATAAGTCGTTCAATAGAAAAAACATAAGTAATGATCCGTTAATATATCAGCCAAAGTGCATCTGAGAATGGTAGATTTTGTTATCCATGTGCCCTGATCACGACGACAGAGCCAGAACACAAAGCCGGGTATCATTTAGGAATAAGTCAGGTTTTCATCTGTTCGCAAGTTTTGTGTGCCTGTCCTCATCATTCATGCTAGTCCTCCTCTGTTTTGTAGATACATTGGTTGGGTGATGTAAGACGTGTTGTAATATAATGCAGGGCGCGATCTAACTTATGCACACAATGTCGATTGAAGAAAAGATGTCGAGGAAACCTACTGTAGCTTCTAAAAGAGTCGCCAGAATGTCTAGGTAGTCTTCAAAGTGTTTCTCTCACAACGTTTTGAAAAGACGATAATTAACACCAAACGTTTTGGACATCCAGATGTATGAAAAGAAAAAAAAAAATATATATATATATAGATATATATATATATATATATATATAGAGATATATATATATATATATATATATATATATATATAGAGATATATATATATATATACATGTATTTATATACATATTTATTTTTATATTTATATATATGTGTATATGTCTATTTATATATATGTATGCATATATATATATATATATGTATGTATATATCTCTATATATATATATCTCTATATCTATATATATATTTATCTCATGTATGTATATATATATATGTATGTATATATATATATATATGTATATATATATATATGTGTATATATATATATCTGTATATATATATATATATATATATATATATGTATATATATATATCTATCTATATATATATATATAGAGATATGTATATCTATCTCTATCTATATCTCTACAGATATGTCTATATCCCGCTCTGTATATATATTCTCTATGTATATATATATATATATATATATATCTATATATATATATATATAGATATTTACGTATATAAGCACACACACTTATAAATATTCACATATATATGCTATTTATAGATAGCTGCTCGGCGCTCGGAAGCTTGGCATCGGAAACCGTGTGTACACATATATATATATATATATATATATATATATATATATGTGCGTGTATGCGTGTTTGTGTATATATACCCGCTTTGATTGCACCGGGACATCCAGTGCACACTGTCGCTGAGACATAAAGACAGTATATACACGGACCGAGAAGAGCTGGTATCGCGCACTATTATAAGCTGCCGCTTAGATGTTTTGACATGACCCCTTTGCCAAGTCAATATTGAGCGGACGAAAGTGATAAATGTCACTGGTCGATTACGTAAGGTTAAGCCTGTTTTGACATGACCCCCTACCCAAGTCAATGCAAACCCAGCCAAGGCCTCTGGTCGATTACGTAAGGTTTGGCCTACTTAAACAGCACCTGCTGTTAGCCTGCCGCTAAGCTGCTACAGTAGAAAACCTTGAAACTAATCGTCCTTTTTACTGTTTTTTGTTACTGTGAATGGTAAAAATACTGTTACAATCATTATCACGAGGCCAAGTTCTAAATACTGACAAAATTCCATGTGCGTAAATACAGCCGTTTCAGAGATATCAGCGAGGAGAGAACTCGTAGCAAAAATCGCGATAGGTACTCTAAAATACATGTCATTATAGAAAGTACAAAAGGTGAAAACAAGTATTTTTTTCGCCTATTCCATGCTACGATAATTGCTTGTTACAACCATATAATTCATATGTTCGTAACTGCAGTAGTTATGGAGGAGATAGTTACAGAAAATGGGGGAAAAAATCGACGAAAAATCGATCCCATAAGCCTCCAACACTGCGCATGCGCGTCAAACTGGATCGGCAGTTGTGTCCCAACTTGATCTATCATTCCTTAAAATTTCATGTTGATATGTTTAGCCGTTCCGGAGAAAAGCCCGAAAAACCTTGACTGGAGAAAAAAAAAAAAAAAATGTAAAGGCTCCTGACCGGCAACTGGTCAATGTCATTAGTCAGGTAGCTTCTACAACAGGCGCTCGGTTCTCGATGCAAAACTCCCGAGCTCCGATTCGATTCGTTTCATCTTTATAATTGTTATTGTGGCTCGGCACTTGAATGCGTGGCATCTGAAACCAGAAATGTTATTTCATTTGTATGGGCCCATTACACACCAATCACGTATAACCACCTGTAAAGAACATCCTAGAAGCAAATTTAACTTAAATAGTTAGCTGTACGACAAAAATATTACATAAAATGATTTAGCTTAAGATGAGGATCTCGTATAATGCAATGCTGGGTCATCTAGGCAGCAGCATGTTTTCCCTGGCGTATGTAGATATCATGTATTCTCTGTTGGAGCAAACCATTTGGCGAGTGATTGTATTGCGTTAATGAAGATAATTAGATTAGTTCAAATTCTCTTTCGCTGCACAATTATTTATTATTAGCTGATGTTTGTCCCCGTTTTTAGGATGGTATGTCACCCACAAAGTGTTACCTGGGAAGCAATTGGTGCATTTTGCTTCAAGTGGCCTCTGCTTGTGCAAGTCATTTGAACGTCAAAATACTGTACATGCCTGTGTATTACAGACTGTGTAAAAAGTGTGCCGCAAAACATTACCTATCAGTGCCCAAAATATTTATAGCAACAAAAGATAACTCATCGAAGCATTACTCAATCATAGTTTGTCCAGTCATCTACGACAACGAAAAAGGGGAGATAATAAAGTGTAGTTGGGGCATCATGTCTTGAACGTTAATAGAATGTCAATAGAACCACTATGCGTTATTCTACCCAATTCTATACCCTAATTCAAGATTCAGTATTGGTTTGATGGTACATGTCCCCAAGTAATGGTAAAGTATGTTGTCGTTATGCAAAATTGCAAATCTTTCCAGTACTACACGGGCTAGTCGATATTCTCTAGTCCACTGACACACGTTATCTCTCACGCACTGGCTAATTACCAACTCATCCATTGAATCGCACACTAAAATATTCACAAATTATCGCACTTAATTCTCAGCCACTGGCAGGAGAGGGAGGGAATTCATAAACCCCACAAGCTTAACTCATTATGAATTATAATAATGATTGAGATTGTGGTAGAAGTGGAGCACTGACAAGTGAGGGAATTAGAATACCTGAGACAATCCTCCCCTCCCTCCGGGTTACACACGCGCACGCTTTATGTGCTGCCACTATAATGAAAGGCGACCAAGTCAAACATGAATAATGTAGTTGCACCAACTGATGCTGAAACAGCGAAGATGGATCCACTGAATCGATGTATAGCTGAAAAGTAGATCGCCTTAACCCTCATCTCTTGAGCTTTTAATGCGGAATTATTGTCTGTGGTACTAAACCTGTCACACGATATTAATTATCTGAGCAGACCAGCTGCCAAAGACAATCGTAGACCTGTACTCTCATGTGTCGATAATCAAGCCATCCAACACTCAATCATAAGGATCACTTTATAGATGTTATCACAAACCTATCAGGCACAGCATTGTTATTCTAAAACGTGGATCTACACAAAGTAAAAGTGGTCAGAAAGCCGCAATGTATCTCAACTCCGCAATAAGTCAGAGATCCGACAAAAATTACAAACCCACATTAGAACACACATCCGTCATAAACCACACATTCAGCAAATATCAGTCAGCTGCCATGAACCAAAGATCTCTGCATAAAGCACATTTACTTTCATCAGAGATCCATCATACAATATGAATAGTCCATACATCTTACGTTTAACATGTTTTGCAGATCAGCTATGCACAAAGCACTCTTTTTATAGTATACATCTATTAGATCGTGTGTGGATATAATACGTGATGCATTCGTAAATTACTTCGTCCCGCGATTGACACAATCATCAAATAGGTATGGAATCCATATATTACCCTTGTAAGATCGTTCTTACTTGTGTGACATTATAAAACTTACACGAAGTTTCATAGATACAAGGTGATTACCTAGTGTTTATTGATGCATCGTATTCGTTTATTGTCATTTTACTATACAGATATCATTTGTTTGCGTCTATACTGATGCTCGTTTATCTAGCAACGATTCAGTGGTGTTGTAATAAGCATATCATGTCATGGCAAGCGATGTAACGAATGTTTCTGTGCAACACACGTTTAAATTGTTCATGATGACACCAATGTCACAGCGGCCTTCCCAGTGTTAATTTAACACCACGTACGATAGATGACAGTTAATATCTATTTGACAACCGAATTTATGAAATGAACATATCGAGTCGGGCTATAGGTTTTCTATAAGTGTAAAAGCTCGTGCAACATTTAGTGCTTGTTGATAATCATGGCGAGCAAACGATATTTGGTCGGTGCGTTATTAGCCAGGTTGTTTCTACAACAGGCGCTTTGTTCACGATGCCAGACTGCCGAGCGTCGAATCCCGCCCGGAAGCTTGGCATCTGTGGTTTCTATGGTATAAGCTCAGTGCTCACTTAACATGGTACACGGCCTCAAGTTATAAACCAATATATTGTCGCTATGAAAAACTGCGAACCTTTTAAGAGCTACATGGGCCAGTCCATATTCGTTATTTCACTCGTGCACTCATTCTCTCTCTTCACCTCTCACACACTCACTCATGCAGCCACTCACGCACTCACTCCCTTACTTACTCACTCAATCACTCGCTCACTCACTAACTCTCTTTAATTGGCTGGCGTGTGCACCTATGTTAATTCATTGACTCATTTGCTTTCTAACATACTAATTTACTTACTCGGTCACATGCTTGTTTCTTTCCCTCTATCATTAACTCATTCACTCACTCAATCACTCACTCACTTGCTCATGTGCATACTTACTCACGGACATATTCGCTCGCTCTCTCAATCATACATGTTGTCACATCCATTTACTTGCTCACAAACCAAATATGAACACGCACGAACACACATGCACACGCAAACACACACATACATCCACAGCTACGCTCAAACGTTTGCTGAAAACGTTTTCCAGCTTAAGTGAATATAATGATGAAACAGTATTATGCCAATGCCTATGTGAAATACGAGCATGGTTCCATCTTTGTTTTACAAACAGGAATGCATGTGTAGACATGAACAGAACGCGTTGAAGATATCGCGATGTAATTCATGTTGTAAGTGAGAAAATGCTAGCATACATGTATACACTAGAGAGCTTGTTTGATAAGAGATCCCAAACCAGGCTCCACCCATGAGCTGACTTCATCTAGCGGCGGGTGTCCATAACGTGATATTCAAAGACCTGTAATAAGTATGTGTCTTAAATATTAGACCATTGTATTTCGTAAAATTCATACTCACTCTGCTGAAATGGATGTCAGGCACATTGAAAGAGAAGACCTCTAAGACTCTGATAGAATAGCCCAACAAACGGCAAATACAACAATAGATAATGGATAAGCTGCTCACTGTGGTGATGTGACATTAAGAATACAATCCTACTTCCAAGAAGACGTTCATGGCGCATTCTTCTGCCCATCTGTCACATAAATTGTACGCATTCGATGTCTGCTGAAGTTCCAAGTATATGTGATCAATTATGTTTATGCGTGTAGAGTGCACATTGTATCTAATGGACGCTACATCTTAATGTCCTGAAGGGAATGAGAACCACTTAGCGATGGTTGAATACTCGATTTTTACTTAACATAATGAATCAAATTGATAGTGGTTTACAAAACACTCAGTCGTGGCGGAGTTCTCTCTAAATAGTAGCACCTTAAATTATGAGCGATCGTTTGACCAAAAAATTTGCATCAATTTCTAAAGTTGATTATCAATGTTATAGGAAAAGATGGCTCCCAAAATTTATGTTCTTCCAAGTTTTAGCTATATTTAATGTTTGTTTACATAATTAATTTGCACCAGACATCTCTCAACCACTCATTACAATGATAAGACATCACAGTAACCAAGAGATGCGTCTTATTGTGAGAAAGTTTCCATCAAGTGACGGGCTGCAACGGCAGAGGTAGAAACGACTGAGAACTGAGGCATTTTATCAAAGCACACAGCGGATATTTGCTTCATTAATTATTTCTTTAAATGTATATTGGAGTACAATTATGTTCTTTGGCACATGCATGTTATGGCAACTTTGTACTCGGTGCCTACTCGACTGCTTTGTAGTTTATCGCTTCCATTGCAGCTTGTGGGGGAAACTCAATAAATGTGGTAAACCAAACCACATAGAGGACAAAAATGCCTGGCTAGATCGATCATTGCCTCCTCGGCAGCTCATGGATTCTTATAAAAAGAGCGGTAAGCGAATAAAATATTCAGGACTGTGAGTGTGCTAGTATTGGAAAAGTGTGCGTCATAGGTTTAGACCATTACAATATAACAGAGTGCGAGCGTGAGCGCTGACACTAAGTTCGGTGAACAGCCATTCGCTTATAACACATACCATTCTTCCAGTGTTAATCACACAACATGCTATTTGCATTTGTAACGGTTGGCATTTTGTGCTGCTGTTATGTGGACACAGGTTTTATCACACAAATCCATACCAATGTCCAATTTCAACTAACAGGAGTGTTACGCGCTCTTAAAGTGGATTCAACCCTGGGATGCGCTATAGAATGTTCCCTGTTGGGTGACAGCTGCGGAAGCTTCTCTTTTGACAAGGACAAGATTTGTAGAATAAGCGTTTTACGTCTTACGTCACCTGTACACAACTCCCGCCTTGTGTTCAGCGTGGACTTTGGAACGAGGGTATTTGGCAACATGTCGGGTAGGAATAAATGTACACCAGACATTATTGCGAATATGTGTGTTTACTTTTATATGGCTACATTGATTCTTAGTTATAGCTTATATTTTTATAATCAGCATTTTCGAAGAGGTGGACATTTGATTGTGAATCACTAATCAGATATTCACAATTAACGTTGTGAAGCGACAATATTACGCCATTTCATAGCAGGTACAATAATTCCTTTTATTTGGTTGCATCACTATATTTTTCTGTAATCTAATGATCATTCTACATGTCTGGATTAACAGTAACGATGCCAAGTGGGAACATTACTACGTTTGACACGCGGGAGTCTTCGTACATCATTGGTCTGAGTCCTGTCACGTGGCACGCTGCTCGTGACCTCTGTCCTATTTACGGTCGCGGTTTCCAGTTGGCATCTTTGACGAGTACTGATGACCAGGACTTACTTCGACCCTGGCTTCAACCATTTGTTCAACGGGTAAGTCTTAAACTGAATCATGAAGCATGTCTACTTCAATAACGTCATCAGATTGTAATGGCTACTGGTGTCATGGCAATAACAAGGAACGCAGTTAGTGATGAAACTCTTATATATCAATATTGATTATATATTTAATGTAACTGCTATTATCTACAAAAAAGCGACCCGTTATTCTGTGTGATATGCTTGGCAGGCACAAAATGTCTTTCTGTCAGGAACCGACGAGCAGCACGAGAGATGCTGGTTATGGGCGAACCCAGTCATCTCAAAAGTGAATGAGGGCTTCGCTGCTTGGGGAGACAAACAACCTGACAATAAGGGAGGTAACGAAAATTGCCTGACAATAAATAGTAAGTGGAGTTTGAACGATATATCATGCTATAAACCGTTGCAGTACCTTTGCAAGAGGTCTGCCGCACTAGGTGAATCACTAATCCAGCCCAGCATCGATGACGTACATAGCAGCAAGCTGTGCTAAATCCTTAGATTCTTAATTGAAATGATTATACCAGTTTGTTACATTGTGTAACCGTTGATACACCGCGTGTCATTTTTTGTTCTGCCTGTGCCCCTAACAACATATTCTACTAGTCTCACAATATGTAAATAAATCTGAAGGCCTTGCCACCAGATGCTGTATTTACCCTAATGTTGCTCCAGCTGTAAACATCAAGTAGAGAACTACTGTATCAACTGCTGTATAATTATCACGCCTTAAGGAATTTCAGATCATTTCAATGCATTTTTGTTATTGTTGATGGTATTAATTGATGCACTATGATATTTTCATCTATTTTATCGTTGTCTATTTGCTTTATTGGTTATTAACAAGTCAGATATATTATATACCGTGTAATCTTTCCTTGAATAAAAATATTAGTGAATTTCTGCTTAAACGCAAGCTATTGTAATCATTCACAGGCACCGATAATAGTTCAGCATTGAAATGAACGAACGGAAAACAACAGCAAGATGAATTAACTTAATAAGGGAGTAAACGTTGAAAAAAAACATAACTATACAACAAAGGGTGCTGCATGTTACAATAGCAGCTCAGCATAATTTGTCAAATCATCTTACATCCGACGGAAGTAACCTGCCAGGCTGAAAGCAACGTTGGTTGGTAGTTTACGTAATTTCCGTACCTTATATCACCATTTAATAAGTCTAAAGCATGGAATTAACTTAATAAGGGAGTACACGTTGACAAAGCATAATTATACAACAAAGGGTGCTGCATGTTAGAATAGCAGCTCAGCATAATTTGTCAAACAATTGACAAAGCATAATTACAAACATGAATCATTCCTAGCAATTCGTACAGACAGTCTGCAAACAGACCCTTTTTTGATATGTGAAATATTTATAGACGCCGACACGGTCCATGAAGAAAATAAATCTACGATCAAAGCTTTTGTTGCTTATTTTTTAATGTGTTCTTTGTTCAAGTACAAAATACACTTTGTGCTCCTTGAACTTTTTTTTATTGTATGGGGATGTTTTGTGTGTATAAGCGACAGATAAACCATCGCTCTCGGCGAACGTGACGCTCCTATTTAATGTAAGGAAATTCGATGGTGCAATATAAATCGCGCAGCCTAATCAAATATGTCATAAGCGTGACCGCCGATGTAAAGAGCACATACGCATCCGTCAAATCGCGATGTCTTTACTCAGCATCTTTACAGTTTGTGTTCGCTGAGTAGCAATAAACATATTCAAACTATTTCACAAACCGCGTGTTTCATTTTATGCGCTATTACAAACAAGGAGGATGATACTCACACTCGTGTTATCTGGTGGATATTGCAAGTGTTTTGGAAAGATTTTTTGCCGAATTCGTACCTTTTTGGTTACAATGACAATATCCCGCACAATCACCACAGGAATGATTGCTGGGAGCTCTGTAAAACTACGACACTGATCTTATGTCAGACTTCTAAACGGGGCCTGCTACCTGAACGGACACACCTTGGCCAGCATACCCGATGATCAGATTTGATTCAGTCGTTATGTAGATATCAATATTTGGTCGATCATGCTCATTGCTTTGATTAACCGGGTTCTCGGGGCATGACGCGCTGGGCATTCATGCAAATGACATGAATATGAATGACTTCGTATATTCATGGCGATCAGGTAAGACCAGGTAAATCCAGGTGCGGTGTACGGCAGAACAGACATCACCATTTCCAGCAACATTTGCTAGCTCATGAAATACAGTGCGACAAAATCAAAGAGGTTTTGCGTCCTCGTGGTCATTCAGGTGAGTAGTATAGAGATTGGGGGTACGAGCGCACTTTCCAAAATAGACACACAGATTTATCTATTTGGAGTGATGTTTCGACTACTTGGAGTGATGTTTCGACTACTTGGAGTGATGTTTCTCTATTTACAGCTATGTTTTTGTCCAACCAGTCAAAATTTTACGGGTACACATCTAGTACAGCAAACCAGCAACCACACATACACAGGGCAATGGCAACTATATGAATGTGGGTACACAGATAAGCAACCTCCTCCTCCAAACCAATGCAAACAACCCAGAGCAAACCAACATCCTCCACCGCGCCAGCCTAAGGGCCAAACGTGCAAAAAACAACAGCCTTCGCCAACCAAAGAGCCAAACACCCTATATGTACCCCCTTTTAAACAAATGCGAGTACATAGGTTTATACCATGCCAAGAACAACCCTACCACGAGAAGCCTATACCGAGATACGATCTGGAGCCTTGTCTGTTTGTGCAGCAAAGGAGAAATACCACATTTCGCAAACAAGGTACACAAAAATCCGTGGAATAGCCCCAGAAAATGTTCCACCTCCAAATACTATCCTAGACTCCAAAGGCCGCCCAGCACTGCCATCTTTCGAACAACGAGCAGAGAACTGGGATCTGATAGAAAAGAGGTTTCCCTACTTGTCTCTATCCAAAAGAGAGCTAGAGATTCTAGATTTCCTTGGGTTTGGCATCTTCGAACGATACCAGATACCAAAGGATTTTCTAGAAATATATCTTGCAAGCTTCCAAGAACCAGTCCAGGCAGGCCATATTCTCGACTTTGTCTACCTGTACAAGTGGGGGCCCCAGCAGCGGCAAGCTTTGTATTGTTTCTTCGAGGCGAGGAAAGAAAAAATATCCAGATCTTCCAAATTTTCCACCAGGCCCATCGCCCCGGGAAAACCATTGCCAAACTATGGAGGTCCTACAGAACTAGAACTGCCACCACCTCGAAAGGAGGAGCAGCTAAGAGCATCAGCGTTGCCATCCGGAAAGTATCTTTGCAGAAACTTTGCGGTCGCCAAAGATAGACAAAATCAAAACAGAGTACTCTTGTTCTTGGAAACCCCGGAAAGCCCAACTGCAGTCCCGGTCCATGGATACAGGATACAAGAAGCCTGTATCGGTTGTCTGGCGGTTTGGCTGGTGGGTGGTTTGGAGGAGGCTTGCAAGGGCTGGCAGGCGAGGTTGGTTGGCAGGGGGTTTGCGGTGGCCGAAAAAAGGGCTGCAGAAATTTGCGCCCTTGTATATGGAGTAGGCTCTAGCCTTGCTTTTGCCCGGCTGTCCTGGTGGTGGTGTAGCTGGCCTGTAGGCTGGCCTGTAGGCTGGAGGAGGCTGGCCTGTAGGTTAGAGGAGGCTGGCCTGGTGGTGGAGCACGTTTGCTGCCTGCGACAAGGTGGGCTGGAGGAGGCACGTTCGCTGCCTGCGACTGGGGGTGGTTTGCCTTGGGTGTTCGCTACCTGCTACTGGGGCTGGCTGGTGGGTTGGAGGAGGCTAGCCTGTGGGCTGGAGGAGGCTGGCCTGGGCGGGGTATGTGTGGCTGGTGGTGTTGTGGCTTTTGTTGCATGTCCAGTTCTGTCTTTCTATCGTCTATCCTGGATGTGGCCGGCGAGAAGCAAAGGTTGCCTAGCATGCAGGAGAATGGGGATTTGGCTATTCGGAGGGCTTCTATTCCACCATGTGCTCGAAAGGCTTCTTGTATCCTGTATCCATGGACCGGGACTGCAGTTGGGCTTTCCGGGGTTTCCAAGAACAAGAGTTTCTGCAAAGATACTTTCCGGATGGCAACGCCGATGCTTTTCGCTGCTCCTCCTTTTGAGGTGGTGGCAGTTCTAGTTCTGTAGGACCTCCATAGTTTAGTAATGGTTTTTCCGGGGGCGATGGACCTGGTGGAAAATTTGGAAGATCTGGATATTTTTTCTTTCCTGCAAGACATCTCCAGTGGCAGTCCTTTTGTTGGCATACACAGTTCTTTGCCAGACTCCCAACTAGCTGTGTGTATCGTAGGCACCACACAAGGCATTCGTTGTCGTGGAGATTCAGGATGTTTTGGATGCAAGACGGGATTTCTATTGTCTCTGGGACTACAAGTGGTAGTGGGACCGGTCTGGGTTCGCAGGTAATGTTGCAGTGGCTCCACAGCGGGCATTTCTTGCTATCGACGCAGTGGTTTGTTGCCCCACATTTGCAAGTACTTTCTGAATCCTCGAAGATCTTTGTGGGTGGGCCTATTTGGAGACAATCGCCATCGCATTTGCTGTGTGGTTTGTCTGCTTTTCGGGGTCTCGAAGAAACAATACGAAGCTTGCCGCTACTGGGGCCCCACTTGTACAGGTAGACAAAGTCGAGAATATGGCCTGCCTGGACTGGTTCTTGGAAGCTTGCAAGATATATTTCTAGAAAATCCTTTGGTATCTGGTATCGTTCGAAGATGCCAAACCCAAGGAAATCTAGAATCTCTAGCTCTCTTTTGGATAGAGACAAGTAGGGAAACCTCTTTTCTATCAGATCCCAGTTCTCTGCTCGTTGTTCGAAAGATGGCAGTGCTTGGCGGCCTTTGGAGTCTAGGATAGTATTTGGATGTGGAAAATTTTCTGGGGCTATTCCACGGATTTTTGTGTACCTTGTTTGCGAAATGTGGCTCTTTGGTTGGCGAAGGCTGTTGTTTTTTGCACGTTTGGCCCCTGGGCTGGCGCGGTGGAGGATGTTGGTTTGCGCTGGGTTGTTTGCATTGGTTTGGAGGAGGAGGTTGCTTATCTGTGTACCCACATTCATATAGTTGCCATTGCCCTGTGTATGTGTGGTTGCTGGTTTGCTGTACTAGATGTGTACCCGTAAAATTTTGACTGGTTGGACAAAAACATAGCTGTAAATAGAGAAACATCACTCAAAGTAGTCGAAACATCACTCCAAATAGATAAATCTGTGTTTCCATTTTGGAAAGTGCGCTCGTACCTCCAGCCTCTATACTACTAGGTGAGGTGATTACCTTTATTCTCCAATATAAATGCTCATGTTGTGACTTACTGGAAGTAACAATGATAATGTAAACGTTGCAGGTATTACTTGATGACATGTAGGGGTAAACTGCCGTGGCTTCCATCGAAGCGTCTTCATGTGTACAGCGTCTTTAAAGGGACGCACTATGTATATTACTTAGGTGGAACGTACTAGCCGTATGATAAACAAGCTAAATACCCGGCGTTTCTCGGACTGAAAAGTAGCTATAGATGACCCGATTGGTTATCAATAAAAGCATACTGTGTGTTTACGCGCCGTAGCACAGTGATTGATTACGGAATACTAATTCCAGCAGTGATTCCACCACTATACCCACGATGACCTTCAAGTTATTCCCAACGTAGCTCCATCGTAATCCCAACTGGGACCCGACATTATCCGATCCGAACCCCAACTCTGCCCCGTCGTGAACCAACCGCGATTCCCGCTGTTACTCTAAGCTAAATATTATATGGCCTCAACCAAAAGTCCTCGATATAACCAATTATCTCTGTAGCCGATAAAATACACTGTTTGCGTTACATTACGTTGGCTTGACGAGCTGCTTAGAAACTTGTATCGATGTAGCAAGTACCCTGTGTTAATTTGTCCCAGTGTCAGTAGAAAATCGGTTATGATAGAAATATAAGGTTCAAGCCTTTTCTCCTATTGCTGTGATATAACACACACAATTCACTAACCTATATATCCTGGAAGCGGAGTCAGACAGATGTATATGCACAGAGATCATTACTAGTGACGGTCTCAGTTAGCCGTGGGATGCTCTGTCGTTATCCTCAAGCTGCGTGTGACGTGAGTTATTTCAGCCATTAGAGAGCGGGTTATGCTACTTGGCATTCTCATGAGCGTAAGGTGATGTGGTATAGAGGAGTATCCCCGGGCATGTCACAGTTATCATATATTTCTGAATAGGATATCAATTAAATTACAGTATGCAATTAACGCAAGTTACATAGCGGTAGAGCTCCTTAAGAATACAATATCTAAGGCGAGAAATTGTGGTAATTGACGTAACCTTACGTCGCTGTATATTGGTGCAGATAATGACAACAGCGTGAGAAATTATTGCTTGATGGGAAGGAGAAGCCTATATAACTCTATATGAATTATTCAATATTTCTATAACCTTTTTGTGTTACCAGCCAAAGCCAGCTTCACCTAAAAGAAACGTCACCTCACCGAGCCTATCAGTGAGAGCAAGGGAAAACGAATAGGCGATTTTGTAGGACAGTTTCATCCAAGATGCATTTGGTGGCTGTTGTCACAAGCATTTTGTGTCTTGGTCAGATCTACTGTTCCGCAATATCGGAACAGTTTGAGCAAGTTCATGCCGATGTCCAGTGTAAAAATCTTGATATTGTGCGAGCAATGCAAGTAAAGTCACATTCACAGTGTGCCATGTTTAGAGATGGGATTTGGCTGTGGCAGCTTCTCCATTGATGCCCTGAAGACATGTAGACTCAGTGTCTTGCGACTAACAAAACCTGTCAAGAACCCGCAACTGGTGTTTGGCGGAAGCAATGGAACAAAGATATTAGGGAAAATGTCAGGTAAGAAAACCTGTGGTACTTGGAACTATGAATATATCAGTGAACCATGGTTAGCGCGCACTTAAAATATAATGTATGGTTTCTCCGTTTACTAACAATATGAATATTTGCAAGAGCTTAGCAGTCTATCTGTCTATACTTACAACACCTGATTACATTCATGGGGTTCCGCGGTTTGGGCAGAATTGTTGGCATTGTGAAGTAATCGTTTGCAACAACGAAAGTTGTATATCAAATAGGTTTTCGTCCTGCATGAATATGAATGGACCATTGCGTAATGCAGCGCCTGAAAATGTTATTTCCAAAGACAAGATGTGAGATTTTGCATTGCATAGAGACTAAATTGTTATTGTTTTTTCATCTTTTGCTTTGTATATAACACAGAGCGCAAAAGATTCAATCAATGTATTCAATATGTGTAAGTATTATGTTGATCGTATTTATCGTGAGATATTGTAAATATTTCTCTTTTGACCAGACGAAGCCAGCGCCATATATGATCTTTTTAGTTAATGCCTCCATCCCCGTGAATAGCTTTAGGCCAATATGGATTAATTCGACTAGAAATGTACCATATTTTGGCTACATAGATCTACAATATAATACTTGTCTATAAAGGTTGAAGTATATACCACTACAAATTTTAGATAAAGTTATTCAGGTTATCGTAGGTACCATCTTACAAGGTAAGGAATTAAATGACGTCACTGAGGACTGCGCAAATCTCACAGTCACACAGTAATGATGACGAGCAATGAATATACCATGTACGGTGCACCCTTAAGAAAAAATAAAGGTTATATACTATACAGGCGCATCCGCCCAATGTTAGTCGTCCACTATGATAAGACCACTATGATAATTAAGTCAGTCGGCCTCCGTAGTATATTTTGCTGCCATACAACAAATCATACCTTTCCCGTCAGTTGGCGGGTTAGATCATATGGATCCTTTAATACAAATGATGCATGATTCCTAGCATGCATAGTCCAATATGAACGTTCTGTGCACTAATGCAGCATATCCGCGTCCTTCTTAAGTGAGGTGCAGAGGACCAGACCTACGAGTCTCTTTTATTTACGATGGTATACAACGATTGCAATTATGATGTGCAGAATGGGATTGGTTACAATGTATCACGGAGCACAAAAGCACTGTTATAATTAGTAGGAAATATCATTCCTCTATTGGTTCGAGCAAATTCCGGAAATGTTCGTATGACTCCATGGGCCACTTTCAGTACTCTAAGTCAGAGACATGAGTAGCGGACCAAAAATGGCCAGTGCGTGCGGAATATTTAAGCTGGTCATATCTATATATCTGGTATTATGTGAAAGAGATATTATGTATATGTGTGTTTGACAAAATCTTCCGAAAGTGACGACCCTTCTATACCTCCTTTGATGTGGATAGAAACATTCCGTTGTTCACCACAGAAACGATTAGCTTTACTATCTTATATTGGCAATTATAGCGAGCTATAATAATGCTTGGCCGCTCTAGATGTTTCAATGCCGAGTGATGAAATAGCCGTTCTTGACGCGCAAGAGTTCTCCTACATCGCATGTAAGACTCCTGTCAGTTGGCACACTGCTCGCGAATCGTGTGCTCTCTTCGGTGAGGGTTTCTATCTGGTCAACATCACCAGTGTTGAGGAACAGGGCCTACTGAACAGCTGGCTGCGACTTCGGGGTATACAGATGCATGTCGGAATTTCACTGAAAGTTTAACACACGATTATGTGCAATGCAGTGACTGGCAAGGTCAATGTTTTTATCAGGAACGTATTATGCATATACAGTGTTGAAATCACAGGTGGTTTACATATCAGGGAACAGTGAACACCATAAGGGATGCTGGCTGTGGGCCAATCCGGTCATCACCGAATTAGATGAAGGTTATAAGCTGGGACCCAGGGGAACCTAACAACGCTGCGCAGCGCTGCTTGACGTTGGGCGTTGATTATGGGCTGGCTGTCACTGAGTGTGTAAGGGAATAAGGCTATGTCTGCAAGAGGCCTTTCCATGACTCATACACGCCTCAGCTTGACCTCGGAAATGTCCAAAACAGCATTCTTTGCTAAAAGTCAACCATTATATCAGCGTGTAGCAGAAGATCGATTTGTTGTGTAGGCTCAACAATATTATATCTGCGTTACACTAACTGATTATTGACAATTGTTTATTAACAATCGGTTTAGTTTTGTGTGGTCGCAACATGAGCAAAACTCATTATTAATTTATTAAGTACATATGTGGCAACACCGAGCTATATTGTGACAGCAGCTCAACATCGAGGAACAGAGACATTCTAAAAGCGATATGACCCATACGTTTACACAGCTTCCACTAACAATCAGACCAATGAATTGGATTTAATATCACTATCCCACACGCTTGCAACTGCGTTCTGCCTTTGTTTTCACGGACGTCTTTTTTACAAATGTAACATTTAAACAGTGCGTGCGTGTATGCTTTTTTAAATGATGCAAGCGCCTACAATTCTTTTTACTATGAATGAGTCCGAAAATGCTTTTTAGTTATTTGTGCAAAAACTCTTTCCACAAAAGTCACATTTATACGGCTTTTCTCCTGTGTGCGACCGTAAATGTGTTCTCAGATCTCCAGCCCTGCTGGAACTGTATCCACAAATGTCACACGTATATGGCTTTTCTTCTGAGTGCGTCTGTATATGATTTCTTAAATATGAACTTAGGCCAAAACTTTTCCCACATGAGTCACATTTATACGGCTTCTCGGCTGAGTGAGTCCTTGTATGTTCTTTCAAATGTGACACCCGGCTCACAGACTTTCCGCTTATGTCACATGTAAAACGCCTCGTTCCAGTGTACGTATTTGCCACATGTGATTGAAGATTGTGAGCCTGGCCAAATGATGTCACATTGATGCACATGTTGATCAAAATCAAACCTTGGTGGAGGCAGTGTCACCAGTCTTGTATTCTAGATGGCTGGTATCACATATGCCCACAGACTGGGATATACTTGGCGTATCACAACCACCGAGTTCTAAGTTATGATCTTGGAGCAATATAGATTTGTTAGAGAATGTTTCGACCGGCACATCATCACAGACATCATCAGGAGTCTCCAGCTTTGTCGCTGCTTTAACTGCAAGCCCCGTCTTGCTCATAAGGAGGTCCTTTACAAACATCATCTGAGGCCTCTGCTTTGATATCCGCTTTACATTCTTCCATGTTGATGGATTCCATTCAAACAGCAGTTTGCCTCAGTTAGTTTGGACGCTATAAGTCATGTTCATCAAGCGCGACATACTTGTTGACTGGGCTGTCATTGGCTCCGAATTAACTGCTATTGTTATCACAGCTGTCCACAGACTGAACCCATACAGATTCATCAGAGGATAATCCCTCTGCATATAAAAGTATCCACCATACACAACATCAGTAGCCTCCTCCTTTGTCACTGCTTGCCCATCTTCCATTCGGTTCTCATTTGGGAGAATAGTCCTGAATTAAATTAAGTATGAATATCGAGATATCTTATCATTAGTTCTAAGGTCGCTACAGGGTTTAAAAACATAGCAGACAATTCTTTTAAAAATGCAATGATTACATTGACACGCTCCCGATCTACAATATAAACTACATAACACAGGAATTTGCACACACTTTTCAAGTATTGGTCAAGTCAAAAAAAAAAACAAATGCCAAAACAGACTAAATGTAGGAAAGCAAAGAGTCCAGATTACTCACCCAGTGGTTCTTTCAGAAGCAAGTAAGGGAGTATAGGGTATAATGGCACACCAACACTAATGTGTTAAATGGTGCTTCTATAGGTGGGGTAAATATGAATAGATAGGATTGACCTGATTGAGCAGTCACCTTTTCGGATGAGGTACATAGGATAAAAGTATTATATTGTGAGGTTGCTTTCACTTAATTTTTTCAAATATATATCTTACAAAGATTTACAAAGATAGCCGACCAAGACCCAATGGTAATGGGTGGCCGAGGAAAAAAGACCATTTGGTCTTAAAGATTTTTATTATATTTTGTTGGCATCTAACAATAACAAAAGAAGCACCCTTTGATATGAGAGACCAATATAACATATATGTCTCAATAAAAGGCTTCTTCCAAGGTATTTCTTTTCAGCTCCTGAACAGTGGTACATCACACACTGGCTAACACCAATTTTGTGTCTATTAAATCTGTACAAAAGCCTGATGCAAACCACATTAAACAGGCTATGGCATTGGTTGTAGAGTTAAACTGAGGCTTTCGAGATAGAAAATGGACAGAAAGGTGAGTCTGGTTTTGTCATACCACTGAAGTGTGAATATGATCATTTACTGCCCTGCATTGCTTTCCCAATGGATTAAACCGGCATTCAAAGGCAGTGTGAAAAATAACAAATTACACAGCAAATTGGATTATTTCAAGATTGCCATTAGTCCCACACAAACCTGTGATATGTGTACACAGCTTCATTTCCATCATAAGTAATATTGAACAAATCAAACATAATTAGTTCAACATGTTCAGTTTCGTACAAAATACAGCGCCAAAAGTATATTATATATATATATACATATATATATATATATATATATATATATATATATATATATATATATATATATATATATATATATATATATATATATATATATATATATATATATATATATATATATATATATATATATATATATATATATATATATATATATATATATATATATATAGATAGATAGATAGATAGATAGATAGATAGATAGATAGATAGATAGATAGATAGATAGATAGATAGATAGATAGATAGATAGATAGATAGATAGATAGATAGATACATACATACATACATACATACATACATACATACATACATACATACATACATACATACATACATACATACATACATACATACATACATACATACATACATACATACATACATACATACATACATACATACATACATACATACATAGATAGATACATAGATAGATACATATAGATAGATATACATAGATAGATAGATAGATAGATATAGATAGATAGATAGATAGATAGATAGATATAGATAGATAGATAGATAGATAGATAGATAGATATAGATAGATAGATAGATAGATAGATAGATAGATAGATAGATAGATAGATAGATAGATAGATAGATAGATAGATAGATAGATAGATAGATAGATAGATAGATAGATAGATAGATAGATAGATAGATAGATAGATAGATAGATAGATAGATAGATAGATAGATAGATAGATAGATAGATAGATAGATAGATAGATAGATAGATAGATAGATAGATAGATAGATAGATAGATAGATAGATAGATAGATAGATAGATAGATAGATAGATAGATAGATAGATAGATAGATAGATAGATAGATAGATAGATAGATAGATAGATAGATAGATAGATAGATAGATAGATAGATAGATAGATAGATAGATACATAGATACATAGATAGATAGATACATAGATAGATAGATAGATAGATAGATAGATAGATAGATAGATAGATAGATAGATAGATAGATAGATAGATAGATAGATAGATAGATAGATAGATAGATAGATAGATAGATAGATAGATAGATAGATAGATAGATAGATAGATAGATAGATATAGATAGATAGATAGATAGATAGATAGATAGATAGATAGATAGATAGATAGATAGATAGATAGATAGATAGATAGATAGATAGATAGATAGATAGATATAGATAGATAGATAGATAGATAGATAGATAGATAGATAGATAGATAGATAGATAGATAGATAGATAGATAGATAGATAGATAGATAGATAGATAGATAGATAGATAGATAGATAGATAGATAGATAGATAGATAGATAGATAGATAGATAGATAGATAGATAGATAGATAGATAGATAGATAGATAGATAGATAGATAGATAGATAGATAGATAGATAGATAGATAGATAGATAGATATTAAATATGTACAACGTTCTTCAGCTCTGCAGATTAGTAGCAATATATTTGGTTTAACTATGAGGCAGGTCATGGTACTGGGAGGCTGGTAGTGGGAATGTTTTTTGACTTCCGAATAGTCAGCATCCTATTATATGCTGTTTGGTTTATTTTACTACATGCGAGTTTACCCCGATGCATCATTAAACTTCATTCTTTTCAAGGTCGTTTGCTTATCCTTAGCTCTTCCTATATAGTTTTTATTTGGATTATCGAGTGAAAATGTCCGTTATTCTAATGATGACGCTTGTAGAATTAGAGTAGATAAAGCTGCATAACGGGTGTAAAATACTGCAAGATATTTGACCGAATCAATATAAAGTATATGTAAGTCGACTTCAAAAATGCCCCTCCACAGAATTTGACACATACTGCGCAATTGACTATTTGACAAATTAGTTAAATCTAATCTGGGTGTCATTTTTGCGGTTTCGTAGTTTTGCACGACTTTTAGTCCTGATCGTGACAATTGCTTTGGACGGTTTCGACTTTAACACGGCACTCTGTCGCTTCATCACGATATTGCCAACTAAGTGCCTTACAAGCAAAGACAGCCAACTAGTTAGCCCTTCGTGACAATAGCAAGCCTGAGGTGTGGTGGTATAATGGCCACGCCATCGAAAAATTGACTGACTATCCCCTTATGCATTTCTCTGGAGCACCAATCAATTTCACAGCCAAGCAGGCTTTTTGTGAGTCTATCATGTAAATGCATTGCTTGTACAGTATAAATACAATGAAATTTCGCTAGTCGGAACATTCACAGACAGGCAGTAAGAACAAGTCGAGGCAACCATGGCTGGTCTCAAGTCATATGTGTTCTTGACGGTATTTGTGATCACTCCAGTGGTGCAAAGCTGTGAAGATATGAATACAACAGAAGTAGGGTGAGTTTGGCATAGATACGTTATATTACATTTTACTGTGGTTTTTTACTTGCTGTATCTGTGTTAAATAGGTTAATTGCAATAATTACCACAAGGGGTTATATCCAATACATCTGCGGTTCTTTCACGAATTATATGTCAGAATGTCTTAGGTTTTTGCAGCTTGTGCAATTATACAAAAAATCAGTTTGGTCTCGTTCCTTCGACCGATGTATAGTATTTGTATTGTATACCTCAAGGAACTACACCATCGGTCCCTTACCATGTGACCAAACGGCACCCAACAGAGAGCAGCACAGAATTACCAGAAGAGTTGACCAAACCTTACACAACGGTCATCGCCTTCCAAGAAGATATGACAACAAGTATCTATTCTAAGGAGAAGAAGGTTATAAATGCACGACATGCGCGGATGAACGACGATGAAGTTCGATTGTTACAATATATATCAAGAATAAGCAGCAGGTATGTAAGGCCATGTCTGCTCGTTACTGGTGCTGTTAGTAGTCTAATGGCATTTCTGACCTTATTTCTACGTGCTCATAGGCACACGGCTCATATCTATATGGGGGCTCTTGCACTTTCGGATTTTACTTCGAGTGTTGCTTTAGCTGTTTTTGTTTTTCTCGACCTATTCTGTGACGAGGGATGGTCAACAGTATCTTGTACAGCTCTGTATTACCTTTCATTACCATCCGTGTACATCGGCCGATCTTGCCTAATGGCTTCTAATTTGTTGGCAGTAGCATTAGCAGCCGATCGCTATGTGGTCGTCCGAATGCCGTTAAAAAGATCGGTGTTCTGCATTCCTAAAAGAGCGTACAAAATTGCACTTTCCATTTTCATTGTATCGTTTATTATATGCATTAATTTTCCAATACGCCTCAAACCAATCTATGTTTTCAACGAAAGCACAAACACATTTACATCTGTTGTTATGTATTGGACGAGGTTTGGTCTCAATCATGCGATCACTCACGCCTTTATGTATCTGGAAATGATTATTCGGTTCGCTATTCCTTTATCAAGTCTTGCATGGTTTAACACTGCACTCATACAAAGTCTTGCCCGAAACCGACAAAACCAACAGGTCATTGCCAAAAGCAGCGCAGATCGAAGCAAGAAAGCACAGCATCAAATGGTTCTTATCACCGTAGCTATCATAACATGCTTCTTTATTACCCAGACAGTTGATTTCTGCATTCAGCTTTTGCACCAGTTTGCACAATCTTGGCATTATACTTTCCAATTAGAATTATTAACAATCATTCAGTACGATTTTCTATTGACTAATCTATGCGTTAATTTCTTTATATACATTGGTTTGAGTCCTGCTTTTCGTAAAATGACTCTGAGTCTCTTCCTAACGAAGAAATCACTCAATAATAGAACCAAAAGTCACCAAATTGAGAGTACATAACTGGCAGCTGGTTTTCAATTGACCCTGATAATTTGGACAGGATTACATTATCGTTTGTGCGATTTAAATACCATCTCCTAATCATTGCGTAGTTATGCTTGTACATGTCTTGGTTCTTATTTAGCTAATCGCTGTTTCAATACATGTGGTGACTACACCGATATTTTGGATCTTTTGTGGAGCTGTTTTGCAGTTTATGGAAACAATAGAACCACTGGATACAAGAGATCATTAATACTGAGAACGTTGTGGCTATGTCTTGGTACTAATATTGTTCGCGCCCATATCTTATTGGTAATTCCTCTGTAATACAAAGGTTATAATAATTTTGCATTGCGTTGTACAATTGGCTTGTACGGCCAATGAATCATTTACTGTGTACTTTATATTGTACATTTGGACTGTTGTTCTGGCATCAAGGGAATGATGTTGTATTTTGCACTTAAGCTAACTTAGGAATATGAACGTGTTTATATCATTGCTATTTACTGTGTACCTTATATTGTACATTTGTACTGTTGTTCCGGCATCAAGTGACTGATGTTGTATTTTGCACTTTAGCTAACTTAGGAATATGAAAGTGTTTATATCACTGCTATTTGATTGATGTTAACAATAAAGCTGCACAGAAAATGTCTGCTATCAGCATGCTCAATTTTGAGACAGACCTACAATATCAGGATCTCATACATCCGTGACATAATATCGAAAGGATGTTTGCTCCTAGCCTTTGTACGTCACAGTAGAGTGATAGATTCTGACTGAATGGTCCTTCAGGTACTAGCTTACCTCCAATTTTATAACAGAACACATATATAGCCGTTAAGTGTTTATCCCAAACCACTGATGACCATGTTGTAAATAGGCTAAAGTCATGCAAATTGCGATGCAAACACCTCACATTCGTGAATACTACTTGTCTATGAAGGTGGAAGTATATACCACTTCAAATATTAGATCAAGTTTACCCAGGTTATAGTAGATGCCGTCTTGCATCTACAAGGTAAGGAATTGAATAACGTCACTGAGGACTGCGCAAATCTCACAGTCACACAGCCATGATGATGAGCCAACGGCAATGCATATACCCTGTACGGTGTACCCTTAATAAAAAATAAAGGATATATACCGAGGCAGAGATGGGCTCTCTTGGTACAGGGGCCAGTTTGGCCCTTAAGTTTCATAACCTAAGGGACACTTCGATATTTATGGAAATAATATCTGTATTCTAAAACTCCCCGTGATCTTTTTCATAAATGTTTAAACACATGCATTAACAGCGCCTGCTTTTGCTAGACAGGCGAATCCGCCCATTGTTAGTCGACGCTTAGATCATTTGGATCCTTTAATACAAATGATGCATGATTCCTAGCATGCATAGTCCAATATGAACGTTCTATGCACTAATGCAGCATATCCGCGTCCTTCTTAAGTGTGGTGCAGAGGACCACACCTACGAGTCTCTTTTATTTACGATGGTATACAACGATTGCAATTATGATGTGCTGAATGGGATTGGTTACAATGTATTACGGAGCACAAAAGCACTGTTATAATTGGTAGGAAATATCATGCTTCTATTGGTTCGTGCAAATTCCGGAAATGTTCGTATGACTCCGGACGGAATTCGCCATAATTTAGCCAAAATATCCATGGGCCACTTTCAGTACTCTTAGTCAGAGACATGAGTAGCGGACTAAATATGACGAGTGCGTGCGGAATATTTAAGCTGGTCATATTTATATTTCTGTCATTTTATGAAAGAGATATTATATATATGTGTGTGTGACAAAATCTTCCTAAAGTGACGACCCTTCTATACCTCCTAGAAACATTCCGTTGTTCACCACAGAAACGATTAGCTTTACTATCTTATATTGGCAATTATAGCGAGCTATATCCTATTGATTTGCATTATTATATATATATATGACAATCTTTAACGTCCCTGTACATTATTGTTGACATGAAACAATACTTCTTGTGTTGGCGATGCAATCATTAGACTTAGCAGCACTACCATTTACCTCTATATCCATTGTGCTGCAGGGAAGTCCAACAACCATGCTTTCGCCTAGGCTAAGAGCGTCGCTTTTTCAAGAGAAGCACACTATAATCTTAATATTTTAACTTATTAAAATTTAATGATATAAAGGAAATATTAGGCAAAATTAATCAGATAAGATTTATCGGATGAACGAACTTTGGTCGTATTCCAAGAGAACGTGAATTAGCTTATGCCTACTCAAGAAATAGTCATATGAATATATCGCATGTTCCTGATTAGATTCAACTATTAATTAAGACAAACATATATATGGCCTTGTCACGTTTCATGTCCTCTTCCGGCCCCCTTGTTTAAATGCCGTTGACGAAATAGGAGTATAGAATTGTACGAGCGTGTTATCCACAAATCATTTATGTGCAGATCGACATATATTAAACTTTTATTAGTTTCTGAATGCTATAATTTAAGCACCTGCCATCGCCATGTATTGTGTGATTATCGCCACTCTGAAGCCACTTGATAAGACATAAAAAAAGGGCATGTCACGGCTATTCGGCATTCGTGTACTAATAATGTACTAGTAATGTTATCATCTGCAAATATGTAATTGATACTCATTGGAAATGTTATTATATTAATAACCATGTTAATGTTCAACGGCATAATGCTTGACCGCTCTAGATTTGTCAATGCCGAGTGATGAAATAGCCGTTCTTGACGCGCAAGAGTTCTCCTATATCGCATGTAAGACTCCTGTCAGTTGGCACACTGCTCAGGAATCGTGTGTTCTCTTTGGTGAGGGTTTCTATGTGGTCAGCATCACAGTGCTGAGAAGCAGGGCTGTCACTTCGGGGTATACAGGTGAGTTGCCTATATGGCAGATAAGATGCATGTCGGAATTTCCCTGGAAGTTTAACAAACGATTATGTGCAATGACAGTGACTGGCAAGGTCAATGTTTTTATCAGGAACGTATTATGTTGTAATCACAGGTGGTTTACATATCAGGAAACAGTGAACACCATAAGGGATGCTGGCTGTGGGCCAATCCGGTCATCACCAAATTAGATGAAGGTTACTTAAGCTGGGACCCAGGGGAACCTAACAACGCTGCGCAGCGCTGCTTGACGTTGGGCGTTGATTATGGGTTGGCTGATACTGAGTGTGTAAGGAAATAAGGCTATGTCTGCAAGAGGCCTTTTCATGAATCATACACGCCTCAGCTTGACCTCGGTAAAGTCCAAAACAGCATTCTTGGCCAAAAGTCAACCATTATATCAGCGTGTAGCAGAAGATCGATTTGTTGTGTAGGCTCAACAATATTATATCTGCGTTACACTAACTGATTATTGACAATTGTTTATTGACAATCGGTTTAGTTTTGTGTGGTCGCAACATGAGCAAAACTCATTATTAACTAATTAGGTACATATGTGGCAACACCGAGCAATATTGTGACAGCAGCTCAACATCGAGGAACAGAGACATTCTAAAAGCGATATGACCCATACGTTTACACAGCTGCCACTAACAATCAGACCAATGAATTGGATTTAATATCACTTTCCCACACACTTGCAACTGCGTTCTGCCTTTGTTTTCACAGACGTCTTTTTACAAATGTAACATTTAATCAGTGCGTGCGTGTATGCTTTTTTGAAATAATGCAAACGCCTGCAATTCTGTCTACTATGAATAAGTCCGCAAATGCTTTTTAGTTATTTGTGCAAAAACTCTTTCCACAAAAGTCACATTTATACGGCGTTTCTCCTGTGTGCGTCCGTAAATGTGTTCTCAGATATCCAGCCCTGCTGGAACTGTATCCACAAATGTCACACGTATATGGCTTTTCTTCTGAGTGCGTCTGTATATGATTTCTTAAATATGAACTTAGGCCAAAACTTTTTCCACATGAGTCACATTTATACGGCTTTTCGGCTGAGTGAGTCCTTGTATGTTCTTTCAAATATGACACCTGGCTAAAAGACTTTCCGCTAATGTCACATGTAAAACGCCTCGTTCCTGTGTGCGTACTTACCACATGTGATTGAAGATCGTGAGCCTGGTCATATGATTTCCTACAAATGTCACATTGATGCACATGTTGATCAAAATCACCAGCCTTGGTGGAGGCAGTGTCACCAGTCTTGTATTCTAGATGGCATGGTATCACATATGCCCACAGACTGGGATATACTTGGCGTATCACAACCACCGAGTTCTATGTTATGATCTTGGAGCAACATAGATTTGTTAGAGAATGTTTCGACCGGCACATCATCACAGACATCATCAGGAGTCTCCAGCTTTATCGCTGCTTTAACTGCAATCTCGTCTTGCTCATAAGGTGATCCTTTACAAACATCATCTGAGGCCTCTGCTTGGATATCCGCTTTAAATTCTTCCATGTTGATGGATTCCATTCAAACAGCAGTTTGCCTCAGTTAGTTTGGACGCTATAAGTCATGTTCATCAAGCGCGACATACTTGTTGACTGGGCTGTCATTGGCTCCGAATTAACTGCTATTGCTATCACGGCTGTCCACAGACTGAACCCATACAGATTCATCAGAGGATAATCCCTCTTGCATATAAAAGTATCCACCATACACATTAGCGGTGGCCTCCTCCTTTGTCACTGCTTGCTCATCTTCCATTCGGTTCTCATTTGGGAGAATACTCCTGGTTCACAAAATAATGATCACAAAATCATGGACATTTAAATACCCTGCTTTTGACAATTAAAGAGCAGCTTATCACGACAGAATGTATTCCAACCAATGATTGCCTACTGTTGAGGGTGTAGGAAGAGAATGAACACACCATGTACATCTTTAACACAGTATCAGGAATACCATTAATGTCATTTCCCACTGCATAAACGTGTGTGGCTCTTAGTTTTATGCTTTCATAATGATGTATTATACATGGCTGAAGGAAATCTGGAGGAAGTAATGCTGCTGCAAAAACAGCAAATGATTAAATTAAGTTGGAAGCTCGAAATAACACCTCATTAGTTCTGTGGTCGCTACAAGGTCTAAGAACATAGCAGACAATTCTTTTCAAAATGCAGTGATTACATTGACTCGCTCCCGATCTACAATATAAACGCCATAACACAGGATTTTGTAACACACTTTTCAAGTATTGGTCAAGTCAAAAAACAAAATGCCAAAACGTAAGAAAGCAAAGAGTCCAGATTTCAGAAGCAAGTAAGGGAGTATAGGGTATAATGGCACACCAACACTAATGTGTTAAATGGTGCTTCTATAGGTGGGGTAAATATGAATAGATAGGATTGACCTGATTGAGCAGTCACCTTTTCGGATGAATGAAGAATAAAAGTAAATCTATGTGGAACAAGATAATCTGCAAACTGATCCTTGGACATGTGACAGATGTAATGCTTCCTGTGAAACCCCAATCTACTGATTATGGTAATCATACAATACCAACATCAATATTATGTGATGAACAATTGCAGACTCATGCCATTTAAATCTGATGAAATGTTATGCTCCTATGTGGAATTCTGTGCCTCCCCCATGTCAAAGAAGACAGATTTGAAATTGGCATGCAGGAGCCCAGGGGCCCGAGCCCACCAAACAAAACGGTCTTGGTGACTGGTCCTCATGACTTTCTGAAACACATATCCCAGATGGCTACCACATTTTCAACTCAACAATCCACTGCCAATGATACAATTATGCTCATTCCAATTAACACTGCATTACATAGGGATTTTTTCTTTACAAATCATAACGCTGATATAGTCATGAACACTTCACGTTATGATTCTGTTCGCTCGACCAGCATGCTGCTAGATTCAAGGTATCAAATTGATTCTCTACTTCTGTCCAAATTACCAAACTAGCATGAATGTTTAGAATGCGACAATGCGTAGTTGCATACATCATGGCAAATGTGGAAGATGATACGTGAGGTAAGTTAACATAGCAACGTAAAACTAACCATTATAAATTAGCAAAAGCATTTGCCATATTAATAAGTGAAAACGAAATAAAAGAGTGCAAAAAAGCCTGATAAAGGAAAGAGGTGCATGGTGCTCCAAGCAAAATGTATTAAAATGCTTTCATAGCTGGAACATAACGATAAAGACCCCCAAAAGTATTTGCAAAAAAAACAAGCAAAACATTTTACACAGTCTAATGAAGACTTAGAGCCTGGAAATGCCTTACCATTCATTACAGGATGTTCTAATTTAAAAATAGATGAATCAGAGGTGTTAAGGTTCAAAGGACATGAGGGCTGTCATAAAGGAGGACCAGATCAATATAAGGTACATTGGATAAAAGTATTATATTGTAAGGCTGCTTTTACTTTATTTTTTCCTAGTATATATCTTACAAAAACGCACAAAGATAGCCGACCAAGACCCAAGGGTAATGGGTGGCTGAGTAAAAAGGACCACTTGGTCTTAAAGATCTTTATTATATTTTGTTGGCATCTAACAATAACAAAGGAATCACCCTTTGATGTGAGAAAGCAATATAACATATCTGTCTCAATAAAAGGCTTCTTCCAAGGTATTTCTTTTCAGCTCTTGAACAGTGGTACATCACACACTGGCTAACACCAATTTTGTGTCTATTAAATCTGTACAAAAGCCTGATGCAAACCACATTAAACAGGCTATGTGCATTGCTTGTAAAGTTAAACTGAGGCTTCCAAGAGAGAAAATTGACAGAAAGGTGAGAAGTCTGGTTTTGTCATACCACTGAATGGTGAATATGGTCATTTAATGACCTGTACTGCTTTCCTAATGGATTTAAATAGACATTCAAAGGCAGTGTGAAAAAGAACAAATTACACTGCAAACTGGATTATTTCAAGATTGCCATTAGTTGAGTTCCGGACAAACCTGTGATATATGTACACAGCTTCATTTCCATCATAAGTAATATTGAACCAATATGCATTGTGATGTTTTGTCTTGTGCACCTATCTTGATTTAAAGTTGGTTTGATTGTTTCAGATTATTTCAATAATCGGTATAAGTAACATTCGTATTAATTGCTTGGGCACTTCACTAGTCCAATATGTGCATGTTTGTCAAACATATTTAAATATGCAGATGCATTTATATAACACCTCATACTCTTTCACACCAATCGTTAAAGCTAAGTTATTCAACGTCATCTGTTAAAACAGTAGCCAGAAACAATTGCCGCTTACTGGAAAACTAATGAATGCTAAGTATTGCGCACGATGAAATATATTAAAAGGGACGGAACAAAACCATAACACTAAAATTGTCGTCGCGATGAAATTATTATGGATCTATCGGAAGTTGTAAACACCTGAGTGATGCAGTGTGAAGTTTTTTGGGTAACTGCATGGGCGAGAAAGCCTACAGCGGGTTGGAGTTGCTGAATCGTACCGTCAGCATTGTATGTATCATCCATTTGAGGTCGCCATGGTCAAACAACTGAAGGTCATAACATCCATAATGTAGTTAGTGTGTAATGAAATATCCCACACATGCATGTGTGTCAAACATGATTGAGGTACATTCCATGCAATGTATGATAGAATTGTGGGTATAGAAAAATCATTCTGTTGATTCGAAGCAATTTTCTAACATTAGACAGATAAATAACAGTAGTTGTAAATGTCATCCAAACTTACTTACACACATAACCGCGCAATTTCACTTTCCAGTTTGGCTGGTGAGGGACCTTAATTGTATTGCAAATGAATGACAGGAATATGAATGACCAGGCAAGTTCCCACAAGAGACTCTTGTTGCTTAAAGATGGGAATATGCTCACAGATATTTGCGTGCCTGTACTCCAGCCTTCAATCTGCATCAGGATTTCATAACTACCCCTTTCATCAGATTCACTTGTTCATGCAAATTTTGGGGGGATATGTTTTGTATTAATCAGATACATGACATCGTCCAGACGCAGCGCACATCCTTCACAATTAAAACGCTTAATTTGAACGCTTATGTGGTTGTCCTGAGTTTTTATTTAGATTATCGTATTCATTTATATCGATCGCCTATGATTTTTAGTGACGGAGAGAAAAATGTCCGTTATTTTAATGATGACGCGTGAGTGTGGTGTGTAAATGATTGACGAGCTGGTCACAGTGGCTAGGAAGCATCAGAAAATATCCGCATCGGTCCCTAAACATGTGGCCAAACGGCACCCAACCGAGAGCAGCACAGAATTACCAGAAGATTTGACAAAACCTAACACAACGGCCATCGCCTTCCAAGAAGATATGACAACAAGTATCTATTCTAAGGAGAAGAAGGTTATAAATACACGACATGCGCGGATGAACGACGATGAAGTTCGATTGTTACAATATATAACAAGAATAAGCAGCAGGTATGTAAGGCCATGTCTGCTCGTTACTGGTGCTGTTAGTAGTCTAATGGCATTTCTGACCTTATTTCTATGTGCTCCTAGGCACACGGCTCATATCTATATGGGGGCTCTTGCGTCGGCAATCGCTTTCATACCTTCTTTTGAACAGGTCATAGTGTGGTTCTATATTGGTTATTGACTGCCAAAGCAATATACTCCCAGGGTAAATACTACGGAGCATGGGGTGACATTGCCTTTCGGATCATGGATATATTCTGAGACCAGTTTGTGTTGTTGGTGCGCGCATTGGAAAGAACAGAAAATGCCGCGTGCAGTATCAAAGGTAACAAGACAATGACACACAAGCCATACCATCAACAATAACGAAATGCATGGTATTGACAAATGGTTTTTAATCGCGAGAAACTCGATCCAGAACATGAGTTCATAAAGTAGTTCTTCATTGTTCTTGAAAACCAAAACCACATCCAAGCCAGGTTTAGTGCTGTGAAGCGTCTTGTGACAAAACTTCAACATGGATAATAATAGCACGAGTCTAGTAGAATACCTTTGTTTGTAGCACAAAAAGGACAGAAAGGGAAAAGACACGCGCAGTATCAGCCATAACACAATGTTACAAACTGGTACATGAAACTTTACACAGTGCTAATGTTTATCATTCAAATAATCCAGTAATTTCTGGTAGCAAGTGTTATAATAAAACACCAAACTAATTAGCATTAAGTATGGAACCATCGTAGGAGATGACAAGGAAAAAAAATCATGATTGTACAAAAACTGATGCTGAGATGAACAGGCTCTGGGTCATTGCCAATTAGTTGATGAATGCATTTAGGTTTGCCATGAATTATTCATCAGTTCCACCTAGTCATATCATCAGGATGCTCCCATTAGAACCCCTCAACGCGTTCATTTTTTTCAGTATGCTACATATTCATTGGATAACAGATGTACAAATAAGCCCACGCGGTCCATGACCAGGCTAAATAAACGAACATTGCTATCGGTGCTCAATATTTCAAGTGAAACATATGCGATGGATGTTATTGTTCCTTTGAAAAATGCAAAATCAACATCATGCTCCTTGCAATAAGGTTTAGGGTTGTTTTGTGAACGTGAACTAGCAAGAAGCCATCACACCTGACGCTCCTATTGTACGTAAGCAATCTCGATGGTATGCCAGTTATTGCACAGCCATACTTACATGTGTCATAAGCAGGTGCCCCACCGATACAAAGCACACATACGCCACCGACAGATCATGATAACTAGTCTTATCGACGTAACAATGTGTTTTGATCTTGAATCATCACAGATCCATCGCCAATAGGATTACAAATGGTTCATATGATGACCGGGTGATTTGTTATGATTTGTTTGTCATAAAAGGTTTAGTCAATTACATCGAGAGTTAATCGACGAATTCGAGCATGTTCCGAGAAGGTCTCACGCAAGTATCAAATAGTACACCATATAATGGTAGCATTTATTAATTGCTTCGAGAGTGATATGACAAGACAAATACATATTTATCACCTTAGCTGTCATTCAAATGTCCTGTGAGTTTTGATGACAATAAAGGAAAACCGTTCTGGACAGGATTCAATAGATAGCGTACGTGACGTTGTACAGATTCTAACCGGTTCCCCGTGACTCGGATGATCACGTTAAATGGCAGTCCCATCTCTGAAAGACGATGCACCCGATCCGGTAGCTCAATAATACCGTGCTGGGCCTGCTTCCAAGCAGCATGAGTTTCGCAGCCCGGACTACGCCACGGGTTTGTGCCATGTTGGCGCTGGCTAGCAGCACTATCAATCATCCTCATCCATCACCAGTGTCATGTTGCCACGTAGTTGAAAGTGACGTCAACCCCCCCCCCCCCCCCACCCTCCCCCACATTACTTTTGTACAAATGCTTCCCTCGATTCAATCACACAATTGACGAATCCATCGGTGCCATTTGGCAGAAATTTATTGCTATTGCTCTATCGAATGATATAAAAAGACAAGATTAATGGCGCACTCGAAGGCACGGAATGACAATTTGTATGGTTTCTAATCACCTGGGAACAAAGGGAGAGAGGGAGAGAGGGACTAGGCGGGAGGGAAAGCTGCCATAATTGGACTAGTAGAGAGATAGGAATATGAACAATGGGAAATATATGGCGAAAAAAAGTGATAGTGGAAGGCACGGGGGACATAGGGCGCTAGAAAGAGAGAACATTGTGCAGGGAAAAAAGCGGAGAGGGTTATAGAGAGAGATCAAAGCAGAAAAGATCAAGAGCGGGATCATAACGTTAGCTAGAAGGAATAGATGAGAAAGGTGTGTCGATGTTAGATAAGGATCATACGTTAGTAAGAGATGGTTATACTCATTATCGGGAAATTGTTGCAGACTCACCCATCACAATGACCAGTGCTTTTATTTATTCATTCAGTTCAGTCGACAGGAGATCTTGGGAATGGTTTGGATGCCGAAGCCTCAACAAGAGCTACAATGACACACACAGAAACAGCCCTTGCCACCATCGCGGCCAGTGGCGGTCCAGTTGCGGGCCAGTGGCGGGCCAGTGACGGGCCAGTGGCGGGCCAGTAGCGGGCCAGTAGCGGGCCAGTAGCGGGGCAGTAGCGGGCAAGTAGCGGGCCAGAAGCACTAGTTGCTCCAATATCAACCAGACCAGCTCAAACAGTCTCAGTCTAGGTGTTTTTTCATATAGCTAGTTAGAAGCAGCGTTCTTGGCTGATTAGATTAGAAACAAGACTCTATTTAATCTAGCCTTGCATTTTAGACTAAGATAAGCATGATCTCAATGGTTGAATAATTGTAAATCGATCTATTGGATTATTCATAAAAATTTATCAGAAAATGATGTTACATTGATCTCCCAATTGTACAGTCATCTACGTTTGTGTCAAACAAGCCAAGTGAGATCAATAATACGTACTACATCTTATCAGGGCGAAAGTGCGGATGAATCGACCCATATTAATGGTAACGTCGTCACGACGCTCCTTAATGAAGAGGTCGATATCTACCGTCCATTGAGCCCCACGGATATAGATCCTTCATACGAGAAACCACAACGTCCACGCCCTTGCATAATCAAATGGGCTATTTACAGAGTACCGGAACAAATCTTTGCAAGAAGAACAATTTAGCGACGCAGTTCAGGCCCTAGCATCTTTATTATTGAAGAACCAACGCAAATATTTTGGCAAGAAAATGGAAAGTTCGTCGACTTCTGGACACGCGATGGTAAGGTACTCATAAAAGCTACCGCTATGTTAATTTCTTAATCCTTGTACAATTATTTCACATACCTGAAATCAACTGTTGGAGATAATTTCGATTAAAGCCATGGTTGGAAAGCGTTCATGTACTATTTGTGATCTTCACGTACACTCTCTCTCATATCAACGTAAGTGTTCAATATATTCTTACTGCGTCCATCTTTAATGTTTGCCTAAAGCAGGCAGATATGATAACTTATATATTGAGCGAGAATGAAATAATTGGTTTTGTGTATCATGTTTGAAGTGCAATTTAATCATTATGACTTTATTGATGCTATCTATGAAATGGAAACACATAATCAAATATTTTGTCCTTGCTTGATAAAAGGTTTTGAATTAAACGAAAGGGTGATCTTGCATAGAAAAAGCACCTCATTGTGGAAGCTGTTGTTCGATTGATATAGAAATAAGCCATATTTCACAGAAACTTCGTGGATTAATCCCATTTCCTGATGAAAGAGTGTGTTGTAAAGATCGCTATCAACATGCAGAAGTTGCCCCTAGTCATATACGTTTTACAACACGTGCATATGTGGGCGAGAACCTAACCATATGTTGGCAATAATGGCGCATGCATAGTTAATATAGATGACTTAAATATGCTGTCACTGGTAGATGACTTATTTAACCATGAATTTCTTGTTAACGATAATAGATTTAACTCCATGATTCCACCAAAGAACGATAGCACTTAGTTCGTCAGCAAACAAAGGTTATACTAAACTGACATGACAGACTGATCAAGTTGATGTCAAGTCGACAACGTGCAACATTTTCGTCAGCAGAAAGCTGGACATTTTACGTAACATGGGAACTTATAAGCCTAACTCACTTACCGTTAATCATACCCAGCCAGCATCTGGTCATCACTTGCTGTAACCTGGGGCATGTTAAGTGTCACCTTACTGCTAATGGGTGGGTTCATGTTTTGGCAAATAGTTGCAGAGTGTTCGCGTGTGTTTGGGGTGGGCTGGGTTAAGCTTTGACAAAATTGGGTGTTACCAACGGCGAGGAGCAGAACAGAAAACCATTATCATAAAAGAAGAATTATTTGCGCAGTAAATTGATGTCAGCCAAAACAATTTGCCTACGTTTGTGAGAAGGGAAATGATTATCAACGGGTTTTAAATAGGGCAAAGTTTCAACTCTCTTTAATTCCCCCTTACTAGTCACGCATAACGTTAGAAGACGTGACGATGCATTGTGCTTTCCATGGGTGACAGGAATTTTCGTTTATTTCCGCACCATCTGTACTTTATGAAAATCTATAACTCAAAGAATCAAGAAAACCACCCAAATCATCTTGGTCCATGTATTAATTGCTTTCAAGGAAAATGATCACTATACAAAGGTAAATATTTGCAGTATTTGCAGCCTTTAGGTCCCATCACCAGCCTCCTGGTCCCATCACCAGCCTCTTGGTCTCACCTACCACTAGCCTACTGGTCCCACCACCAGCCCCCTGCTCCCACTACCAGCCTCCTGGTACCACCACCAGTCTCCTGGTCCCACCACCAGGCTCCTGGTCCCAATACCAGCCTCCTGGTCCCATCACAAGTCTCCTGGTCCCAATACCAGTCTCCTGGTTCCATCACCAGTCTCCTGGTTCCATCACCAGTCTCCCGGTCCCTCATCTCAGTGGCTGTGAGATGGGTTGACAGGGATCATCCTACTGTTATAGTAGTCCGTGGCTGTGAGATGTGGCTTGACAGGGATCATCCTACTGTTATAAGTAGTCAGTGGCTGTGAGATGGGCTTGACAGGGATAACCCTACTGTTAAAGCAGTCAGTGGCTGTGGATGGGGTGGACAGGGATCATCCTACTGTTATAGCAGTCAGTGGCTGTGAGATGGGGTCGACAGGGATCACCCTACTGTTATAGCAGTCAGTGGCTGTGAGATGTGGTTGACAGGGATCATCCTACTGTTATAGCAGTCAGTGGCTGTGAGATGGGGTTGACAGGGATAACCCTACTGTTATAGCAGTCAGTGGCTGTTGGATGGGGTTGACAGGGATCATCCTACTGTTATAGCGGTCAGTGACTGTGAGATGGGGTTGACAGGGATCACCCTACTGTTATAACAGTCAGTGGCTGTGAGATGGGGTTGACAGGGATATATATATACATATATATATAGATATATATATATATATATAAATATATATAGATATATATATATATATATATATATATATGTATATATATATAGATACAAATGTAATAGATACAGATATAAATGTCTATATATATATATATATGTCTATATATATACAAAAAAATATATACATATATATCATATATATATATATATAGATCTATATATATATATATATATATAGGTAGATATATATATAAGATAGATATACATAGAGAGATCTATATCTATATACATAGATAGTATATTATATATATATATACATATATATAGATATTTATATATATCTACATATATATATATATATATATATATATACATATATATATATATATATTTATATATTCTATATATATACATATATGTCTATATATATATATGTCTATATTTATCACACAAAAATATATACTTATATATCATATATATATACCACTTTATAGAGGGTATGATTGATAAAGTAACAAATTAATTTCATTGTGTTATCTGACCGGGTTCAAAAGTTATGTAGGTTGGAAGTTGTGCATATGGGAATGTCTTTGTGCCACAACTGTTTCATTCCATGAATTTGGCTAAATTACAAGCACCAATAGGTCACTTTTTTAGGCACCATCATCACATCATCTTCCTCAACTCATCGACATCATCATCGACATCATCATCATCGACCATGGTACATCGTTGTACATTGATTCTATCCTTTTTTGTGATTGTGAATAATGCTCAGATTTCACAAGCGATGAAGGGTCTAAAATACATATATGCTTTCATCTGCAAAATGTATCAACTCGTAATCAGTCAGTCAATAATTGTCCGATCATTGAATACTTTACAGTTCCCGGTAGTTTGAATCGGTAGCAAACATTAATGATTATATCAAGATATGTGTCGACTTCAATGCCCTGCGAATCAAAATAAAATTGGAAAAAAAAAATTCTTAATAATTTCGATCGCTTTTCAAATCTAAATTATTGCTTATTATGTAGAATAACCAATCATAATGCCCTAATGTTACCTTTGTATTCAAAATCTTGTGTAGGCAATGTTTTTTTGAAAATGGATTTGTCACATTACTATTGTATACTTACATTTGTGCCTGACTGGAAATATTCGAATACTGTTATTTTAAGTATATACAAATATGTCTGTAATATGCGCGCTCAACCACAGACATACACGCAAAATATTCTATTTTACCAATAGGACAACGTAGGACTATAAATACAATGGTATCAAGCACAGAAATAACATGTATAAGCAATCCAGTGAACTCATATGTACTCAGTAGATATCAATGCCTGCTACCTTCAGTCTGTCATTCTTCACACTTCCAGGACCCTGACACACTTCGTCCCCAAAACACCAAGAAAGGGCGTGCAAGTCAGTAGAACAACAAACCACTACCTCCTATAAGACGTCTACATTATATGTCTACATCTTGTAAGACCCCAGTCTTACATTGCCGGAGTATTACCCGGAAGACGCCAGAGTAGCAATCCGGGATGCGGGCACAAAATCGGCACAGGTTGTGCATGAAATTCCTGAGGCTCTTTTGGTATCGGCTGTGCAATCAGTTTTTCATGCTGCCCATACTGTGGTCCTATCAACAGCCAAGGTTTCACCCACGAGCGCCTTCTTCTTTTCCTTCGTCTTCTAGCATCATCAGCATCAGCCTTTCTTCTCTTTCTTCTCTCAGTGGCTTAGGTTTCTTTCTCGAGCGCAGCAACAGCTTAAGCCCAGGCCAAGATGAAGTCTAGCGTGTCCAAAAGCAGACCGATTTCTTTTTGTAAAGGTAGTGTCCATGTTTCACGTTCTGGTGTATGCAATGGAATGGTTAGAACAGCTTTCTCTACCTTTTTCGACCCCAATCCGGGTAAAACCGTACTCGTTCTGTGTTGCTGCCGGCCCGCTGCCGCAGTCCTCGGGATACTTTGTAATGTTTCCGGCGTCTTCCGGGCTCTTCCTTGTTTATTCCGGGATCCTCCGTGTTTTTGCCGGGGTCCTGCGGGGTCCGTGCGGCCTCCGTGTTTGTCCATTGCGTAATCACATCCATGTTCTCTCTGGGAATGTAACACGGATGGCGACTCTGGCAATGTGGGACAGGAGTGTTTGATTACCTCTTTTAAGACATCTACAACCTTTGTAAGACCACTATATCCTGCAAGGCACCCTTAATTGAATGAGCGTAAGTTAACTTAGGGAATACCCCATTGATCCATTCGAGGAAAAGAACCCGATGATTGAGAGGTCGGAATTGCAAATGACCGTTGGTCTACAAGTGAAGAGGTCCAGTACGTTGTTGATGTAGATACAACATGAGTTGGGGAGGCAGCGGACGGCGCATAATGTGCGATACGGGTGCTAGCAAGTTGCATTGTCATTAAGAGTGAGTTTTTGTTCAGTATTGGCATTAAACGATTATGTCCCTAGGAAGTTTAGTTTAGGAGGTCTCTTTCTCTGGTATGATAGCGCAAACCTTTTAAAATAAATAAGCTATGTACGATGCCTGGGACGGCGTCTCTATTTTACCAAAGATACTACTAGAAAAAGATATCCAACTCCTGTCATTTGGGGCCTCTGAGCCGTGACACACATACGGTGGCGCCGCCGGACGACGAGTTACCTTAACTAAAACTATGGTCGACGACGGTCGTTGATCCTACTACAGATTTTTCTTCCCTGTTTTCTCTAATAGATCCAATCAACGTGAATTAAACATGTCAAATAAATAATTCAAACAAAATAGTTCAAATCTCTTTCTCAAGAGCATTTGATTTGATTTTTGTTGGCATTATTTCCCCATTATCAAACGAACTGACAGTCAGTGACTTGCCAGACAGTCTGACAGTCCCTTTTTTCATGTATTAGGGCCCACTGACAGCGCCTCAAATCACTGACCTGGAGATCGATATATTCTAATTTGTTTTTGAACGTGTATAGTGGACCCCCACACCATACAATATAGTGATAAATCACACAAATGACAAAACAAAGTCTATTAAATTCTTTTACCAACACACTTGATGGTAGTTAATAAATGCATTGTCATTATAAACACTGACAGGTGTAAATGTGCATTTACTTGTTTACCAAGAAAATTATGGTACCTAATAAAGTTAAGGTACAAACTACAAGGCTGACTATTTACAATGAATGCTACTTAGTATTCCAAACCACATCAAGAATATTTTGGCACAGTGAGCCATTAGTGCACAAACAATGTGTTAACTGATCTAAAAAGATAAGCAAATGACCAAACTTGACTAAACTTCTGGGTTTTCCGATTCTGCCTATTACCAGCTTGTTGTAAACGTATGTTATTTTCCCCCAAGGTATGATGGATGCGAATAATAAGCATTAGGGGCACTTCTGTCTTTTTAACATGACACTGATAACACACTATGGAATTTTATGTATCAATCATAATATATAACATTAGTAACTTTAACTCCTATAAACAAACATTATTAAATATAACATGCTTAACACAGTTAACTGAAGCATAAAAACATATGGATACTTATAAGTAGACTTATAAGACTTTAATTGGTTAACCTTATCTGCTGAAAAATAAATTAAAACAAATAAATGTGATTATAAAACATAAAAATATAGCATATTTTTAATATGATCCTGCATCTTCAAACAATGATTTTTTTTCTTCTTCAGTTTCTCTATTTTCCTTTCTGTAAGTTTCATACCAAAAAACAAGAACTTGCTTAGGATCTAACAACACAAGAAATGTTAATACAATTTGGCCATCATTAATTATTAATTTACATACAAAAACACTTAAGATTGAACACATCAATTTTTGTTTCCACAACATAATTATGAATAAAAAAAATGTATGTATCAACAAAAAAAAGTATACCAAGACGTTCTGTAGACTGTTTGCAAGTTGACAGTTCCAGGTCGGTTCCAGGTTCCAGCAAAGGTTCCATCACAGTTTCCACCTTATTCTTCTTGGAGATTGGATCTGAGCGACATTATGGAGCACGCCTCTTGCTTCCTACCAGTGGTGATGGATTGTTCACATGAACAATGGTAGGATGAGCAGATTTTGGTATCTTAAAACGAATATAAAAAAAAAATAACCACAAGCATGTATACAACAGTTGTTTTAATATCATGAGTGTTTTTTCCTTTGTAATAGCATAATGTTACTACCGGTACAAAATTGTCACGTGCACTGCCAACGCAGAATCCCAGCGTACCCAAACCTAAAAAGGAATCACCAAACAATTTTTCTCCTTCACATTCATGAATATGGAGTCCTCAAAGTGGTCCTGACACACCCTACAGTTGTTATACAGGTAGGTGAGTGACTTGTTCTTCAGATCATCCCGGCGAAAGTTATTCACCAACAACTTGCATCTGGGAAAAAAAATAATGAAATATAATTTACTCCATTACACATTACAAATTGGTATATAAGATACACATTTACCTGACCAGGTGATACCCGACCATCACTTGATGAAATTATATTGTCCACAAAGTTTACAATTCTGAAGGTGGTGGTAAGGGGGGGGGGAGAGTGCTGAACAAGGCAGAGGGGAGTTGTAATTACTGTAATACTACTAGTAATCAAATCAAATTGCCCTCCCCCCAGTGCGCCCCCCCCCCCCACCCCCACACACACACACACGAACCAGATTCAGAGATTTATATAACTAGTCCCATAATACACCCCTTCCTCCATTTGGGCCAATACAAAATACAATTTTTATTAGCAACACCATGCAACAAGTCTATCACAACAAAAACAGATGCACAATGTTTTAGCTTGAAGTAATGGTAAAGTTATGGTATAATCGCGCAAAACCACAACATACAACAATGGAATTTCCCGGAGAATTTTACACGATTAGAATCAATCCATGGCACTTGAACCAAATAATTACCTTCTTTCATCCTTCGGGAAACTCAAATGTCTGTGCCATTTTCTGGAATGGGAGCAGTTTATGGCCGCGCCATACGAGCCGCTGCCGTCTCGCCGCTTGGAGCACCACTAGCGCATTGTGCCACACGGAATAGACGGGGAGTCGGATATCTTTTTCTAGTAGTATCTTTGATTTTACTACATAGATAACTACGCACAGAGTTTGCAATATACTCATCATCAAGATAATCACTTTTCCGCTTTAATAGTAATGTATTGAGCCTGTGGTAAAATACCTTTCAATACTTCAATAATTCTTTTGTCCAATCTTGTGATCATAAAAATCATCTCTTGAGAACACCAGAACATCCCACTAATCAGCATAAATTGATGTATGTGCTTCTGTATGTCATACTGCTGTCATATTAATGTAATTCACCCCCTTTAATTGAAGCTTTATTTGCGAAAGATAATATATATGCCTAAATTCTTCAGTACACCAATGTGCCATAGTTTAACGGATGGTTTCATTTCAGGCCTGAAAACTCATATACCGCATTGACGGGTTTTTATCAATTATGTTTTACTATAAAAGCAACCGGTCGATATTTAAAATAGAAACAGCCATAGCTTGCTCAACGAAAGCAACTGCTCCGCGTTGAATCATGTCTTGTGCAAATCATGTTGAATCATGTCTTTTTTATGCAAATAGCATTGCACTATCAAACCTCAAGGAATGTAGGACGTCCCAGCTTGCGTTTTGGTTCCAGCCAACTGCAATCTTGTTCCAGACAGATCCTCAAAATAACAATAGGTTTAATAGATGAGTAATTTCCATGCTCTGGATACTGCACCATTCTTTCAATGAAGAAACAGCTGGTTGGATGCTTACACTACAGCTGATCACAGCTGATCATTTTCATTTTATTTGCGACAGAGACAAACCAAAATTCAATGTTATACACAATGCCCTTACAAATACCACCCCGCGCAAAGTTACCCTCAAAAAACACGATCATCAGAAAATGCTGTTTAACTTAAGATTCACCGAGCAGACCAGTCAACACAAGAATGAAGTGTTTGGTCATTTATCTTAAACGCGCCTGCTTTTTCACATTTTCTAACTTGCTTCAATGGTAGACTCCACAGCCCTAGAAAGGCTTGCAAGGCTTTCTCATCTCCAGGCGGGCCATCCCTGTTCATGCATAACGGAGGGGCCAGGTTTATAGGAGGAATCTCTAAATTGAGTTGATGCATTCGCACGGCTGTAATTGTTAGCTCTTCATTATGGGGACGTCGTGCATATGTGGTCATAAGGGCAAACTTGCTACCGCTCTTTGAGAACTTATCCATTGCTAGCATGGCGTCGTTAGTGAATAAATGCTGCAATAAGGCTCTGGACAGAATCAAATGGTACGATTCATTCAAGTGGTCCGCTACAATATCACGGACATAGAATTTCCATGGGTAGTTGGCATATTTTTCATTATGATGTGTTATCAGATCGGGGACAATATCCCATCCTGTGTAGTCAACGTCACCCCGGGATTTCAGAAATCGACTCATCCAGGCCATATCTCCACATGGAATATCTAACATTTTTACCCGAGTCAAACCTAGTTCCTTCTTGATCAGTGTGATAACGGTGTGCAAAGTCGCCATTGCTTCCTGACTCCAATCAAGAGTAGACCCAGGACCTGTAATGCAACATCAGAGGAGGTATTCAAATAAGGCTTACAAGTTGATGCTCTTACCGGAATTAAACAAAGTGGCATGCATTAGTGTACTTCAAACGACTTCCTCCCATACATACCATGTAGCATTTGACGGCACAGGAACAATGACAAACCTGATGCAGTCAACTGATGAGGCTTGTTGTGAACTCCTGGTACCCATGCTTTGTTGTCAAACACCTCTTGGAATCCTGTCTTTCTTTCTTCGTGAGTTTCCAATGATTCACCCAGAGGCTTATAATATTCCATAAATTTATCTTCTGGTATTTTCCCGATAATATTTTGTGTTACGCAATTTCTGACATACCTGTCCGAAAATAATTTTGATATATTTTCTACTTCTATTTCTGGAGTCGGTTGATCGCCCGAATATCTAACGATCAAACTCTGATCTCGCTTTGTTTGTGATGTCACATGAATTGTGAAAAATACATATCCAGCGACAAAACATACGACGCCCTGGAGGATTTGTCCTTTCGTTATTCCACTCATGTTGAGCCTGTTACACATACACATTACTTTGCTCATTTACAATGCATGCACAGGACGCATTATTTAGCATCTGTTCACATTTTGAATGGGCCTTTCATGTAAATATTCAAATTATACGTAAGGGTGCCTCAGTTCAATTGTTGCTTAAACAAACATGTGGTTCTGTGTTAGAGCTTCAGTAATACTTTCGTAGCTTGATTCAGCTTAAAAAAAACCAAAGTGTACATTTTAGGGCTTCTATAATGGTCGTCATTGGAGCATAGAACACGTAATTATTGGACTAACTGTGGTTGTATGCTCAAACGAGCAGTTGGCTTTGTGTACAAGGGGTCACTATGATAATTCAATCTTCGTCATTCACGACCAACTCCGAGCTTACCTTTGAACAGGTGTCATCGCTTCACAATCACTAACTTATATTAAGATATACATGAACGAAACTATTTATAGATGCCACATTCCGACATGTTAAGTAAAAGGCAACCAGATGGACCTTAAGACATTCATATATTGCACGTGTATCCCGTACAGCAAAATTCTGCTGTATATTACTCGAACGATTATTGTATGTTATGTAGGTACTACGTTAAAGTTAAAGCCGCATGCAGTGCTAGACTGACACTTGTAAAGAGCAGACACTGATAGTTCGGAAAGCAACGCGTCAGAGATGGGATACCTAATATTCGCCATCAAATGTGCATTGCGATTTGCTTGGAATGAATTCTACCCGGCGTAACAGAGCTTGATACCTGGTTAATCTGTGTATATTTAGTGAGCAGGGACGTTGGATGAAGCATATGCTCAGATTTACGAGCAGCGATCTTAAGCATTACTATGAGGAATTGTTTACATTGTCACAGTCCGAGACGGCCAATATCCGTGACAGCTTGTGCCAGGTACGGACGATGCGATCTGTTCTGTCAAGATTTTGATGGCTGTAGCTTGTATGCGCGCCAAACGGAGATGGGAAGCAAAGAATACGGACACGTAGGGTAGACAGCATGACCTCACGGTACAGTTGTTCAATATGTTTAGGGCTTTGCTGGATGAAAAACGGCAAAGGCGTCTTCATGCAAAAACATTAATGCTAAACACTGGTTGGTCGGAATCCCATGGTCCATGTTTACTCTACAATAAGGGTTTACTAATGAAGATGCTAAGTGACTCATTAAGACGAATTATACATACATCGCTGTATTAAAGCCATACCTGGGTTGGGTTAGAACTACATTACGTGGAACGGCACAGGATGTTAACACAGGCTGGTAGACTGAGATACCATTAACTCGTGTAATTCCATTTGAGCATTCAGTTCAATTTGAGTAACTAATCGACAATCGGATAGCAAATGACATATACTATAAGCAACTATAGAAAGAGCTTACCTTCAGCGTAGAGTGTCAAATGAATTAGGAAATCACAGGTAATTCAAGTGTTTGTTCGTGAGCTTCGACATCAACCATGTCACTAGGCTTGCCAACTGGGCTTGCAACAGCTGCCTCGCGTTCACATTTGCATGTGGCCTTTAGCGCCGTATGGAGAGCACACGGAGTTATATTCATTGTTGAATAATGCACTTGAGCTGGAAGTTGCATCATAGATGGTGCACAATGAACATGAGTGTGTATTCGTGTCAAGATCAACTGAAAGAAAAGATGGTATTAAAATAATGCCTTGGTAATGCTGGAAGTGTAACCGAGCAATGAGTGAAACAAACCATGACCACAATCGAATAGCCCATTGCTGCCAACAACCTGGCATATTAGCCATATTTACTATTTTTTGTCCAAATAATAATTATGATTTGTCACCACCAGACAAAAACAAATTTCTGCTGATGAATGATTCCACGTATAAATTTGTATCAGTACATAGCAGTAATTAGATGCTACAATATAAAATCGCACTGCCCGCAAACTGGATTATTTTTCATCGACGGTGCTAACGTCGTGATTATGATTTTGATCTGTGGTCGACAATTTTGCGACAACTGGCTAGCTAACTTCATAAAGTCCGTCGACGCGTGCAGCTCCATATTATGTCAATTTCGGGCCAACATCATTAACTTTCTATACATTGAAATATACTTTCTAATCCGGCTGTTCCCGTTTTCTGGTCTACAAGGCGTTTACTCTTATAACCCTTTTTTCTTTGTAAGTGCATCAAAATTGCATTCAACTTGCAGCTTTGGGGATGCGACAAATTTATTACGTATAATGTTTGTACATATACTTAGTGCCAAAACGACAGTTGTATCTATCTATTCATAAGGCCATATAATCAATCGTATTTAACATATTGTGGCTTACTGTTCAAGTGTATCGTAATTTGCATCATTACAGAGATATGTGATCATCGTTGTTCTGTTTGTGTGATATGAATCTATTCTTTCATCAGTAAGAAATATTTCCGCGCTATGATTTGAATCAACTAGGGGCTGTATATTTGCTAATTTCTGCTTACTTATATGTCTATGATTTGTTGATATGACACAAACAGATAAATAAACATAGCAAGAGCTCCCAAACCATGGAATTATAATTGACCTGCCTTGTCGTATTGTTGCTCTAGAACAGCTATGTTTTCACATTATTTCAAATGTGTCAACATCTGACCAGCAGCATTGTTATTTTATTTTAAACATTTGAGGTTCATTAATTATATATGCTATTACCCACTAATGTTAATTGAAAATACGTTTGACTGATGTACATTAACATATAACAGACAACATTTTTTGTGTGCAAATAACGGTCTATTTCTGAACAAGAAAATAGATTTGAATTGATTCGAACCATACCTGATCAATATTCAGGATGCCCACCAGATAACTGATACCAACAAAAAGACCTTAAATTCAACCATATGGCATGCAATATCGGGATTGTTGACCTATCACGTGGTCTATGTAGATATCATAGAGGCTTTCCAGCCCAATAATACTGATGCTGCGAGTACTGCTTCCGGTCTTGGAGAGAAAGCCATTACACCCAAATATCTGAAGGTACACACAACAGTGCTTGTTACATATAGCTGACGACATCGCCACAGGAAAGACATTATCATGGTTCAATCGTGTGGATGCAACATAGTCCTCCCATAGTTACAGTTATGCGTTTCGACCTATGACAGATCTATGCTATCCATATGCTCTGAACACTGCCAGTGCTCGACTGTTGTAGGTCCCACTTACTGGTTCTAGTTTCCCCGTAAACGAGTGAGGATGTACATACAACTTATGTCTGTTTTGATCTCCTGTCCATTATTGAATGTAACCTATTGAGGATGCACCCTGATTATATTGTAAAGCTGCACGTTTCAACTAAGTGAAAGAATCTACATTGTCGAACCCTTCTTACGTGCAGTAGGAAACCAACCACCACTACATCCGGGTTAATGTAGCGATGGAAACAACTTACCTCAATCGCGATACAGGGATTATTCATTGCATGGAGCGTTGTACTATCTCGTCATAGCCGAGTCATCAATGTATCCGCATAGGGTCGGGATGGGCGGAGTTTGGGGGAAATGATAACCGGTTACCTGCGCCATGTATGTATGTACAGAGGACTTCAGTTTGACATGCTATTGATGGAGTATCTGGACTATCATTCAACTTAGAATAACCGCAGAATTAAGTTTGATATAAAATTGGCACAAGCAAATAAACGTTTACATTTCCGGGAATACTATTTCCCGCCACTCATTATTGCTACATAAATAATGACAGGATCTAGTATGCTTTTAACGAGTGTCTTTTGTAAACAATATGATTTTTATTGTTTCTCTACATTGGTTCAGTTCTAAAATATACATGGATGCATTGACCAGCAGGCACATTACTGAGAGTCTGAAGAAAAAACATGGCAAAATAATTATGATTATAGCTCCACAGCCATTGAAGCTTGAATCTGTGTCAGCAAAGCGATATGTTGCACAAGACAATGCTCAGAAGCAGCAATCCACACGGCCGGTGTTATCGATTGATGACGTCATCCCCTTCTCTCGGGCCATTCACAGTGTTCACGTTAGGCAACATGCTGAGTTGTACACCATGAGCATGGAGATTAGGATCGCGCCATCGTATGATGCCTAGATACATAAGTGAACCTGATAAGTTAAACAATTATCACAATGAGACCAATTTTTTGTGGGGTGGCAAGTTTTGACCAATTGCAAACATATACTCGAAATGAATGCACTTTGCTATTTGAGTCACAGCTGAATCATGTGTGCCACAGTAGGAATCACAAGTAAAAATGATGTTTTTCTTGGTGTTTACAACAAACAGTGTCCATTGGAGGTCAGAATAGCATGGTATCATAACCCATTCATAATCAAACCATTTAACAAAACACTGACGAGTTACATAATTTTGTAATTTTTTTTGTTACAATCAAACATAATCCACAACATGATCCAACTTAATTTTTGAGTGTGACCTTTCTGGGATGATAGGTCAACAACAGTGGAATCTCTCTCATTTACATTCGAACACGAAGAAGGATGTACTCGGTGAGGGGGGACCTTTATGTGTTGATATTCTTGGAGAGGGACATCTTGGAGATCCTTCCGATTTCCATTGAAACACAACATGTAATAAACGGTTATTGTGGTCTTCAGTCTTGATAATTGAAAGATATAAAAAATACCAGGCCAATGTCATCTAACCATGCCAATGCAGTGTCTGTTCTTCAGCCACACCTTCATTACTTGCTGCCGAGTCTTTCTGGTGTTGGTTGCAGTGCATACTGGCCTCCTCTTGTGTACTTTTCCCCATAGAGGACATGTTCTGACTTCCTTCCACCTGTACACTGTATTCATATTTTAGGTTTTAAAAACAGATGACTACCAATGATAGAGTACTCAATACAACACAAAATATATAACACAAGTTACAAGTATATGGTGTGAAGTCTCCTAACTACAACTCAACGCTGTGAAAATACACATAGTTGCTGTTCAGCTTAGATTTAGAACCAAGTGGAATTTATTTTATTATCTTTTAATCAACACTCACTATTCAATCTGCTTTTGCAGAATAACTCCACTGTTCTCTTCCTCGAAATGTCTTCCTTGGGTGGCAACCTGGCATTTAAATGTAGCCTGGCACTGACATGCATCGCACCCCAGGTCTGCACCTTACCACTGGTCTCTACCTTATCACTGGTCTGTACCTTACCACTGATCTGCACCTTACCACTGGTCTGCACTTTACCACTGGTCTGCACCTTACAACTTGTCCCTACCTTACCACTGGTTTTTACCTTACCACTGGTCTCTACCTTGCCACTGGTCAGCACCTTACCACTTGCTTGTACCCCACCACTGGCTTGTACACCAGAAGTAGTGCACAATTCCAACCGACTCTCATGGCTTGACTGACCATCAGAGTCAGCGATCGAGCTCTCTCTGTAATTAGTCTGCTTTGTGGACATTTCCACCTACACATCCAATGAAAGCGGAGCATGTACAGCCAGGGTGTAAATATTCAATTCATCACAAATACATGGCATAAATAAAACATACTTCAGTTGAGGATTACGAAAGTAGAGACCAAACGTTGTGGTGGTCCAACTCCATGTTTAAATCCTTTGGAAGATTGGTTAATGCATCGCGCATATTTTTTGCCAACTGTCGGTGCTCCAACATGTTGGTGTGCAGGCAGTCATAAGCAACACACATCCGCATTTAGCAAAGACCAACGCCCATCAATAAGCATTGTAGTGATATCAAGTAACTATTAAAATTAACATTGGTCAAGTCGAGGCCTTTAATACGCATTCAACGTGTTGTACTCTTACCTTAATCGTTCAAGATAGATCAGATGTTGATGGGGGTATACTGAATACAGTTATGGCTAGCCTAGTGGGTGCTCAGTCCCAGATAAGAGTTGTCGTTGGGGTTCTCCTCTCTGATTTTTGGTTTCAGCGGGTCCAGAGTGAGATTTTTGGCGTAATATGACCTCAATAAACATAACTTCCACTAAATGGTTCTAGATAGTTACAACGCCGATGAGGGTATATTGAATACAGCTTTAGATAGCCTTGTGGGTGCTTTGTCCCAGATAAGAGTTATCTTTTAGGTTTCCCTACCAGATTTTAGGTTTCAGGGGGCCCAAAGTGGATTTTCGGCTTAATGTGACTTCAATATACATAACTTCTACTAAATAGGTCTAGTTAAAATGCCGAAAGGGATATTCTAAATGCAGATTTGGAAAGCCAAGTGAGTGCATAGTTCCAGACAAGACTTATTTTTTAGGGTTCCCCTACACGATTTTTTTTTGCTGTTGCCAAATATGTGATTTTTGACCCAATGTTTAATGAAATATACATAACTTCCACTAAATGGTTCTATATAATCATAGCGCTGATGGGGGTATACTGAATACAGTTGTAACTAGCCTAGTGGGTGCATTGTACCAGAAAAGAGTTATCTTTGAGGTTCCCCTCCCAGATGTTTTGTTTCCCGGCGACTTTGCCAAACATCTAAAGCATGCTAGAGACGTTTGACTCCGTTTTTTGTCTGAGCATGCGACCATAAAATATGCGTCAACAATTGTCAACAAGCTTTACATCAGGTATTTATAGATCATTAGATACTGTGTGTGCGGGTGCCGACAGACTGCTTGACGTCGCAAGCAAAGACAAGTGATGTGTTTTTTTGCTTGTCCAATAAAAACAGTTTTTGTGTTCTGCGTGCCTTCCACGCTGAGATAAGTGATCTAATCTTTACCCAGTATTGTTATCTGATGACGTCACTATATTCAATAATGAACCCACGCATGCTGTTTTGTTTCACCTTGATAAATTTGTAGCTTCAGCATAACCGACACGGTAGAAAATCAATTGACCGTTTTGAGGGCTGACACATGAGAAAGTCACCAGAAATGAAACACGAATGCTCAAACATTTCCAAGTTTGAAGGATGCTCTTTCCATTCTCTGCAGGCAAACCGTTGATATATTCACATAATTTTCATTGCTGATACCTAACTACATATTGCTGTTCATAATTTATGAAACCTGATGTACGATATTTGTTCCTATTAATGCAAGTATACAGTGTTGTGCGCCGGATAGTTCGCGGCGGCAAAATACATTCTAGTCATGTTTATTACAGAACACAAAATTCTAATGAAAGAAAGGACTTTGTCGATGTCAATAATTATATAACATTAGTGAACAGATTAATAAACAGGCATCATGTCGTGATTGCTCCGTAAATCATAACATACCAGTTATCGGTCGTCATCCGAGCTAAGTCGGCTATTTGCATGGTATCACTATAGATCAGTTGTTTAATATATTGACAATCGCAGGTAATAACAGAGTAGCAATCAATGCTGAGCCAGACAAAAAAAGACAACTACATGACAACATTTTGTCGCTAGAACTATTGCTCAAATCTATATCACAAATACATACTGCATATACAAGCATTTTTGTTCTTTTAATCATCAACCTTCTGACGTTATTTTCAAATTCTGCAGCTAAATCCAACGGTAAGCTGTGAATTAATTTAGTGTATACCATTGGCGCTTCGCCAAGGAATATTAGTCGTCTTCCTTATAATGTCAAACACATTTAACTGCTTAGGTCCGCAAAAAATAAAAGACGCCAAACACCGAATTTTGTTGCTTATATGAAAACAATCATGTAGCGTCAATGTTGAATCATACCGTGTGAACAATGACAGCTACCATATGCCCGTAACAGACTTTGTTAAACGCACATCCAGCAGGACGAAGCCGAAACATATTTGGGCAAAATCAGTAGGCCTATTACTAACTATTTTAAATCGATTCTGAATAGGATCGGTTGCTTGCATTATAACTTGCAATACACGTGGTCTATGTAGATATCATAGAGGCTTTCCAGCCCAATAATACTGATGCTGCGAGTACTGCTTCCGGTCTTGGAGAGAAAGCCATTACACCCAAATATCTGAAGGTACACACAACAGTGCTTGTTACATATAGCTGACGACATCGCCACAGGAAAGACATTATCATGGTTCAATAGTCCTCCCATAGTTACAGTTATGCGTTTCGACCTATGACAGATCTATGCTATCCATATGCTCTGAACACTGCCAGTGCTCGACTGTTGTAGGTCCCACTTACTGGTTCTAGTTTCCCCGTAAACGAGTGAGGATGTACATACAACTTATGTCTGTATTGATCTCCTGTCCATTATTGAATGTAACCTATTGAGGATGCACCCTGATTATATTGTAAAGCTGCACGTTTCAACTAAGTGAAAGAATCTACATTGTCGAACCCTTCTTACGTGCAGTAGGAAACCAACCACCACTACATCCGGGTTAATGTAGCGATGGAAACAACTTACCTCAATCGCGATACAGGGATTATTCATTGCATGGAGCGTTGTACTATCTCGTCATAGCCGGGTGATCAATGTATCCGCATAGGGTCGGGATGGGCGGAGTTTGGGGGAAAATGATAACCAAAATGATAACCGGTTACCTGCGCCATGTATGTATGTACAGAGGACTTCAGTTTGACATGCTATTGATGGAGTATCTGGACTATCATTCAACTTAGAATAACCGCAGAATTAAGGTTGATATAAAATTGGCACAAGCAAATAAACGTTTACATTTCCGGGAATACTATTTCCCGCCACTCATTATTGCTACATAAATAATGACAGGATCTAGTATGCTTTTAACGAGTGTCTTCTCTAAACAATATGATTTTTACTGTTTCTCTACATTGGTTGAGTTCTAAAATATACATGGATGCATTGACCAGCAGGCACATTACTGAGAGTCTGAAGAAAAAACATGGCAAAATAATTATGATTATAGCTCCACAGCCATTGAAGCTTGAATCTGTGTCAGCAAAGCGATATGTTGCACAAGACAGCAGCAATCGACACGGCCGGTGTTATCGATTGATGACGTCATCCCCTTCTCTCGGGCCATTCACAGTGTTCACGTTAGGCAACATGCTGAGTTGTACACCATGAGCATGGAGATTAGGATCGCGCCATCGTATGATGCCTAGATACATAAGTGAACCTGATAAGTTAAACAATTATCACAATGAGACCAATTTTTTTTTGGGGGGGCAAATTTTGACCAATTGCAAACATATACTCGAAATGAATGCACTTTGCTATTTGAGTCACAGCTGAATCATGTGTGCCACAGTAGGAATCACAAGTAAAAATGATGTTTTTCTTGGTGTTCACAACAAACAGTGTCCATTGGAGGTCAGAATAGCATGGTATCATAACCCATTCATAATCAAACCATTTAACAAAACACTGACGAGTTACATAATTTTGTAATTTTTTTTGTTACAATCAAACATAATCCACAACATGATCCAACTTGATTTTTGAGTGTGACCTTTCTGGGATGAGTGTGACCTTTCTGGGATGAGTGTGACCTTTCTGGGATGATAGGTCAACAATAGTGGAATCTCTCTCATTTACATTCGAACACGAAGAAGGATGTACTCGGTGAGGGGGGACCTTTATGTGTTGATATTCTTGGAGAGGGACATCTTGGAGATCCTTCCGATTTCCATTGCAACACAACATATAATAAACGGTTATTGTGGTCTTCAGTCTTGATAATTGAAAGATATAAAAAATACCAGGGCAATGTCATCTAACCATGCCAATGCAGTGTCTGCTCTTCAGCCACACCTTCATTACTTGCTGCCGAGTCTTTCTGGTGTTGGATGCAGTGCATACTGGCCTCCTCTTGTGTACTTTTCCCCATAGAGGACATGTTCTGACTTCCTTCTACCTGTACATTGTATTCATATTTTAGGTTTTAAAAACAGATGACTACCAATGATAGAGTACTCAATACAACACAAAATATATAACACAAGTTACAAGTATATGGTGTGAAGTCTCCTAACTACAACTCAACGCTGTGAAAATACACATAGTTGCTGTTCAGCTTAGATTTAGAACCAAGTGGAATTTATTATATTATCTTTGAATCAACACTCACTATTCAATCTGCTTTTGCAGAATAACTCCACTGTTCTCTTCCTCGAAATGTCTTCCTTGGGTGGCAACCTGGCATTTAAATGTAGCCTGGCACTGACATGCATCGCACCCCAGGTCTGCACCTTACCACTGGTCTCTACCTTATCACTGGTCTGTACCTTACCACTGATCTGCACCTTACCACTGGTCTGCACTTTACCACTGGTCTGCACCTTACAACTTGTCCCTACCTTACCACTGGTCTCTACCTTGCCACTGGTCAGCACCTTACCACTGGCTTGTACCCCACCACTGGCTTGTACCCCAGAAGTAGTGCACAATTCCAACCGACTCTCATGGCTTGACTGACCATCAGAGTCAGCGATCGAGCTCTCTCTGTAATTAGTCTGCTTTGTGGACATTTCCACCTACACATCCAATGAAAGCGGAGCATGTACAGCCAGGGTGTAAATATTCAATTCATCACAAATACATGGCATAAATAAAACATACTTCAGTTGAGGATTACGAAAGTAGAGACCAAACGTTGTGGTGGTCCAACTCCATGTTTAAATCCTTTGGAAGATTGGTTAATGCATCGCGCATATTTTGTGCCAACTGTCGGTGCTCCAACATGTTGGTGTGCAGGCAGTCATAAGCAACACACATCCGCATTTAGCAAAGACCAACGCCCATCAATAAGCATTGTAGTGATATCAAGTAACTATTCAAATTAACATTGGTCAAGTCGAGGCCTTTAATACGCATTCAACGTGTTGTACTCTTACCTTAATCGTTCAAGATAGATCAAATGTTGATGGGGGTATACTGAATACAGTTATGGCTAGCCTAGTGGGTGCTCAGTCCCAGATAAGAGTTGTCGTTGGGGTTCTCCTCTCTGATTTTTGGTTTCAGCGGGTCCAGAGTGAGATTTTTGGCGTAATATGACCTCAATAAACATAACTTCCACTAAATGGTTCTAGATAGTTACAACGCCGATGAGGGTATATTGAATACAGCTTTAGATAGCCTTGTGGGTGCTTAGTCCCAGATAAGAGTTATCTTTTAGGTTTCCCTACCAGATTTTAGGTTTCAGGGGGCCCAAAGTGGATTTTCGGCTTAATGTGACTTCTACTAAATAGGTCTAGTTAAAATGCCGAAAGGGATATTCTAAATGCAGATTTGGAAAGCCAAGTGAGTGCATAGTTCCAGACAAGACTTATTTTTTAGGGTTCCCCTACACGATTTTTTTTTGCTGTTGCCAAATATGTGATTTTTGACCCAATGTTTAATGAAATATACATAACTTCCACTAAATGGTTCTATATAATCATAGCGCTGATGGGGGTATACTGAATACAGTTGTAACTAGCCTAGTGGGTGCATTGTACCAGAAAAGAGTTATCTTTGAGGTTCCCCTCCCAGATGTTTTGTTTCCCGGCGACTTTGCCAAACATCTAAAGCATGCTAGAGACGTTTGACTCCGTTTTTTGTCTGAGCATGCGACCATAAAATATGCGTCAACAATTGTCAACAAGCTTTACATCAGGTATTTATAGATCATTAGATACTGTGTGTGCGGGTGCCGACAGACTGCTTGACGTCGCAAGCAAAGACAAGTGATGTGTTTTTTGCTTGTCCAATAAACAGTTTTTGTGTTCTGCGTGCCTTCCACGCTGAGATAAGTGATCTAATCTTTACCCAGTATTGTTATCTGATGACGTCACTATATTCAATAATGAACCCACGCATGCTGTTTTGTTTCACCTTGATAAATTTGTAGCTTCAGCATAACCGACACGGTAGAAAATCAATAGACCGTTTTGAGGGCTGACACATGAGAAAGTCACCAGAAATGAAACACGAATGCTCAAACATTTCCAAGTTTGAAGGATGCTCTTTCCATTCTCTGCAGGCAAACCGTTGATATATTCACATAATTTTCATTGCTGATACCTAACTACATATTGCTGTTCATAATTTATGAAACCTGATGTACGATATTTGTTCCTATTAATGCAAGTATACAGTGTTGTGCGCCGGATAGTTCGCGGCGGCAAAATATATTCTAGTCATGTTTATTACAGAACACAAAATTCTAATGAAAGAAAGGACTTTGTCGATGTCAATAATTATATAACATTAGTGAACAGATTAATAAACAGGCATCATGTCGTGATTGCTACGTAAATCATAACATACCAGTTATCGGTCGTCATCCGAGCTACGTCGGCTATTTGCATGGTATCACTATAGATCAGTTGTTTAATATATTGACAATCGCAGGTAATAACAGAGTAGCAATCAATGCTGAGCCAGACAAAAAAAGACAACTACATGACAACATTTTGTCGCTAGAACTATTGCTCAAATCTATATCACAAATACATACTGCATATACAAACATTTTTGTTCTTTTAATCATCAACCTTCCGACGTTATTTTCAAATTCTGCAGCTAAATCCAACGGTAAGCTGTGAATTAATTTAGTGTATACCATTGGCGCTTCGCCAAGGAATATTAGTCGTCTTCCTTATAATGTCAAACACATTTAACTGCTTAGGTCCGCAAAAAATAAAAGACGCCAAACACCGAATTGTGTTGCTTATATGAAAAAAATCATGTAGCGTCAATGTTGAATCATACCGTGTGAACAATGACAGCTACCATATGCCCGTAACAGACTTTGTTAAACGCACATCCAGCAGGACGAAGCCGAAACATATTTGGGCAAAATCAGTAGGCCTATTACTAACTATTTTAAATCGATTCTGAATAGGATCGGTTGCTTGCATTATAACTTGCAATACACAATCTATGCAATAACCTTGTGAATAATATAGGTAGAATATATTGCATTTGTATTCAAGAATTTGTTTTGGCAATTACCCTTTCGCTTGTCTATAAATTACCAGCCCTCCGTCAAATAGAACACAGTCCAGTGTAAGCCAACCATCTCAGTCTAGTTTTAACAAAGCATCTGAAACCTTTTTGGTAGCTATATTTATTTTGCAAGGCCAGACGAATGGAAGACGCATAATTTTTGGACAAATCGTTTTATTGAACGAGAACCAGTTGTGGTTGTGTTGTGCATTCCACGCTGAGATATATGATTTAAGCTTTACCCAGCCTAGTTATCGTATGCCGTCGATGGTTGCTATATCATCAATCAGTCAATGGAAATTATAAACAAGGATGCTATTAATGCAAGTCATAGCAACAACCCTTAAGAGAAATGTAATTTAACGTGATATGTGACCAACTAGTGAACTGCAATTACCAAACGACAGTTTGACTACCTCCATAGCGTAGCTTAAACACCACCTTGTATTAGTTAATGCCAGGGGTAGACATTGCGTCCATGAATTTAAATTGGTTAGGCTCAGTGACGGCTTTATTACACTCACCATTCATACATATTGCATGCCCATTGTGGCTTTAATAATGGTACTACATCCACGGTTTCTGCTTCCTCTGTCCCTGGAGACGCTAGGAGTCACTGCGTTGCTGGTGATATTTTATTGACGCCTGTAATATATGTGACAGCTTGCATTATAAATCGTTATGCAATGAGGACATAAGCATTTTTGGATAAAAAGGTTCTGATTAGACTCAAAACAACTTAACAAATTGTTCAGAGAATTATTAAGAATGCGATTATATTGACCACTCTTGACAACATTAATGTATGTGAAGGGGATTGATATGTCACAGCAACAGAATGCAGATAACATATATTGCAACATCGACCATTTCTTTACATCTTACTGAAAACGTATGTTATACAATAAATAACAACGCCAGGATATGCTTTTGTTGCCTCGTAGACATTGCTTACACATTAGCTGAGCTTGATGGCGTGGCAGGTGATTGTTGTGTTTCGGGGGGCGGTGCCCTTATACGTAATGAAAGGTGCTGATTGGTGGGTTGTTAGCGCGACAACCAATCAATTTTGATTCATCGCAGTCAGGACAAATGGGTGTGGCTTCTGTTTAAACCCGACAAATGTTTAATCACAAGAGGGACGGCGAAAGAGGGGTCTATATATTTCAGATCAATATGTTGAACACATTCATGTAAAGAATTAGATGGCTTTTTAAAGATGCTTTTTTTTCATGGAGAATATTACCATATAAATGAGCTTATGGGTCAATACACTCAGAAAACAGCACTTCATACAAATGCATCATTCCATTCGTCTGTTCAATTATCTTTTGTGTATTTTGGTTTTTGTCAACGACCTAATAGTGCAGAATAGTTAAATTATGCTTCCTCTATGAGACGGTAATCTTTCTTACACAATCATCAAAAAATGTATTCTTTAATTTTTCGCCATCACCGACGAGATTACTCGTTTTCCTAAATATGCGGCGAGAAGATCGACTGGTTGAAAGTGTCGATAACGCATTATGACCAATGCGCCAGAACATGGCTAAGGAAATCATAACGGGGAGTTTAAGATTCTGGGAAAACGTGAATCGAATCAGGTTTTCAATTTGCTCTGAGCACGATTTGTGTTCTTGGAGAGCAGATACGAGACAAAAATAAGCCCCTCAAGTTGACTCATTCTATATGCTATGGAACGCCATTGCTAAGATTAGACTCCCACCCGCGCGTGACATAATAAATCACATCACATAATTTCATTTCAAACCATAAAAAAAATTTGACCACTGACTTTTGAAGTAAATTTGGTAATATGGTGCAGTGATATATGTACTATGAACAAAATTAAAAATAATGGTAGGTCGTGTAATCTATGGTAAGCCACAATGGATTTGCTGTTGTATTCTGTAGAGTGCGGTCTATTACAATATTCAAACCTCCATAGAAAAAAATTGACAACTGACTTTTAAGTAAACTCGGTAATATGGTACAGCGGTATATGTACTATGAACAGAATTTTAAAAAATAATAGCAAAACTATAAAAAAACTTTTTCGAACATTTTTAAAAATGACATACAATGACTGCTATGGATTATTATAAAACATATATGTTTATTTGCATAACACATAACTTTAAAATTGACGTACAAAATAATAAATAATTGTCATGTACATAGCAAACAACATAACGACTAGTAAGTTAGAACGACACTATCAATTTCCGAACAGTATAATTCCAAAAGACACATCGTCATCACATTCATCAGATCGAAGATCATTCTCACAAATCCTGATAACAGCTTTATTAAGATTCACCATCCTAGCTGCAGATGCTCTTCGTTGTTCTAACACGCTCGCCTTGTCAATCCTTTAGATTTCATCTTGATCTTGCGTAGCACAGGCCAGAGACCAAGTGGAAGTATAGTTTCTTTCTGAACCGTAGGTCATTTATATTTGAACTTGGATTGTGTCGTACATGAGATGCGACTTTGATCTAAACTCAACGGAAATAATTCGTCGCTAAGTGCGCACAAATTACTTTAAAGTCAACTCGTTGCAGCGCAGATGCGGGCGCACCGGGCGCGAAAATACGCGCAGCGCGTCAAAGGTGGTTCCCACCAAAGCACGCGCAATTACACGACGGCCGCTTGGTGGCGCGGCAGTGAACTGTAGCATTTCCCTTTAAGATAGGACGATATTATCGCCACTTGTTTCACACTGGCAACTTAATAGGCTTTATCGACTGTCATAGGATACTTTGTGTTCATCAGCCACGGTTGTTCTCTCTTGCGGTTTGGCACTGTAGAATATGGCAAGCATGATCAGGACATTATGATGGATCAAATGCATCATTCACGTCAACACAATGACCACATGCAATGTTTATCCTACTTAGGGCAATGCAGCACGAAGGAATGTTTAACAAAATTATAACAATTGTATGATGTATGCTATCAGTAGCACTACATTAAATCGCGTCAGATGTATACTAAGGCTGGTTATTATATCAGTTGGTTGTACAAGCAAGAAGCTTATAGCTATGCTAAGAGGGCTCACTCGCGCTTTGTCATAACGTCTCTTATAAGTTATAATTACATGAAAATTTATGATCAATTCAGGGGTGCGTTCGCTTCGACCAATCAGAAGACTAGATATCTTCAACACCTGCCACCGGCGCGCCCAGTTGGATCAACAGTCCAATGTGCTTTTGTTGATTCAAGGGTGGACTCCTGTGTTTAAACCATTTGCATAAACCATTTCATTCTTATTTGCGATCAATTATAAGACCAGTCCCCAAAATGGCAAAACAAAAACGCTCTCCCTAATCACACAGACAAATGCAACTACGATACCAGACCCATTTATTTTGAATTAGATAAGACTGTTTGAAGTCATTGATTATATCAGAAAAGGGCAGATTACTTGGCCTCATTTGCATACTAACCACGTAGCTAGTCGTTCTAATTAGATGGTATCCTTTTTTGGATGGTCTGGTGTCTATATATACTTGTTTTTACCGGCAATTTCTCTTAGTAAATTCAACGCTAACAGGAAGGTAGCTCCGGTCGAATGGTGATATAAATGTCTTCTCAGACGTCTTGTAGGGCTTACAGGACGGCTGTTGTCGTCCTTTTTTCTTTTCTTTTCATCCCGTAGCCGAACCTTCAATTTATGCACATCTCCGTATATTAGGGACCGTGCGACAGGATTAAGGTTGATTCGAGTCGTAAATACCTAATATTAGAATCGCCAGATTCGTATCCAACCGTAGATACGTGCTCAGAATAATTCCAGGGCAAAACTCGATACAAATTTCCCAGAGTCTGTCTTAAGTCTGGCCGTCATGATTTTACTAGCCGTGTGCTGGCAAAGCGATCATAATGTGAAGTAGGCACTGTCGCTTTTCTTGCGGCATATGTCGAACAAGTTACCTCTTTTTTGTACGGTAAAAGTTTTTAAACTACCCATATTTTCATCTGGTGACAAAAGAAATGTCACATAAACCATTTCATTCTTATTTGCGATCCATTATAAGACCAGTCCCCAAAATGACAAAACAAAAACGATCCCCCTAATCACATAGACAAATGCAACTATGAAACCAGAACTACTCGTTTTGAATTAGATTATCGATCTTTGACTAGTTATTCCACAAACAACGTATCCACGATATATAAGGCACCGCCCCCAAGCCAACATTCATCACCTGCAACAAACCTGATCTCTTCCCACCCCAGCATACCCCCCCCCCCCCCCCCCCCCACACACACACACACATCGCACACCCACTCCCTCGTGCATAAACCAGCCCAGCGGAATTTTCCTCATTTATTGTGGTTGATAACTAAAACAATCGACGATGGCTGTATGAAACTAAGGGCCATGTCCATAAAACTCCTTACCACCCCTTGCTTTGAAACCCAAAAGTTTGCTTTCGAGGGTCAAATAATCTGCCGTTTTCTTATACAATTAATGACTTCAAATAGTCTTATCGACACGACGCATTTGGATCGAGAACAATAATAAGGTAGTTTGATTTGGCGCCCACCCTTTGACAGCGGCGTTACCAGGCGTCATCTATGTTTACCTTAAGAGACATTATCGACGTACACACGTTTGCGTCCTAAAGGACGGCTCCTATTGGCGGATGAGAGTCGTCGTTGTAAAACGGCAGATGTTACGCCAAGGCCAGTTCGTTATCAACGGACAACATTCCACAAGTTCCCGCCTTCAGTTACGCTGGTTACCTGGTTATTGCCATGCGGGTTTTTTTCCCCAAATCGTTAGATTTCGTTCACATGAAAAAGCTAAATAAAGCATGATTTTTTTAAAAGCACGTTTGTTGTAGGATATGCCCCGGCGTTACCATATGCTTACATAACCCAGAAGAACAAGTGTAGCCGCTCGCTGCTGCCAAGAGGTCAAGGTTCATTAATTATGCACTGACAAATGTACGAAAGTTCCCCCTGAGCTGTTATGGCTGTTCCCTGTTTATTTGCATAACGGTCTTTTCTAAATTATACGCCTATGCTTTCTGAAAATGTTATTATAAGCAGGATGTATAAACGCACAGTCACTTACACAATCTATGTGTAAGTGTAGCCGCTCGGAAACCGGGCCTAGGACCCCTAGCGCCCCAATATCAACAACAGAAGAGATTAAATTATACCATTAATTGGGCTGTTAACACATTTTCCAAAAGTAATTATCACTTCATTTTGGGATCGGCTTTACCTGTACAGTTTCTTACATTTCAGTCATGTATCAAATGTGTTACATCCCTCATTCCTCCATGATTGTACCTAATAGGTCATTTTCAGAGACTACGTTCGTTGACCTCCCCATGCTGACCCTTCTTTGGATAGTGGTTGGCTTGACTTATAGTGGGTATACGAATCTCGCATAAAACTCAAAACGCGAAATTCAAACCGTATTGACTTTCCTGCCACCTGTCATTCACTTTGTCACTCAACAACCATGGCTACATCAAAACTGTCCAAAGAGGTAAACTCTCAGGAAAACTAAGTTGACAGTGATCACAGTGTTAACATATGCCTTACTTCCGAAATACTATACCTCCATATCACCACCCTACGCTTTTGAGGCCACAGCGGAACACTCCTGCTCAACGCGAGTGTCCTACCACATGTGATGATTACTGCACTCCCGAAACGGCTCGACTGAACCTGACCCAGTGGCTCAATTGTATCGCACTGGACCATTGCCCCAGCGGCTTGGGTCGTGGGTGGGCTTCGGTTTTGTAACTATAAGGGCAGCTATCCAAGCATCACAATCATCCTCATCCATCACAGTCGCGACATCATCTCGTTTCCTTTACACACCCGACACGGTATGCCGGATCTACTTTCAATCATCAGCGTATTCAGAATGCAGACGACATTTGATTTTTGAACCTGAGCCAATCCGGAAGACTGTTGTCATTTGATTGGTTCATAGTAACTGTCGTACTGTTTACATATTGAAAATCCGTTATAGTAGCCGCGTGCGTGGTTATATTTTCAAAAATAAACCTTGTTAGTTTTAAGATAATGTAAGCATACATTCAAAAGGTCCCAACGACTGCGCGCTCAGAACTGAGGGTGCAGATTATAGGTGTCATTCAGTTGGGTTTGTTAGGACTGAATTATCCACACAAAAACCAAGCAATATACAGGAATCAATCAAACCTGCTTTAATCACATGAAAGACAAAACTCGTGTGCCCGTTCTAGACAGGTGTCCGCTACAAGGAGTAGAACCTTTCTCTCTCTGGATAGAGCTATTATGTGAACGCCATTTTATTATGTCCGGCAGTTCATGCACGTTTACAGACACATCTCAGAGGGGAAAAAAAGAAATCGCAAGCAAATATAATCGATCTACAATTTCAATGGCGCGCCATATCTCAAGCAGTGTTTGTGTACGAGCAAAATAAGGTAATTCGAAAGACAGA
>CM067357.1:52215381-52407881 GCA_034190875.2 Urechis unicinctus
GATGGCGAGGGCAAGAAACACTGCCGTTCGGTTTCCGACGTAAGGCAACCCAGCGTCTAGACAATCATGATGATTCAGAATTAAGAATAGTGGCCTACATTGCACCACGTCCTTCAATGCTCATTAGCATACATAGCTCCGGTAGAACAGTAATATAAATACTCGGACGTCTTGTAGGGCTATATCATACATAACATCGTCGGTGCATTTCATCGGGTCACTACCTTTTATCGACCCATCAAGCCGAAATTCGCGACCATGAAAGTCAGCCGGTATCAATTGACATCGACATGGTTTTTTGAGTCGCCCTTATTATCGCCCGCGAATCGTCCTATTTCAAGGTTAAACATGGACGGAACGCGAAGATAAACCCGGCTAGCTGGAGACCAGCCAACAAAGTAACGATGATCACCGACAACAGTAGTCATCCCATAATGCTGATCACCACTATCGATCATTAATCGATTATATACTTTAATAAAAGTTATGGGGATAATATCATTGCGCAGCTGAGGTACGGACGTGGGCGTGACCCAGATGGGCGTTTCAAATGTAAGCTGATGCCAAATCCACGATGATAATCGATAGCAAGGAGAGGGTTGCCTGCTTGTCACCATGTTTCGCTGGTCAACATGTCTAGCTGTTCAGTAAACAAGGTGACCGAAGGAATGCCGAGGTTGAATAGGACATGATAGTTTGACGTCAGAATCTGTGTATGTAAGCACCTGGTTGTATCGCGTCAAGTGGTACTCACTGTATGTTAGTAAATAAAATTATCTTTTTTTTGCTTCCAGGATATCTATGGTACATCAGAATATGGGCCAGGGATTGGCATGGCTGAGAGCCCTGGGGAATATCCCCAACCCCACTTACACACACCCGCGCGCACACACATTATATCTTTATGCATTTTCGACAGAAATTCAGCCCGGTTCAAACGTACAGGTTAATATGGAATATTACTTCTTTATTCAAACTAGTTACAATGAGGTAATGTTCCCAATAGAACTATCTTGTCATTTTAGCAAATAGACAAGAACGGAAACCAATTATAAATTGAACCCGGCAAGATGCATCTTTAACGCACTTTTTTCGCCTCAGCCCCCAACCTAGTCACTAATAATTAAAGAACTGTATATTAAAAGCTAATAATGAGGGGTGTTTTGAGACTCAGTATTATCTTTTATTAAACGTAATTTTAAAATGATAATTGTTATGTCGAGTCAGTATTGGGCGATTGTGAGCGGCTGATGAGAGAACGAATGTTGAGGGAAATGAATGGTTGATAGGATGATAGGTGAATGAAAAGATGCGCTGTAGATGAATCGGTTAACAGCTATTCTTAGAGTCGCTTATATGGTAATGGACATTAAAATGAACGCCTCAGTGAACTAAGCGTCGTATATATTACTTCGATCATCGGAACTCGGTTACCGATGCCAAGCTTCCGAGCCGCTATCTGTATATAAATATATATAATTACGTAAGTAATAATACATATATATATAATATATATATATATATATATATATATATATATATATATATATATATATATATATATATATATATATATATATATATATATATATATATATATATATATATATATATATATATATATATATATATATATATATATATATATATATATATATATACAGCGGCTCGTCGCTCGGATATAAGGAAACAAAACATTATTTGATTTTCTCTCACAGGCCTATGCGCATTCGCGGATAAGTAAATTCATTACCCTTGGGACAATGAGCCTCGTCAGGCCACACCGCCTGCCATATCGAGTTTTGGCGCGCTTCACTCACAGCCAGAAGGTTGTGGGTTCGATCCCAGCTCCGGTTTAGACTGGAAGATAGTGCCTGAAATCGCAGCACCTATTCTTGTACCAACAAGACATATACCCCATGCACGGTGTTGAATGAATTTTATTCACGTACTTCACCGTGTAAGCTGTACATGTTAGTTGCAAGCGGAGAACAAGTCCTAACTGCATATTTAATTTACAATTACCAAAATATTGACAGCAAGCGTCTTGTTTGACCGATTTACACAGCTGAAGAATTCTACAACTGACTGTTGATAATTTTTTTTACGAACTATTCAAATACAGACAAAGCCAGAACTTGTCTAACGTTATTAGACCAAGAGTCTAAATTTATATTCGACAAATATTTACATCACTACAAGTTCGAAATATAACGTTTCGTTCATGAATTTTACAAGATTTATTAGCGTTATTCAACTGTTCAAACGAGCATCCGTCAACATGCTATCGGCTTCTGCGAAATGTCGTTGAGAAACGCGCCACTTTTCTGTAGGCCACGTTTGCGAGCAACCACGATGTGCCCACGAGTGAACAGCGTAGTGCTTCATTGAGTGGTCGTAATTTGCATATCCATGTCAGGTTACCGCGCCGCAATGGCTGTAGCGTAAACCACCAATTTAATAGAACCAAATGTCTGCGCCACATTGTTTAAGATGTATCGTATGCGGTCCATAATGAAAATTATAAGAGATATCAGTAAATAATAAAGCAATAGATGCAAAGTTTTATCAATATTGGATCAATTTTAACCCTCAGTATTAATTACTGGGCGTAAAATATGGTGACCAATTTGTAAGAATATAACAAGGTTTACGGTACTTAAGGCGTCAATTCGTCGAGTATAAAAACATAGGTCTCCATGTTTTATCAAGCGCGTTAACTTTACTTTATCATAGACTGATTGTTTTATCCTATTTAACGAGAAAAAATATAAATCAAAGCTCAGTGGTAATTATGATGCTGTATCAATCACAATGTGGCATTTATACATGTGAAGAGCACATATTTGGCAACCAAATCACTACGCTTAATTAATTATGTATGCAAGAGGTCACTGGGTGACAGTATATATTAGGGAACTGCTCAGCAACCAGTAGTCAATGGTGGATCAGCATCATGGTGCAAATTCTTACTAGATCAACGTCTGTGGACAAAGGCGTAGCTGAGAACGGAGATATTATCGAAAAGGTAGGTTAATCCTAACAAATATTATATTTGTCAGCGTTGGGTCTGGGGGTGGGGCCTGACGGGTTGTTTGACAATCTTTTGTCGCCTGCCAGGTTGCAAAGCCGGTATCTGGGGATTGCGCGGCTGCAGACCCCTTGTTGGAAGATGAAACCCCGGAGGATTCGGACCTCTCTGGGGAAGAAGAAGATGGGGAGGTCACTGAATCGAAAACTGACCCTTGGGATGTCCCTGAACTACAAGACAACAGTCCGGCATGGTCTTGTAAGTAAGAAGTCCTTCAACGTACGACCCGGTGATAGGACAACTCCCACGTGGGATGACATTTGGGTCGCTGCCAAATTGCGCTCGCATATGTTCTTGCGATTTTCTTGGATATTCGGATCAGTTTGGACTGCAGTCAGGGAAAATACAACTTCATTGGTTTTTTTTTCGAAGTTTGTTGGCGATACACCATGTGTAGTCATTACTTAGATTTAAATCGATCTATCTAACTTGGGCCTCCAGATAAAACACGGGTTCGATATGACGTCATACAAGCCGGGGCTTGCGTTCTGCCGACAAGGCGGGACTGTGCGATGTCAGCGATCCGAGAAACATGTTGTCAAGTGGTCGAATGTTACACAGCTGCATTCTTATTCATTTTCTATTTCGTTTTATTTGCCATTTATGTTGTCGTTATTCACACGAACTGCTAGCGCGTTATGGGATACGCGTATTGACATGGACGGGTGCGTTCTGATGGCGCGCTTTCTGCCGTTAGTCGCAGCGATGAACCGGTTCCCGTTGGTTCTGAGGGATAAGTTATGCAATATTGGTCTCGCTGCTCATGAGACCTTCCTAAGATCGCCATGCGAGACTTCTGTCTATTCAAATTTGTCAAGTGGCTTGTTTCATTAACTTGGTTAGATTAGTTGAACCTGTGAACGCCCAGGTATGACGTTGCAGCGGACGTGACTCATTTAAGTTGTAAATATCTGAATTTCAGCATTGAAAAGCAACCTTTACCTGTTATGATTTGTACTAAGGGCATAAAATAGGTTGCTACATATTTCTACATATTATTCTGGCCAAGGCCACAAAAGGGTGCTGATAATAATGCCTGGCCTATCATTGTGTCAATACACTGGGGAAGTAGTGTTGCAGTGTTTTTGTATTACATGGACATAGTATGAAATGCTTTCAAGAGTAGAAAACCTCATTAAAGGTGATAGTTGGTGCAATCAGGCAGAGGCATTTTCCCTCTATCATGACTTCTCTCTCTGTCTGTCCATGCACTGTGTGGGGCAACTCTCATATAACTTGCGCATACAATATATTAACACTTGACTTGGGACGCTGCATTGATAGTTATTTATTTTAGTTGGATAGTTCAATTAGTTAATATTGGTATATATAATGAGTAGTTTGTTTTTGTCATTGCAGCTCTGACTACCTGTGGTAAGGTAGAGCGTGTTCTTCTTGGATGGGTCCTCAAACCGATAGCCCTGGTGGGGCTACTCTACCTATTTGTATGCTCACTGGATTTTCTCAGCTCTGCATTTCGGCTTCTAGGCGGAAAGGCTGCGGGTAGGTGTAAACTGGAAATCTTTGAGAGAATGCATGAATTGGTTTAAACACCATCTATAGAGTCTTGAGGTGAATATAGATTTAATTATTGTCTGAATGTTTGAGTGGATGTGTTGTAAGACTTGATTCTCTGTATATCAATAAACGTTTTTGAATGGTGTCTGTATTTTAGGTGAGGCTTTCTCCTCCAATGCTGTACTTCAGAACCCAATTGCTGGCATTATGATTGGTGTCCTGGCAACCGTACTGGTTCAGAGTTCAAGTACCTCGACATCCATTGTAGTTACCATGGTAGCCTCAGGATGTGAGTATCAAATCAATTTAATTCATTGCATCTTTATAATTAGGTGTAACGACTGTTTAGTATAATTAATCTGATATGGTAAATTATAATTAATGCTCTGCCTAAATTGTTAACTGAATTTTAAGTTTTAATTACTAACATGATTATCTATAAAATTAAATGACTCTCCGCCGGGGTTTTCCAGTGTTGAATGTGAGACCCGCCATTCCCATTATTATGGGAGCTAACATTGGTACTTCCGTCACGAACACAATAGTCTCCCTTGCCCAGTCGAATGATCGCGATGAGTTCCGCCGAGCCTTTGGGGGCGCCACTGTGCATGATATGTTCAACTGGCTGTCTGTTATTATCCTTCTGCCGATGGAGATAGCAACTGGTAAGTTCCTGAGATTCGCAAAGGTTTCATTGAATAACCTATCTAATTGCATCTCGAAAGCCACCCCTTTCGGCTAATATTCCCTTCAAATCATTGATATCCTGATGCAAGATATTTGAGGCTACGAATGATGTTTGATTTTCGAGACATTTGTGTTTTGGAAAGCAAATATCAAGTTAACCTGGTTGAATATTGATAGCTAATGGGGATGGTTAATTGGTTTTTACCTGTGATTATAGGATACCTGTTCCACCTCACTAGCGCCATTGTCGACGGCTACAACTGGACAACATACACCGGCGGGAAAAAAGACCTGTTGAAAACCATCACCAAACCGTTTACAAAACTTGTTGTTCAGGTTAGATAGAATTATTTAAACTCCAGGGTCTGATTCGGAGCCTTGAATAATTCACTTACAAGCAGCCCTTTTTTTTAGGGTTAATTAAGGTTCACTTAATGAAATGAGTAAGGATATTTGCATTTCATACATGTTTGGGATCTTTGGCTGATATTACCAACCTGCCTTAATTGGTGTGGATGTATTTATTTGTTGCAAATCTTAATAGTTTTGTGTTTTTTAAAGTTATATATTGTGTTTATAAACAGCTGGATAAGAAGGTGATTGAGAAAATAGCAGTAGGGGATAAAAGTGCTTACAACCAGAGCCTAGTTAAGGTGAGCAGCTGCTTATTATAACTCTGTCAATAAAACTAAAGCTCGACAGCATTCGTGGTGATCAATTGAAATATACTCTCAGTAATTACCACCATGTAATTTTTTATTACATTTGATACATAATATAGTGAAATGAACTGTTAACGATGGATAAAGTGAAGCTTGTAACTTTTTGAGGAGAGTGCTAGTGATATTAGTTAACTTTGGTGGACATTTTCATGAAAATGTGTACAGTTTTGTGTCTTTATCAATTCCAGGAGTGGTGTGAATACAGTAAGCAAGTAGTGGAGCTCAATGTCACAGTACTGAAGAACACATCCCAGACTCTCCCCGATGGCTCGACAGTCTACCAACTGGTGGATGTCATTGAATCACAAAACATCACAGTGTCGGTCCCTGTGAAAGCCTGTAAGTGAATATACATATTCTGACTCAAATTAAAGATGAAAGTAAGATACTAGCTTGTTAACTTTTGAATAACTTGGTTGGATGTTTGAATTGATATGACAGTTAGTGGACAATTCTGAAGGAGAATATTATTAGGGGGTGTTAAATACATAAGAAATAATGCGTCTCAAATGTCTTTTTCAAAATTGGTGTTAACATAAAGTATGGAATTGGTGTTGCATTATGAGACGATGATGATGGATTCAGCGGTTGTAATATTCAATGGTTGGGTTTTGTTTTATACAGGCTCATTCCTCTTCCACGACACTGGGATGAGTGATATGGTTGTCGGACTGATCCTCCTGGCTGTGGCTCTAGTAACCCTATGTTCCTGTCTTGTCTTAATGGTCAAGATCCTCAACTCGGTATTCCGCGGTAAAATGGCACACATCATCAAGAAAACCATCAACGCTGACTTCCCTGGCTGCTTTTCATTTTTGGCAGGCTATGTTGCCATGGTAATAGGGGCTGGAATGACGATCCTGGTCCAGAGCAGTTCAGTTTTCACGTCGGCCATGACACCTCTGGTCGGTGTAGGCGTTATCAAGCTGGAGAGAATGTACCCGTTGACCTTGGGGTCAAATATTGGGACGACCACGACAGGGTTACTGGCAGCATTGGCAGCAAGTGGAGACAGATTGCCACTCGCCTTGCAGATTGCCTTGTGCCATCTCTTCTTCAATATATCTGGAATCTTGATCTTCTACCCAATCCCGGCGATGCGGTTTCCCATTGGCATGGCCAAGACTATGGGCAATACAACGGCCAAGTACAGATGGTTTGCAGTTTTCTACGTGATCATGATGTTCTTTGTGATGCCTGGGTCTCTATTCGGCCTGTCTCTGGCGGGTGACATCCCTCTCATCGTTGTCGTGGCGATCCTCTTCAGCCTCCTCATTCCTGTTGTAATCTTGAATGTCCTACAAAGCAAGTGCCCCATGAAATTGCCGGCGGTGCTCCGCAACTGGAACTTCCTCCCTTGCAAGTGGATGCATTCATTAGAGCCGTTCGATCGTCTCTTGAGGAAATTCCTCGGCATCTTCATGAAATGTTGTCCTAAATGCTGTACTGAGAAACCAACCACTGGAACAGACTTACCTGATGAGGTTGTAGTTTACCATGGCAACCAGCAGCTGTCGAGTTCCATCCAATTGCAGACTATAACACTTGCTGCATTCGATGATTCCTCGCTGAAACTGGACCAGCTGGATGAGAAAATCTGGCAAAATGACTCTAGCGCTTCTGCGTATGGTAGCAACGAAAGTGGATACTGTACGCGGATCCAAACAGCCAACAACAGCCCCAGTCCTTCCAAATGTCCGTCAAAGACCTCTTTATGACCTCTCAGTATTTAAAGACCTTTTAGTTGCTATCGTCATATCGTTGTCATGTGTGTTCACTCATAAATGCTGGCATTCAAGTTATTTCTGTGTTAATGTGGTTTGGGAAAGTTATCAATATAACATGACCCCTGTTTCAACAGCATTCCTAGATGTGAAGCACATATCTAGTGCTATATCACTGAGTGGGCGTATTTTGTGGATGTGTGGAAGTTTGTTATTTATAGAATATGTGACTGAAAGTTGTGAAATTGATATGGGTGAACAAAGCACAAACTTTAAACAGCTGATTTTTAGATGGACAAACATGCCATCAAAAATCTCTGCTTTGGGATGAACAAAAGATCAATTGTTTGTGTCCCAAGCAATGTTGATGTACAATTTGCCTGTACCACTTTTGTTGCCTCTAGATTTACTAGAGATTATTTTTTAAAAGTTGTGTATGGTGTGAACTCGTTAACTTTGTCAAATGTTTTGTATTTGCACATTGTTGTTTTAAGTGTGTCAATTTGCTATATCAGATATTTTTTATTAAAAAAGAATATTTACTAATGTTTACATTTGTTTGTTTTATTTCTGGTTTTGAATACTTGTTAGAACAAAACAGTAGGATACTTTTGCCTTTCAAAACTAACTTGGGATCAGACATTACTATGTATACTAAATAACAGGCATTCAAATAATTTTAGTTTTGTGCTGGGTAACATTTCTTTCAAGTAATTCATAAGTATATGGCCTTCTGTGAATCTTCAATTTGAATACGAGGCAGCATATAACAGTGTTGTTGCTTTTAAACCCTATACTCAGTCACCAGTCCTAACTGAATATGCCAGCAATATGTTATAGAAATGTAGTGCAACCAAACATGTTGGCTACCTGCCCGACCAGTTATCAGATTACGGCAGTAAACATTGAATTCCTGTGTTATCAGATAGATAACATGGGTTTGTTAGTAAATACAGTTTCATTCACTATTATGATTATAATATCAATGAAAGTAGTTCGGCAGAGCATATCTTTGACCTGATGAGGATCCAGTCAATGGGCGGCTGAGAATGGACCTGGTGTTATCTTATCACATGTGATAATAGAGAGATAGTAGTGGTATGTATTGTAAACAGGTGCTTGGTTCCGTTTGTTAGGATTCCGAGCGCCAATCAACCACATATACAGACCCAGCGCATTGAACCCTAGCAATGTGACACAATCCACTAGGCTATGAAATGACCGATTTCACCTCTGAGCCAATGATTTCGCTATTTGTAGACCAACCCATTTCTCGAGCAGCACGTGTCTGTATTGAATACCACGAGAAGATCGATGCTAGCTACCATCTAATGATCCAATAACAACAAAGCCCCCAGTGCGATGACCTTCACATGCCTTTCCCGACTCTGATGGTGCCCAGTTTGGCTGCGCGCCAATAAAAGCTGACGTCACGTAAGTAAGTATTAACTTTCATTAACCGCCATGGTACCAGGTGTTGACTGTGCCAGAACTCGATCAATGATGTAACAAACTTGCCAAGTCCTGGTGGCCTAGCAATGGAATTATTTAAGTAGGCCATGATTTTATTTTAGTGAATGCAATAAGTATATATATATATATATATATATATATATATATATATATATATATATATATATATATATATATATATATATATATATATATATGTATGTATATAAATGTGTATATTGTTTTTATAAATGATGTGATTGTGCGTGAAAATATAACCATATTATGCGATCATAGGGTCCAACATAGTGGTCTAGCCTAAAGGCCCGTTCGATTGAGCAGGACACAGCCCATAGGGTGATAGCCAAGTAGGTTTAAGCATTTGTGAGAAAAGACAAATCATCATGATCACCCTCACTCATCACCTGATACAGTAATCAGCCCAACATATCCATAAAAGCAAAGAAACCATGACATAAATTTGACTTAAGCTTTATTTGTTTCATGTCCATATAACCATAGACATTGATCACATTAAATCAGGGCACTGGAACATTTGCTTTCCTCAGCGCCAAATAACCAGCAACAATATCAGAAGGCAACATCTTCATGCGTGAGAATTCATCAGTGTTAGCATATCTGAGTTTGGTCTGAGGATCTTTATAATATGATGGCAAACCAGACAAATCTGAATATTTTTTGGCAGGGGTGAAAGATGGGGGCGCGTCGAGTGACTCATAAGTCACATCATATGACCTCCGTGTTGACCTTTCGCTGACCAATATCTGTTTCAGTGTTTTCCAGGCACGCTGACCGGGTCCTCGCTTTCCCGCGTTCTTATTGGACGAAGTAAAATTAGGATTTTTGAAGACGTATTGCTTTGAGACAGGCGCAGATTCCAACTCTCCAAAAGCGATTGGACTGGATGTATTGGAGTCTTCAAGGTCAATCTGGGGTTCACCTATAGGTGGAGCTCCTGTTGTTTTCTTTTTCTTGGAAGCTGATTGGTCGATTGGACTTGGAGCACGTTTTGTCGGCGACTTCTTTTTGGAGATGGATGCCATTGCATGTGTGTGTGTTGAACTTATTACAATCGATCTTGTTTAAGATATACAGTTTATTATAACACAAAAACAAGAGTACAGGGAGTAGACGATTGGGAGTTACTCCACAGTTTTGGGTAGGGTGAGTCCGACCAAGTTGGCACTTTCTTCGGTCGACAGATCGCGTTTTCCTCGATAAACTGCAGCCAACTCCTTAAGAATCACACAATACAATTCAATTCTAACTCAAGCAATTACACGGTAATCAACCCCCATCCATTACTTATGTGTGGTAACTGGTTGAGTGACCAATAGCAAGGTTAACCAGATATTGACCAGTATGTTCATGTATCATAGACATATGACATGTGATATTATATAACACATATTACACAGAGCTCAAAGTATTGATCATAGATTATTTCTGTATGCATAGAAGATGCAAACCCCTATGATTAAAATATGGTTGTATACAGGGTCTTAGCCAGGGACTCATCCACCCAGGTGAGTCGTCGATTTGGACGGGCTGAAAAAAATTCCCCCTAAAGGCCGTCCACCCATCCCTCATCAAGGAATTAGCCAATCCAGTATACACAGCTCATCATTTAAAGACAAACAGCGACGCAACGCGCTGGACACTCATTCACGATCAAAATAAATACTGTACGGTTTGATTCGTTCTGTTCTGTTTTATGACGCATGGGGTTTAATTAGCGTCGTAATACTTTAACGATGGTGAATGGAGTTACGATCAGCTTCGTCTCCTCACAAAACAAGGTCCCAGTCCATGTCCATTTTATACCTTCTAGAGATTTGTAAGAATGTAGCTCCGGTCGAACGGTAATATGAATATATACTCAGACGTAAAATATCATATTGACTAAGTTTCTATTTCGCACGTATGCTTGTGGAATCCTGCCTGTGACTACCAATAAATGAAACCTGCCCGTAACAGACCTCTACCACTACCAATAAATGTCACCTGCTTGTAACAGAACTCCACCAATAACAGAAACTTGCTTACAACTGCCACCACCCTATAATATACCATCCACCCAAGAGATACACATTTCTATAACTGACACCTGCCGTGATATATATATATATATATATATATATATATATATATATATATATATATATATATATATATATATATATATATATATATATATACATATATATATGTATATATAAATACATGATGAATGTGTGGAATAAATCCGAAAACAGGCACATGGGTCGCCTTTACAGGGATAATTACAGCTTTGCAGTACCTGTAGGAGCTTTGCAATGTCACATAAAATATTTAAACTGATTATTAGGTAATACCAATTAGACATTCAGCCAAAAGGAGGTATTATTTGAATAAGGTAATAATCACCTCTTGTCTTCTGATGCTCTGCAGCAGACACAGGTAGGTGTCCCCGAGGTGAACGACCTCTTGTTCCCCTCGACACAGTTTTCTCGTGGTGACGTTATGGTCTTGGTAGATGTCTCGGATGAAGGCATAAGCAGGGGTGCTTCTTACAGGGCCCTGTACAGAGATCAGGATGAATTGGAATATGTTATCTGGGTTTTAACGTTACGTTATGTATAACAACGATGGATGATGATGATGCCAGTGAATGATTTTAGCAAACCCAGTGCATAACCATTCCCCTGCCAACATATGCCCTTCCCTTCCTGAAGTAGATTGTGGTTATGCAAATCATCACTTTACCGTCAAATGTAAATACAAAAATACAACCACATGGTTTTACATCGTATTTAAAGGGCAACAGAGTCTTTAAAACAGGTTGCCCACTGATGCTCATGCTAATTAGCGTATTATGGTCATTTTATAGGCAAGACACTCGCCCCTGGTCTTTTGATGAGCGGATACGACAAATCGAAATTAGTAAACAGCGCGGACGCTGTCAGAGGCGAAGTTCCATTGCCTAGGTCGTTTTACTGCCTGAACTGGAGGCGCACGGTTTCAGCATTCATAATAATTTAAGAGACCCCCATTGTCGGCTGAGAAGGTGCGATTAATTTAAGCACCTTGTTAACGGCCCCACCACAAACCTCGTGCTGCCAGTACGTTCCCAAAAAATCCGGATTTCCGAGGTTACCGGATTTCCAGATACTCAACTGTATATTGACAACAACTCGCCTAATTTTCATGACTATTGAACAGATATTTACAAGTGATCGAAAAGTTTTACAATTTTCCCCCCAACTCAACGCGCTTTGTAAACCATGAATATTTTGACATTTCAATTATGAAAGTTTGATTATTGATTCAGCATTTACAAAATATTAATGATTTTACAATCGGATGTTAATTAGTAAATTAAGTTTAGAGATTTTGGCTGCCAGATATTTTCGATCTGCTAGAATTATTTTAACAATGCATTATTTACAATAACACATATTTAATAAAAGTTTACAATTACATTACATTTTCATAATATGAAAACTGTTTTAAAATCGAATTATTAAACACACAGATATGACGCATTGAACTTGAGTCACTTTTGAAATATTTGATGCTTTCGTAACCGTAAGCGACGCCATGGACTTCCATGAAATATTAGGATGCGATTAAAGCTGTTGTGGAGAACATGTTTCGCAATTTTTATTACGATCGGACATGTATTGACAGTTTTACGAGCCCTTAAATATTCATGAAACTTTTGTAGACGTTTGGACTGATACCGCAATTTTTAAACTTCAGGCGCTATGAAAAACTGTTGATTTTTACAATGTTAGCTACAAAATGGGACCATTATCCACAGAGATATTTGGGATTCCAGAGCTTGAGATCCAGGTAAAAAAAAATCAACGTCAGGGTTCTGCACATCATTGATGCCAACCATTCAAAAAAATAATTTCTAAAATTGCAACCTGTATGACGAGTCAATAATTGTCAACAAACAAACATATATGCATATAAACAAAGGCGACACAAGAATGACTAACATGTCATTTCAGTGTAATTTTCACTACGTGTTGCTATCAGTGATAGAGCGATGGCTAGGCAAGTTATCTTGATGATTGATGATATGATATCTACATGTATCAGCGAGTATGGCCAGGTGATAGATTTGTACTTTGAATTTAAAATCTCAAACAATGAGCTTGTGTTCAATCTAAGCTCTCTCCCAATATAACAGTGTCAATGAAACCTGCCATAAGTTTACCCTTAGCCTGCAGTCGTTCTGCATTGTTTAAATCCCAGTGCTGCATGAGACTTATGTCGTTTTCGGGATACCTCATGTTTTTGACCACGATATGGGTGACATAGCCTGCATATTTCACAATGCTTCACTGTCATTGGCTAGAAGAGGGATTCTCATGAAGTATAAGGGTAATTTCCTCCCCATTATTGAGCGGGAATCATTTATTTTGGTCTACTTTTTGAACAAACTGTGAGTTGTTTATAAGAAATCCACAATGGCGGACAGCTACTCGTCCTCAGCCTGTAGCAACATTTCTGACCGTGTTACAGTCTACAGCTCCAATGTTGGTTTTCTTCAGATGGGAGTGACTTCTAGTGATTTGACCAAAAAGAATTTTGTTTTGAATAATAACTTAAGAGTCACATTTGACCTCACTGTTTGGATTAAGAAATAGACTATGCATGATTCACAAGGTATTGTTTTTTCCTGAACAATAAAATATCTATCCCCAATGTTTAACTTGTGCATATGGCAAGGAAAACTATAGTGACAACTATATACAAGACACATATGGATGGAGAAGTGTTTGTAGATTTAGAAAAGTAATAGCAATTTCTGCAAGTCACCATTTCAAATGTAAGATTGGCTAAAACAATGCAACACTGGCATAATACCTGTACATTAGTTACTAATGCAGTAGGCTGAGGGTTAAGTATGTTGTTAAGTACAAGAGTGCTGCACTCCCTCTTAGATCTGGCGTCTAACCGCAATTAAGTTTGCGAATTCAACGGAATGATCTGTTGTCCTGTGTTTTATTTAATAAAATCAACTCACCGAACATTAATCTGAACTTATGGCGAGTTTCAACAACTTAATATTCCTGTGAACGAGTATCTTGGCGTAAAATCACACCAAGCAGTAATATCTGGGCCCGACTTGCCAACATGGTGGCGAGGCAGTAATTGACCAGCGGAAGCTTTCACCAATTTGAACTTAGGCGAGGCAGCTCGCACAACGCGGGTTCGCATGGACTATTTATGGCACGAAGCTAAAATGAACTTGTCTAACAAGGCCACTAACAAATCACTGTTGCACAAATACCACACCAAATCACAGAGAAATCAACAAACACTTGGGGAGAAGGCGACAGGAACGATTACCTATAGTATTTTTTTAAGTTCTCACCGCCATATTTACATCGGAACCTTCTGGGGCTTTCTGGGACACCGTCCTCCAAGCTTGTATTTTGGAAGAAAATATCACCGGTAAACTTGGAAAGTTATCAAAAATATATTTTTCCGCAGACAATAGGAATATGAAACATTATCTTGAACCAAGCTAAATAATAACTTTCCACACTGATCGCCTGAAACTCGTCAGAACATTTTGTGAAAAAAGTGGTGAATTTTTACAACTGGTAAAAATTCGATACTGATCGCCTGAAACTAGTCAGAACATGCATATTTTGTGAAAAAAGTGGTGAATTTTTACAACTTGTAAAAATTCAGTGCGTACTCTCTGGAGTTCATAGCCCTACATCTAGTGCAAGACGTCTGTGTTGACGTCTTACTCTGTCTGAAAACGACGCAATGTTAAAATTTTGAGATTGATTCAGACAACTACCAAACACCAAACATACCCAAGTGATTGAGTCTTAGAATGCAATGATGTTCACGGACAATTTTATCCCTTTGTGGCCGGGGATTTCATCCATGGTAATTAGTTATAGTTTCGATCAATTTGGAAGCGGTAGAAAGTCCGAAACACAGCAACATGTTGGTTTTCAAGTTCAAGACCTTGTACATCGCGCATGCTCAGAATGGCCTGACCCATCGACGACTATTGCTTCCTGCGTCTGATCTCGATAAGATACAGCAGATTGTATTCAAAGTGCTTCGCAAGCTTAGCAGATAGGCAATGCGGATGAGGCGGCGGGGAATCGCGAGAAATCACGCCACCATATATTTTCCAAAATGGCGGTCATCGTATCGCGATTTTTCGGAAATGATATATAAATGGCATTTCTTAAAGAATAGCGTCGATCAGGGGTAAGCTTTTTGGTGCGCTGTGACTTTTTTTGTACAGGCTCTGAATTTAATTTTTTGTTTTCTAGATGTGTGATGCAGCACTTTAAACCATACGCATGTTTTAATGTGCGCCCAAAATGTCGAAGCAGAACGGTATATATCATTCCGTTCGACCGGAGCTATGGCGTATGGGGTACACAGACGCATTACAAGGCGTCCTTGTTGATATTATCGCTCATAAAACAGCTGATATATTAATTACCACAACGACAGCAAAACATCATAGCCATCTGTTGAATGCCGATTAATCTCTGTTTATCGATGCAAAGTAATCGAAACCTGATTCGTGATATGCTTCAGTTCCTTCGATAGACTCCGAAAGAGTTTAATATTTCTAGAGGTTGCCATTTCATGCCGATTCACATCCTAAGATCTCGTCCAGTTACGAGATTTCCCCGGCGTTATGGCTGCCAATGATGAAAAGTCGATACCTAAGGCTGAAATGCCTAAACTTCCAGATATTTTTGATGACATTTTCCAGCTATCGGAAAAAATCGAAAATTCAACCGAAGCAAGTAATTCTGTGAACACAACGGTAAATATGCCTCATTGTGTCATGTTGATCGATTCGGTTTAATCAACACATTGAGTTTGGGTGTCCCCCAGCTCCGAGTCCGATGCCGCGGGGTTGATGAATTCAAGTTTAGAACTATCACTAAGAAGGCGAACACGATTTAATCGTATTCCATTAGTCCTGCATATCATAGGCTCAATGTAATAGTACTTGGCTTAGGATACTGACATATTCAGGCTATCAATATAAGTGTTCTCTGTCAAGGTTGGAATTCGTTATAAAATGAAATGAGTCACAAGTTTTGCTTGGCAAGAACATCCATTCAGGACATTCATTGGATTGTTGACTTAGACATGCAATTACTGCTATAGGATGTAGGCTATTTTCCAGAGGGAGACTTGCTGGTTGAGCCTGAGGGCATGTGCTTTCAAACTGAGGATAATGGCTTGTTGATCAATTTACAGAGTTGACTGACTTACCGTCTTGAGCGTAAACCTCCAGAACCTAATAGGTAGAAGGGTGAAAAAAGCGTCGCTTCTCAGCCAATTACTCAATACCATGGCCTCAGATTAGTGCTTTAGTCATGGCGCACATCTTTGTTTGTGAATCAGCCAGGGAAAGAATTGTGTGACACATCTGAGGCCAAGATACCTGGCCAAGACCCCATGCTAGGATGAAGAAATAGGGTATAAGAAGTGTCACTGTTCTCACTCTAGAATTCCTATACAATAAGCACATACAATCACAATGTTGTTTCCGGTTTTAGTATAAAATCCTGACTTAATCAGAAGTTGCCCAATATTATCAAATCAAAGCATCACAAACATTGAGTCATTGCAATGTTGTGTTTCAGAGGCTGATTCTGCGAGGTATAGAGCAATCAGAGAAGGCCATCGGCATGGTTAATGAACTCAATCTCTTCAGTGAGAATGAGGAACTGGAGGAAGTTGCTACAGCTGATATGAAGTCAGTCAATTCGTTTGATATATTCTCTAAAGTGATATATGCCAGTTGGGTAAAGTAAATAAAATCCCTGCCCCGTGTTGATAATTAGGTTTTGAAGAAATGACTTTTACCTAATGTTCTCCTTGAAATTGTCAACTTCGGAAATGTTGTATATATATTATAAATCCTACATTAGATACGTGTTGTAAATGTTAATTGATACAGTAGCTTTGCAATGCATTTTTATCTGTTTTTGAATATATCTAGTTATTTTCTCTTAGGTGATAAGCTGTGGTAAATACTCCCTAAACCTATATCTTTCCTGAAATTAGATGTAATATACTTTTGATGTGAACCATATTAATCTCAACTAAGGCTTATGGAGATTAAGTTCTTGACTTGAAAATATCTGTGTTATCACATCAATCAAATCTCCGAACAAAGATATTTGTGTTGAAATCAGGTATTTGCTGTTACCAGCCTTTTTGGCTTACTTCACAACCACCAAAGCCTGCAAGCCTGAGGACAGACAGACAGCTGTGACAAAATCACTGGTACACTCATCCTTTTATCATCTGATTACTGTGTGTGTTCAGTGGCGGTGTTGTACAAGAGTTATCTGTCATAGCTTAATGTTCCCCTGACCTAGTGTTTCAATCGTATTGTTTGACTTGGTTCAGGTATGGGGTGATAGCTCAAGTTTCACAATCTCACTAATCCATCACCACACGGATGTGAATTAGATATTCAAACTGCTTAAAACTAGTGTTTGATAAAAGATTTAGCTCTTCTTTTTAGCAGAGTTTATCATATACCTTTGCTCAATCCATCTTTTAGTTCGAAAACTTTGTGCCGCACATTTTCTTACTAAAGCAAGATACATTCCCCAAATTACACATGGACCTCTCTCACGTTGATGGCTCCTTGCATGCCAAAAACCAGCCCCGCATGACCTTTGACCCCTAATTTATTTGAGGAAAAAATCTCTCATACTATGTTAACCCAATGGAGAATCACTTTTGATGGTACATTACCTCATAAAGCTAGTTACCTCAAATTATACAGAGACCGCTCTGATATTAATACCTTTTGCAAACCAAAAAATTAGCCCCACATGACCTTTGAAGCCCGAGTTGTATGAGAAAATCTCTCACACTGTTAAGCCAAAAGAGAATATCTTTTAATGGCACATTTGCTCAATTAGTGAACTAGCTGCCCCAAATTACACATGCACCCCTCTGATGTTGATGGCTGCTTGGAAACTCAAAATCAATGTCCTGCATGACCCTTTGTTTCATTAGAGTATATCATGTCACAATAAGTGGAGCTTCAAGGTCCTTGTCCTCTTGCTTTGATTAACTTTTATTCTTGACAGAGGTATTAAACACAGATGCTTCATTTCATCTCACAGCCATCCCCAAGTGAACACAGAAACCATGATTCCTTTATGCTTACCTTTAAAGTTACATACCTGGATTCTGATCAACAACTTACTGGGTACACCTAAACAATTTGTTTCTATACTTAGCACCTTATTAGTCTATTCTCTAACATATTTAATTACCTTTGCTATATCACCTTATTGCTGAAAGCTACCGAGTCCTTCCAAGTGTTTACATATCATGATATTATTTCTGTATACAAATTGCTTTTACCAATTTAAGCCTCAGGGCATCGATTCTATAAATAACAACAACATAGACTGCCTAGAACTCTGAAATGAATGATAAAGAAGCTATTAACACTGTGTAAGGAAATAGCATTATCATGACATGATTGAAATAAGATTCCTTTCTGGTCACTTCACCAAATATTCAGATTTATATTCTTACACATGGCCATTAATGACGATGCTTGTATTGGACATTTGCTTTCTTACTTTACTTGAATAATCATACATATATTCCTATGTTTCTCGATGCAGAGTTTAAGTTTTACTTTTATTGTGCTATGTACCACAGGCATACAATCAAGACTTCCTGCGTCTCTGTAAATTATATGGCCTGACAGACATAGAACTGGCGCCAGCTGGTGGTGACCCCAGTAATGAACAGCAGGTGGCAGCACGGATCCCACCTCTACATGGGTCGGTACCACTGTCTGTGCAAATGTTAATATTCTCATTAATATTCTATTAGCTATGTGCCCTTACGTGGTACCATTATGTTACCTCAGGGAACATAAGTTCCAGTGGGGGGGGGGGTTCGCATCATATGGTTTTAGAAACAGGCAGCAGAACAATTGGTTCCTGTGATAAATTATTGCAAAGCATGTTTTATATACTGGCTTTATTCGACATATAAACTCATTCCTATTCACTCTCTCCACCAATATTAAGTAGCCGACAAAGACATTTGGTAGCAAATTCTCTTATCTGATATACCTGACTTATTATCTTAATGATGTTCAAACACCAGCATGGTTACAGTTTTCACATATCTGGATTTTGAATTTGATTTTAGGAAAGGTAGGATCTGAAGGAAGAATCAAATTTATAGTGCATTGGATGTGTATGTAATCTATACATATGATAAGAGCTGCTGCCAATTCTGAACTGTGCTTACCCCTGATGTTTGGGTTCTCTCATTTTTAATATTTGTTACAGTCTTAAACTTGACCCCGGGTCACAATGGTAACACGTTAGGCTACTGTGCCAGTATTGGGGGTAACCATTTAATTGCAGAAAGGGATGATGACATAAGCGGCACTAACAAGCATCATAGCCATCTATAACCATAGCTACATCAAGCTGTTTTGAGAGTGATGTGCTATGACATTGTTGCATTATAGTGTTCTTCTGCGTGCTGTTTTTGTCGTTAAATCATTGGTTGTTTTGTGTCGTGAAGACAGCAAGGTATAAAAACCATGGCAAACACTCGAGCCAAGAAGATTGAACAGCTGAAGAGGAAACAAGAGAATGCGAGGGAGTTGAGTGAGCTACGGCGCTATGTGGATCAAGAGCATGTTGACGATGAGGTCAAGGTGAGTTGACCTTGAAGTCAAAGTGTCATATCGCATGCTTTATTAAGTGAGTTAAAAAATTGCATCACATTGTCATATTTTGTGAAGAAGTTCTTCAAGTGAGTTTATTGTCTCAAATTGCAATCAGAGGTCATAGGGTCAATAGAGATACATGTCATTTTGACCTCTTTGTCATATCAAATAAATAGCTTACCTATACTATATCACTCTTCAAGGTCAAAATAAAGGTTTAACCCAAAATGTCATAGTGAATTTAGGTCTTATTAGTTGGCTACAATGACCTTTCAATGCCTTGTTGCCACTAATGTTACATTAACCACAGCTCTGATTACAGAGGAAGTTCTACCAAGCCCTAATTTATAAGTGGATCTTCTTCAGTTCTGAGGAACTGGAAAACTTAAAAAGTAAGTCATTTTTGTGTCAGTTGACACAGTTTTAGAATATATTTAATTTAAAAATATATGGTAATGTACTCAACTCAATTTATGCCTCTTTTTAAGTGGAATAGTACCATAGGCATAATAGTGAAATAAATGACTTAGCATGACTTGATGACTGACTTGATAGCTAATGTAATGCGCTTGTGGTTGGAAGTGTTGGTACCATAGAGAACAATCACCTAATGGCTAACTAAACGACTTGATACTAGACTTAATGACTTGATGGTCTACTTAATGACCTGATAACACACTTAATGACAAAGTAGATTTATACCTTGATGACATGTAAGTGTTGATGGAAAAATATGGCAGACTTTATGATTTAATGGCAGACTTAATAACTGTGTGACAGACTTGAAGGCTTGCTTAATGATTTAATAACAAGAAGGCAGAATTAATGATATAGTGGTAGACTGAAAGACTTGGTGGTGGTCTTGCATGTAGAATTAACGACTTGATGATAGACTTAAAGACTCGGTGGTAGACGTAATGATTTGTTTGTAGAATAAATAACTTAATGGCAAATTTAATTTCTTGTGTAAAGAATTATTGAGTTGATCACAGACTCGGTCTTAATTATTTGTTTGTGGAATAAATAACTTGATGGCAGTCTTAATGACTTGTTTGTAGAATAAATAACTTTATGGCAGACTTAATGATTTGTTTGTAGAGTAAATAACTCGATGGCAGACTTAATGACTTGACTTAGTTTTATCCACGGTGTATTTGCAGTGGAGGTGAGCATGTTGGAGCACATGGAAAAGATGAGGGTAACACCAGCCGACCAGCTGCCGCAACCACAGGAAAAACCAAAAATAGTAAGTGAATTGTAACACTCTATGGCAAGCCCTGGTGTGTTGAATATACTGTGTATGATGGTGAAGTGTTTTCACCTTGCTGGTAATGGTTAGAACAAATGTGGAGATCATTAAACTTTTTGTAAGACCATGAATTAATGTAGCAAGTTTCATGATCAAATTTCTGTCTGTAGAGCTGTTTTCTGTGAGGGTTTATCTATGCTGTCATGGTTTAGATACAGTGTTTTTTTGTCAAGCTCCTTGTGAAACTGGCTATCAATTATTCGAACAGTTATAGGGTGCAACCTTCCCCCAACATGGAAATGTATCTTTTAACCACACAGATTTAAATTCAAAAAAATAAGCTGTTACTTTGCCATTCTGAAGTTGTCTATAAATTTTAAAAACTCACCGATTTGAAACCTCTCAGACCATTTGATTCTCATTACTTCCCTGCATTATGCAAGTGGTAATGGGTTTATTTCCTGCTTGTCAGCCAATCTGTCTGCCATTTGGAACAGGCAGGTGTCGAGCGTGATTCTGTTGACTTTGAATATGTGATGAATGGAAGACACAAACGACGTGGTAGGACCAAAAGTGCATGTCTAAAGACAGGATAATTTCCTTATTGATCAAAATGGCCGAAAGAGATAATACATAATGAGGGGAGATGTCTCTGATTTATGGTGGGTGATCTTGCTCTCTTATATTGCATTACTTTAGGAGGCTGCCCCCCATCAGCGAATGCTATTGGCTGAGAGCAGGTTCACCGATGAGGTTGCCCTTTAGTGAGGTAGTTAAGTTAGGGTTAAGGAGTAACTGACGGGTAACTGATGGGTCAGCAGCTTTAAGTCAGAGAGGGCAAAACAGAGTAAAAACTGTTTATGGCGCAGGTGTTTTAATCTGACTCATCTAACTCAGGGATTTGTAGGACTTACCATATATAACCGTTGCTTTAAAAAAAATCCCTATAAGAGCAATTCTGACTAATTTAATATATGTAGAGGAAAATATTTTATAAAGTGCCCCTAGTTTGCAAAGAGAACTGCATCTCAAGACATCAATGACAAGCTGTAATGTTGGTACGTACAATATGGAAAAGTTAACGTTGTTGTCCCCAGCTGCACACAGTTGTCAGATTTTATCGCAATGTGCACTGATTGTCTGAAAATGTTCATTGGATTTCCATGAATGTATTGAAATTAAATTTCTTTCATTATTGTCTCATGAATGAATGCTGTTTGGATGTGTATGTACATAAATGTTGTTTCCAACCTGACACCAATATCTGTTTATTCTGTCTATTATGTATGTTCCTCAGCCCTTCAGACTAAAATTGATTTATTTTAAAACCATTTATTTTTCTGTTTCCTCCAGCCTTTCCGCCCCATGATATTAACGCGCAGTGCTGTGGAGAAGGCAGTGTTTGGTGCGGGCTACCCCAGCTTACCTACATACACAGTGGAGGAGTGGTTTGATCAGCAGGCCGCGGCTGGAGCCTTCCCTCAACCACCCAATACGTTAGTCAACACTTAGATAGCATCTGTTTCTTCTCAATTCAAAATGGATTGTCCATATCATTAAGTTATCATGTTGTTTATTAGGTTATGGCATTTAATGAATGGTCTCTGTTTAACCATGCAATGTTTACCAAGATGTGTTCTCTGTTCCAACTTGTTGGTTCCATTGTATTGTTGCTATTCCATCAGAGCTTTGGGCGGTGGGGACGGTGGGTTTGTGCTGACACTGCACCTTCCTGCCACTGTCCCAACCATACAATATTGATTGTATGACCAGTAAATTCTGCATGTTATCACTAATGAATGTTTGTTTGTGTATGTGTGTGTGTATGTGTGTGTGTGCCTGCTTGCGTGCATGCAATCTTGTATGACCCGCTGCTTTCAATCAACACCCATTTAATTTCATTTGACAAACCTTTCCTTACAAATCCTCTTTTGTATTCCTTCATCCTGAATCCGTTGCCATAGTAACTATCATCCAATGTGTATGTTTGCAGCAGCAACAGTATGGAGGGCTCAGCCGGCCAAGCCCAGCAACGAGAAGATGAGGAGGCTGAGAAGGACAGGAAGGAGGATGAAGATGATGCAGAGGCACTGTTTAAAGCCAGGCAATGGGACGAGTGGAAAGATGGTGAGATGACTGAATCCCTCATGCCTTGTTTGAAGTTGAAGGGAAAGTGAACCACTTTTGACTAATAAGATCAAACTGGTACCTTATGCTTCTGGCAGCATAAATCCCCCTGAATTTTGTTTTGCAAAATAATTGTTTTGACAGAAATGTTGTTTTCAATAACCATAATGGTTGTCATAATGACATGTAAAAACAATGACTTCTATGCACTATTTTCATCAAAACAGTGACCATTTGAATAAAAATGTATCCAGATGTATTCATAATATCTAGCTGAAATGATTGGGCTGAACGTGAAAGCATGGGGACTTCAGGGGTGTCATCCAAGCTTCTCAAGCATCCTCATCTGTCACAAGCTAAGAGGGCTCACTCCAGACACAATATGTGAACCTGCCACCTGTGTGGTGTGCTCTGCTTGTACATCTGTTCTTAAACCATATGCCAATATATTGTGAATTTGGGGGCATGGTGGAAACCAATAAAAAGTTTCAATTTCTTCAACAGTCCCAGAGATGTTAGATCAGCATTCTCATGTGTTTATGTCGATTTTATGCTAACAAGCACTGACAATTGGGTACTCAAAGTGTACTGTGTGTGCCAGAGTGAACCCTTTTAGGGTAGCTATAAGCTCATGGAAGTCACCTCGCTGTTGACAAAGAGGCGACATTGCCATTGCCTTGGAACCCCATTATTTCAATTGCATTGTTTATTGATAAATTCATTTGTAATTCAAACATAACTTATTTGTAGCTATTTTGTTTCTTCTTGTTTCAGATCACAGGAGAGGCGAAGGAAATACACACAATAAAGGATGACGGCAGACAATCGACTTATATCATAACGTACTTATCGTCAGATCTACAGGGCACGTGCACGACTCATAACGTACTCATCCCCACGGCTTGTGACTTGTGTGAAATTTGACCATACATTCTGTGCGATGTTTTTTCTCATGAGGCAGCTCCCAGTTTAGTGTTATGAACTGGTTAGTGTAAGTCATGCCCACACTTTGCATTGATTACATACTTCACCCCAGTAGCTTGTTATAACAAATTTCCAACTCCGTGTTTTCACATCTCATATTCCTTGGTTGCATTAGCATCTTCTCTCATTTTACGTTGTCATGGCTATTGCATTGTATCATCACTAAACATATTTATTTTGGGTTTTTTTCTGCTTTGATCATAATATCAGGTGTCATTATCATCGAAATAGCCACTGATCATCTTGACCTTTGATCCCACCAAGAGGAAATGTTGAAACTTAGGAACAAATAAATCATGTCACTTATGATTGAATAGTGTTTTAATCCATGGCAACACAGTTATTTAAGATGAAGGATTACAAAGTTTTGAAAACCCTCACTTTCAACTAGTTTCTCATTCAATTTGAGTACAATTTAAACAAAACTAATATTTACTGGGTATGCATAAAATAATAGAACAATTAACATAACTAGACACAAAATCTATACACTGGCTTGAGCATGAAATTATTACACTTTCTGCTTCCCTGGCTCCTTTTATTAAACCAGAAATATTGGCTACTCTATATAAATATTACAAGGAATCATTGCATTTACAAATAAAAGAGGATTAAAATCAGGTTAAATGTACGGGGTGGTAAATCATATACCAAAAAATGACTATATCAATATTGACTAAATTTTAAAAGAGTAAAAGTCTATAATGTAAAAGATGAACAGAGCTGTAATGTCAATAAAATCGAGAAAAGTGAATATGACATGCAGGTCAAATGCATTCAAATAATGTCATGTCAAGATCACTCATGGAACAATTAAATAAAGTTATACCTTAATCCTACCGGGCTAATTCTATAAGCTAACAAACAACTGTGAAGATACAAAAGTAAACATATTATTACCTAAGTGCAGTAGACAGTATTATAGTAATATTGTTGATGCTGTTACCCAATAGCAAAACATTTGCATTGAATTGCACAGAATTTACAGATATCACTCACCCATAACATTGCCTAGATAGTAAACATCGTAATCAACTTAATAACAATGACCAGACTCAAGAAGATTGGACTTTAGTTCCAGCCGAAGAATCTGCAACATAATCCTCTGAAGATGTCAGACTACCATCAATTATCCTCTGTTGGATTCCATCTTCGGGGGAATTAGATACGGCAGCTGCGGCGAGAAAAACACCAGAATCCATGGTTGCAGACCCACTGGTATCTAAATCCGACTTGATACTTCCATTCTCATCTTCGACATTTGGAACAGAGTGTTTTGGAGATGGCGAGAAGACTGTATAATCAGATGAGGGTCCCACTGAATTGGGGACGTCCCGCGCTAGGTGAGGTTCGTGGGACATGTCTTGTGGCCAGCAGGTGACATTATCCTGAGAATTCTCATGGTCCAGATATAAATCGGGTCTGAAAAATCATCACATAAAATTCAGTTTTAGGATTTTTTATTTATATATTCTTTGATTGCTTCCTGTATAAGGGAATACTGTATCATGGGAAAGTATATAATGCTCCCTCTGCGGGTTTTGATATGACCCACATGACAATGATTTATAATATGCTCCTGATTCTTTGAGATGACCCCCACAAAACTACGGCTGGTGAATCAAAGGGATATTTTGATATGTCACCTGAGAAAGAATACTGATTGACTTACAGTGTGACTTGGCCATGTTCCAATATGGTCTCCAAAGTTCCCTGTCCTGACTTGCCCTTGACACACTTATCAATTTCTTGTACGGAGAGTGGTGTTTGGAGAAACAGATGAAGAGTACTGTCCGACAAATAGATAGCCTGATTTGCGACTCTGGGAAATAGGAAAACAAGAATATTACAAGTGTAAAATATTTGTACATAAATAAGTGCACATGATTGATTCAATACCCCTTAAGAGATATAATTAATCTGCCACCATGAACACAAATCAATCTATACCACCCAAGGCATTTATTAACTTTTATAGCACAAATGAATTGATTCAATTCACTAATATACCCCTGTAATATTAGAGATGGAGAGGAGGGTAATTGAGTGCATCTAGCCTCACAAGAGATCACACCATCAACCATGTCATCCCAGCTTATAACTGATCAACTCAGTCCATGCCATCCCAGCTTATATCAACTCATCTCAAGAAACTCAACTCTGTAAGGAACTTCTCCAGGCCAATTTTCCGAACTTCTATTATTTCCGGATCAAACTTTGAACTGAGGAGTGTTTTACGAGGAAGTTTTGGGGTTGGACTTCAGTTCACACAGGCACAGAAAACAATATTTGAGTCACATTTACAATGTTTCATTAACGGATTTCCAACATTGAAACAATAATGGTCATCCTCGAGCTACTGAGGCTGGGTGTGTCATAATGGTCATCCTCGAGCTACTGAGGCTGGGTGTGTCATAATGGTCATCCTCGAGCTACTGAGGCTGGGTGTGTCATAATGGTCATCCTCGAGCTACTGAGGCTGGGTGTGTCATAATGGTCATCCTCGAGCTACTGAGGCTGGGTGTGTCATAATGGTCATCCTCGAGCTACTGAGGCTGGGTGTGTCATAATGGTCATCCTCGAGCTACTGAGGCTGGGTGTGTCATAATTAATCAGCAACAAGCTTTCTAAATAAGTCAAAAAGGTAACTAGTTTTGCATGATGTAAACTTCTTACATTTCATGGAAGTGCTCTGCAAGTCTTGCTTGTAGCCAAACAAACTCCGAGTAACGCCGCCGCACTTGGGATTGCTGTAGCGAGAAGGTCAAGTTGGAGGTCTAAAAAAAGTTACACAAACACAAGGTCAAATTACACATGTCGCTAAGGTAAACATGCATAAAAAAAACAACTTTGGTTAAAGGTCAAACAAGCTCAAGGACAAATTACAATTGTAGCTATGTCATTTAAGTATATTCATATTGGCTGTTACATGTATTGTCTAACAACAGGTCATACAAACTAAAGGTCATATTTCGGATGTATCTATAGTACCTGTGGATACTTAATTGCACACTGGCGCCCACTATTGAGGCCATATAAAGTGGCAGCTATATTTTTCTATTGTCACCAACCGATATATTGTAACATATGAAGATCCAGATTGGCCTTTGCGTTAGTAGGCAACAAATAATTTAGCGTGTCAAGGTCACTCAGAGTCGAGTTACATTGGAGTCATATGTAGTGATTATACTGAACATGAGGTTACAACCAAACTTTTTGCACAATGCCTCAGCAAGGCTATCCCAGATACGTAACGCAGATAAAACAATGCAAACAGGGTCAGAATACCAGGTTCAGCTACAGAGAAATTGTGAGGACATTGATGTCAGGACACTAAATCTGCCATGTGGTATGAAGGTGAAGATATCCATGGTGGAAGATATACAGTTACGAAGCAAGAATACTAAAATAACTAGCAGAAGACTGTAAGAGCTTATAAGGATACATAGATACAGAGAAAGTCATTCATATTTGGGGTATGCTGGTTAAAAAAACTCATTTCATCCTCCAATATGAAAGTGTGAAATAAAGAAAAGTCAGCAGAGAAGATTGACATTGAACTTAATCCAATTATAGATTTTCAGATAGCATTCATCTAATACAGATACAGCAAAAGTACAGGTGCAATCAAGGTGTACATGTTAAACTCACCTGTAGATCGATCATGTAGGATGTGTATTTGCCTCTATCCGAATCATGAGTACGAGGGTTGATCACCATGATGTTAATATCAGCTGCTGAGACAGACTCCATGACTACACACACATAACGATGTCACATGACAAGCATCATTCTAAACACACATGAAGATATCACATCACAAACATCATTCTACACACACATAACGATGTCACATGACAAACATCATTCTAAACACAAATGAAGATGTCACATCACTAAAATCATTCTAAACACAGATGAAAATGTCACATGACAAACATCATTCTAAACACAGATGAAGATGTCACATGACAAACATCATTCTAAACACAGATGAAGATGTCACATCACAAACATCATTCTAAACACAGATGAAGATGTCACATCACAAACATCATTCTAAACACATATAAAGATGTCATATCACAAACATCCTTATAAACACATATAAAGATGTCACATGACAAACATCATTCTAAACACATATAAAGATGTCACAACACAAACATCATTATAAACACAGTTGAAGATGTCACATGACAAACATCCTTATGAACACAGATGAAGATATCACATGACAAACATCATTCTAAACACATAAAGATGTCACATGACAAACATCATTATAAACACATATAAAGATGTCACATCACAAACATCATTCTAAACACAGATGAAGATGTCACATCACAAACATCATTATAAACACATATAAAGATGTCACATCTCAGTCATCCTTATAAACACAGATGCAGCTATCAGTAACAACAAATATGAAAGAGGATGGAGGTCATTGATACTGAAGACTCCATCAGCTGATGCAAGATGCTTATTTGTGAAATGTATGTAACTACACATTACCCAATGCTTATAAAGGAACCTGTATCAATATCCTGGTGTAGTTCAAGTCTTGTGATGTAATACAAACCCGTGTACTTAATCCGTCAGCAAACCAAACTCCACTCAGTTTCAGATTCATAGAACAATGTTGAAACGACAGCGGTTTGTCTCAAGTAAGGATATTGCTCTCAGTGTAATGATTGGTGCTGTTTGGTGGGATTACAAATAATGGGTTGAGTTGTCAATGTAATGGTGCAATCATAGAAGAGTTATATGGTAGCTGTATGTGGCCTAACCGTTCACTATCATCCAGTCCATCACAGAACATATATTAGGCATGTTAAATCTCACTGGAGAGATTGAACAGTTTGCAAGCGAAAAATTAAATTAAGAATTTGTGGTTGACGTTAAATGGGATATCATGTACACGATGAAAGGTAATATTCATGTTTTTTTTAGCTAAACCCTTAAGAAGCATCCCCATTTAGAGAAAAAATGTCCCTCAAATAAGCTTGCCAACCACAGCTGCTGCAATTACATTCAAATTTGATCCCGTTGAATTTTAAAAAAGTCCATAGATTGGATAGAGTTGAATATGAGGGTGGATGTGAGGACGTGGGCTGGAGGAGGAGGATTTTTGTGCGGGCTAAAAATGGTACAATTAAATAAGATGTTACCATGTGGCAGAAGGAGAGTCAGGTAACATTTGTATTAAGGGAAAAGTTGAAAAAGATAGAGGATGTGGGGATGTTTTAGTTTTGCAACTACTGGTTAGAGGGCTGCTGTGTGCAGTAACTTGCTATTTAAGAGTTGTTTTGCATATTTGGGTCACTATGAAGAATCAAAAGGTGCTGACATAGATTTGATGACAGACTTACAATTTGTTTTACAATGAAATTCCCCACAACCTAAGTCTGGTTTCCCCACTTTTGTGAACTTAATCATTATCCCATAGTGTTGTTATGACAGTGAAGGTGACTTCCGGGTTCATTATGAGCTGAATTACTTCTTGTTACTAAAAAGACTTTGGTCAAAGTTCTGACTGCATACAGCACTTGTGGTTACATTGACAATTTCAATGATAGAAGCCCGTGTGTTGAGGTTAAATGGTATCATGCATAATTTCCTTCTCTGTCACACTGGCTTGCAATGCTGTGTATACAACGGGGTTGTATAAAGTGGGTGATGGCAATCAATGGGTCCTGTCAAAGGGGGAAAAAATCGGTATCCATCATTCTACTTATATTAGATCTACCTTGTGGTTGAAAAATATAGAAACCTGTGTTCTACTTATGCACAATCAAAGAAAATTCTCCACTCCATCACAGATGATCCAGCAATGCATGAGCCAAACGTAACGTGATCAAATATCATTCATCATTTTCCTAAGAAATAAATAAGTCAAAAAATGACATAGATCAGCCACTGATGATAAAAACTTAGAAGTAAGATGTGCTTGGGATCCGTCCCAATGAAGTCATATATATTTACCTGTAAAATTGTATACTTAACCTGCGCAAGCACAAGGGTGTACAAACGGTTCAAAACATAAGAATTGACCTACATCACCTAGTTGAATGATACTGATAGTTCTGCGAATCACCTGATTATAAACACAAACGAACAAAGCTACAGACTATACTTATTAGTATTACTATGCAGTTCAGAGGCCCAGTTCTGAAAAAGGAAAAAAAAAAAAATGCAATTGCGTGCTGAGAGTAATTAAATGCCCCAAAATGAATCATTTATAGAATGAACAGCGTTATATAACATTGTTAAAGACCATCAACATGGAATTTCCGACGACATCGAAGATCAAGCAAAACAGGTGACTGAGTCTGAGAAACAGGAGGCATAAAAGATTAAAACAGCAACAAAACATGACGTTGGTCAACAATATGTGTTTACCTTCATACTGAATACCCGGCGCCGACGACAATACCTCTCGAACCAGGCTTGATGTCTATTTATTTACAGATCAGTTAGACACCGTGGGTAGTTGTTTGTGGTAAGTTCTTTGATAGCTACGGAAATTTATCAGCTTATGTGGGTGTCAGAGCTGAAGTGGGCGTCACATGATCAATATGATTTAGTCACATGGAAACCGGTAACGTTATGACATAGACTCCACCATCATTGACAAACGTAATGATGTAACCAGGAATTTGCACTCCGATATGCCTATCAGTTTCAGAGGAAACAATTTCTGGGTCGAAAATCGAACAGATTACCTTGTTATGTTCGGCTGAAAATACGCATGTGACTGCGGTTTGATTTTAGCCGTTTTGGTTGTCATCAACATCCTCTGTAAGCGAACACATGTTTCTATTTCTACGGGGTAACAAAATGTGGTGTCAAATCACAGTTTCGCTAAAGAGTTTATAACCACGTGAAGCTATAAACTCTTTCGTAGCATTGCGGTCATGACCTAACCTGAAAAGCAATGCTAAGGGAAACGGTGTTGTAAGAGACATGTTCTAATGGGAATATAACGGCATGATTTTGCCGCCCAATGATATTCACCTGCGTGCAATGTTTGTTCGTGCTCTATATCTACTTTATATGCATCTGCAATTAATCATTAGCCTTACTTATCAGGAAGAGTTTACCACTATCAAATGGCGATAAATATCGAATCACCGGTCTATTGGTCAGACTACAATAAGAACTGACAGTTACTAGTTTGTTATTTGTATATCTGCCAAAAGGCTAATAAAGTACGAGTTTTCTACTTAAGTGGCACTTTGAATTGGTAATTAATGCAGCTGTATTATATAAACTAATGATTATGATCATGAAAACAACTAATCACACATTTTGCAATGAATTCGGTTGCCTATTTTGTAAGCAAACTTGACGTTTTCCCCATCTTTTAAATGACTATTGCAAGCCCTCACGAACTCGACGGTCACTTTCCTTCCTGTGATAAGTGGTGTGATTGCTTAGTTATTGTCTTTAGCCGAATTTCGATTAGTGACGCAGTTTTGCATCGATGGACAAACTAATTGCCCCTCTCACATTATGATATGCTAAAATTTGGAGATATACAAAGAGAACGCTTTGGGTTCTTAATTAATTTAAACTGTGTTTCTTAGAAATAATACAAATTATTATTCTTGTATGACTGCGGTAGGAGGTTGAATATGACATTTGAACACCCAACAAAACCCAACGGGGGACGTTTTGGAAGGAGACAAATTGAGTTGACAACCGCAATTCGCATTTGAATTTGCGAGTAATTTTTCATTTGTTAAATGTACAAATAACGGTGTGACCAATCGAAGCGTTGAACTGAATTGTTGAACATCAATCTAAGTAAGGTCATGGCAGACACGCTCCACCTGGGTGGTTTATACAAAGGTTCAAATCACCGTTACAAATGGTTAGTTAATTGGTTACCCAAACGCAAGGAGAGCTGAAATAGAAAATTGTACACATATACAACTGGACTTTTAACAATGGATGATATAGCTGAGGACCTATGATCAATTTCATCATGTCATCCTTCATATCTTAACTTAGCCAGACCTCCAACCGTTAAAAAATGGGAGGATACGCCTAAATGACGTTTTATCATATTAAGATAGGGCAGAATTGCATCTTCAACAAGCTGCCTGTATTCTCTTGAAATCATAGCCATCAAATTATATTACAACTTTACAGCGATGACATAAAAAATAAGTTCACTCGATGACGCGGGGCCATTTCATAATACATGATGATGGTAAGTAATATATCTTGATAAGGGCAGTGGGTATCGTTTGTTAATATATAAACAAAATGTATTCAATTCAATTCAATAGGTGTGTATATCAAAGTAGTCTATCTTTTGGGATGCCTATTTTCCAATCAGATTGCATTGGTTAAATGATTATAGCGATTCATAATTTACAATCACCAATATTATTTTATCTGGACCACATTACACAGTCATAGAATTGTAATATCCTGACTGCATCAACAAAAGCATCATTCCCTTCCCTACCAGCTCCTGCATACAAGTAATCAATGCATGAAATTTATTTTTTATTACCAATGTTTTCAAAAAAATGGTGTGAGTCAACATTTGGCATACATTTGCATGGAATAGAATGTATTCTGTGGAAACAATACCACACAGAATAGAAAAAGAAAGCTGAGATCCGAGTTAATGTTTAATGTATTTAATAACACTTTCCTTAGCATGGCATATGGACAGCTGAAGGTGAGGTTTATAAATGATCGCCAGCATCTTAAAAATATCAACAGTTTAAAATTCTCAATCAAGAATTTTGGCAAAAAAGTTCCAATTTTATTACTGATCGATGTTCACATTGTGGTGAGATTATTTTCGGAAACCGAATGCGAATCCATCGTATTCGTCCGTGTCCACGCGGCCATTACCTGAAGGAACACAAGAGTGCAATGTTAATAAAATACAATTGCATAAAAAATAGCTCTCATACACGAAGAAGCTTCATTGCACTAACATATCTCAGATGCTTAATTTTAATATCGCTATTTTGACATTGGCTGGGGTTTTTTTTGCTTTAAATACAGAATGACACAGATTATTAATATGATTAATGTGCCCTCCTATTTAAAGCGACAATGATCAAAAGCATTGCATGCAACCATATTGCTTTAGTCACTTATCACGGATACTAAATGAAAAATTCTCTGTCAGCGCAACAATCCCAACGGCATCTTATCTGAACGGAATGGGTCAACAGATACCGGCTCCTATTCACAACACTCTGTCCAAATCATCGATTGCAAGGACATTATATAACTGTTATGTGGTGATGTGACGATGCGATATTACACGAGGGTGGTTTTGTTATTGTACCAGAGACAAGTTCTCGTCAGACGCAATATGCGCTGATAATCTGTGGCTGACAGTTCTATTGTGACGTCATACGTACCATGGCCTAGTCAAATTACTTCGATACAGATGCAACAATGTTGGAACTGCCTCGTGAATCTGTGTCTTACCTTGGTAGATATTTATTTACCATTGAGCATTTATATATTTCGGAAAGTTGAGCGTGCATGTGTGTGTGTGTGTGTGTGTGTGTGTGTGTGTGTGTGTGTGTGTGTGTGTGTGTGTGTGTGTGTGTGTGTGTGTGTGTGTGTGTGTGTGTGTGTGTGTGTGTGTGTGTGTGTGTGTGTGTGTGTGTGTGTGTGTGTGTGTGTGTGTGTGTGTGTGTGTGTGTGTGTGTGTGTGTGTGTGTGTGTGTGTGTGTGTGTGTGTGTGTGTTTTAGTTTGTTTGTTTTTAGATATGCCTGAGCGTTGAAGTTTGTGTGTGTGCACCATAGGGTGCTTGTATTTGCATAGGCAAAGGTCACTAAACACATGTAGCACCTACAAAAAAAGTCAACACGGACTCACCGTTCACATCAAATTCACCAAATGAAGGCGCCTCTGCTCGCTTAAACGCCATCATCCTCTTACCAAACCTGCAAGAACCAATGGATGCCGCAAAATTACAAAAGTAATCAAGATTAGTCAAACCTTGATTGACAACAAAAATGCAATACAACGTAATTCTGCTTAAACACACTCATTCGTTGAACTGTCGGCATCTATAAATAAGCTTAGAAGCCTATTCCTGGGTGGAATTTAAGACAAATATCACACCGCTAGGGGCGCTTGTTGTGCAGTTTGTTTTTTAGAGTGTGAAAGCAAACATTTGGTCAAACCTTGGTCGACCGACAATGGCAAAGTATTCATTTAGGGCTTTAAGATAGTCTCTGAGTTCGTCCGGGTTGCGGAACACCTTTGGGCGCTCGGGAGGTCCGTGCAAATCTTGGCTACTGCCACAAGTTGCTAATAACAACACGGCTGCCATGGCGACGAGGATGAAGCGATACCAACAATTGCTGTCCATTACAATTTCAATGAAATGAGATTGCGTCGAATGGATCAAACCTGGAAATGAAGAGAGAAAGCTTACCAATTGGTTAACCAGATTAACATACTTAATTAGGTGCAAATTCATGTTAATGTTAGTGGCCAGCTGGTATAAAAAAAACCGGAAACGATAATGCAGATAAATATACACCCATGTGTAGGTAGTTTAATCGTCTTAAAATTGTCTGAGCTGCATATAATATTGTCCCAATTAGACTGACACATTGAAATTAAAAAGCATTACTTCTGGTTTAATTCAAGGAGGATTTAGTGGGCGCTTATTCAAGACGTCGGCGTTTTTATATTGATCAAAGTAAAGCAACGAACGTCTAAGCATAAAAATGTAAAAACGCAAGATCGAAAATATATTAACCATTGTTGGATTGACAAAATGCAGGGACTAGTTGAAATTACTGCATTGTACAATCATAAATTTTTCACAATCTATCATAAATCATTAAAAATATATGTAAAACAATCGTTATCGAAAGCTTTATAGCAATCGATTACATAAAACAATTTCAAATCCTTGTGATGTTATCAACAAAGTGTCTGATATAATGAGCTATACAATAAATAGAAAGTGCTCTGAATACAATAATCAAACAGGGTAATTACCTTCTTAAGATATCGTTGATCGCAGCGATGGTTCCGCAGAAATTATATTTCTCTCCCAAATAAAGGCGACCCTTGCATATATTCTCGCGGCGCTACTTCGCACTTTTCTGTAAGGACGTTACCTAGCTCGGGGTCCTCTTATATACCTAGGTTCCGAATGGACGTAGGTTGGTAATGCATGGGAAATAAGATGCTAATTACAAGAGACATGCGCGACTCGCAACATGGTGAAGCTAGCTACTCTCTTAAAGAGGTCCTACGCAGTTCTGCTTACAATTCCTTAAGCAACCCTGCGACTCTCTGCCACCCTTTGGCCCCATACGGTGTCTCCAAATTACTTGTCAGACACAGGGATGGTAGTTCGCTAATGATCAATTAGATTTGCTTGCGAACCTGGCTGTCTGCTGTGGTGGGTTCCTCGCTTACATGTCAGACACAAGTGACTCTATCTGTCCAGCAATTCTGGGGAAATGATGAGAGAAAGCTACCAGAGGTAAAATACATCAAAGTTACAACTGTGCTGTGTTGTACGGCACGCGCATACAAACCCTCTTTGTAAACCGGAAACCACACATACCAGGGCCCAGTCAAACCGGTGAATACCAGACAAATATGTCACGCAGGGTCTCATTCATTTTATCGATCAACATCATCGAGTATTAATCGACAACGTGGAAGCCATTTTTGAAAGTTGTTTTTGGGAGAAAAACAATGAACAAGCCAGACAAGTAATAGAAAGTTGGAAATGGTTAATTGCAACTTGTGAAATTAGTATTCCCACGGCTTGATGGACTTGCGTAGGGTTTTCCAGGAGGTTAATTAGCTGACAGTTGTAAATAGAGTACCCAAATAGTTATTGGAACTGTATGCTGATGCTGTGGAGAAAAATCACAGACAAAACTCTAATCGTTCATAGAAGGAAGGCTTTGATACAGAACAATTATCTCATTAAATCTATGTCGATACCTATGTCGATAGCCTCTTGGTCAGAGTTTATTGCGCTGTGTGTTGTTCGGGTGTCGTCGCCATATGCTGACGTCATGTTCTCGACGTCATCTCGTGTTGTGTTGTTAAGCTATTTTGCCTACCATGTTTGTTAGAGACCATTTTCGTATAAAACCTGAGTTGACAAATAGTTTTTAACAGACGTAAACACATGCTATGTAACTACCGTCAGGGGACATAGGAAGAAAAGCACTGCAATTCGTAGTAGGTATTTTTCACTCTTTTACGTAACAAATGATGACAAATCTGTTAAGTGTCATTGCATTATCGGGCACGATAGATTTTTTTTATAAACACCGAAGGAAAAACGAAGACATTGATTTGAAAAAAACCCCATGATAGGTTAATTAATAAACCCCGATTTAAAAATTACTGTCGAAAAAAAAATATGATTAATTTTAATCTACTTAGTTAGTCGAAAAAGAACAAAAATATGATCACTTTTAATCTACTTAGTTAGAAACGTTCATTTAAACTTCATCAACTCATTAATAAATGGCATATGGATTATTTTCTGACTGACCATTCAATGCCCATAAAAAACCCTCTGAAATAATAATAATTTTGTATGTGATTAAAAATATTCAGTTTTCCGCAAGATGAATCGATTAAATCTCATGATGTCGGAATAGAAATTGACACGCTTTATCAATTACGTGTATTCTCGTGGACGGAGAATAAACGTCTTCATAAGACGCTGAATAAGAAAATTTGGCTTCTGCACAGCTTCTGCAAACCAACAAAAAATCACACCCATTCATCTTATCAATTCAGCGTAGAATTCAATCTTTTGAATGTGCAATATAAACCCTGAATTTTAAATGGCATATATATATATATATATATATATATATATATATATATATATATATATATATATATATAACATACCAGATTTAATTGAAAAATCTTTAATTGCATCAATGTTACCAATTTGATAGGTGCTATATATTAAAAATCTGTGTAAGCCATCACATGAGATAAGCGAATACATGTGTGTTCAGCGCAATCATTTTTTATCCTGTGAACAATTCACTTTGTTGACCGATTGACGGACAACGACACCTTTATACAACGAACATTTGTATGTTCGTTGTATAGAGGTGCCCGTTAATGACAATTACATTTATGTGCGGAATACGAAATCAATTAGTTTCTTCGTCAGGTTTTTTTTTGCTTATTTGGTAAATAATTATTTAGTGCTGATTTTTGGAACAGATATCCTCACAACACCACCCCCCCCCCACCCCCATCCCCCAATTCTTTTGTGTTCAATAAATGTTTAAATCTTAATTACTCAAAATGTAAAACTACAAATTCTCCTTTTTAATGTGTATGAACGTTCATTAAAAGAATGTTTCATTACCAAAAACAGGTTTTCACATTTAGTTAAAAACACGATTCCTAATTATCGACCTCATCAAAAGACATCCGTGATTACTTCACGCATCTCAGTTCGGTCGTCGGGGGATTTTATTTAAATATTGATAAAGCGCATAAACTTTGGTTCGACACACGACCTACAACAAAGCCGGTCATTGCGGATTCCGGCGACCTCAGCAGATACGTTTTCCCGAATAATGCAGGTCATTCAGAAACGGCCTTGAGGTAACATTGCCACTTACAGACTTCGTGTAATGGCTAACCGCTCACTGAGCAAAATAGTCATATGTCTCGCTGTAAGTGATATTTTCTGTTGATTGTCTGTAAGAAAAACAACGACTACTAACTCATAAGAATGTGGTTGATAAGGATATGTTTCTAATACCATCATTAAAAATGTTAAATATTTGAGATTGAACGACATATTGATCGCTATGAGAGGGAGAGAGAGAGAGAGAGAGAGAGAGAGAGAGAGAGAGAGAGAGAGAGATAGAGAGAGAGAGAGAGAGAGAGAGAGAGAGAGAGAGAGAGAGAGAGAGAGAGAGAGAAAGAGAGAGAGCCTCTCTCTCTCTCCCTCCGGGAGAGAGAGAGAGAGCGCGCGCTCTCTCTCTCGATGAGAGAAGAGAGAGAGAGAAAGAGAGAGATAGAAGAGAGCGAAGAAGAGAGAGAGGCTCTCTCTTCTCCTCTCTCTTCTCTGTTCTCGCTCGCTCTCGCTATCTCTCTCTTCTCTCTCTCTCTCGAGATAGATCTCGCGCTCGCCCTCTCTCGCTCCCTCGCTCCTCGCGCCCGCCCTCGCTCTCGCTCGCTCTCGCCTCGCGCGAGCGCGCTCTCCCGCGTCTCGCGCGCCCCTCCGCGCGCCCGCCCTCCCGCTCTCTCCCTCGCGCGCCTCTCTCTCGCGCGCGCGCGCGCCGCCGGCTCGCCGCGCCCGCTCGACGCGCCGCTATCGCGCTCGCCTCTCGCTCTCTCCTCTCTCTCCTCCCCCTCCTCGCGCTCTCGCGTCGCTCGCTCGCCCGCGCGCGCGCGCTCGCGCGCGCGCTCTCGCGCCCGCGCGCCCCCTCTCTCCCTCCGCTCGCTCTCTCTCTCTCGAGCGCTGCTCTCTCGCGCGCGCTCCCTCCCCTCGCCGCTCTCGGCTCGCGCTCTCTCCCCGCGCTCTCTCTCGCGCGCCCGCTCTCTCTCGCCCCTCTCGAGCTCTCTCTCGCGCTCTCTCTCTCTCTCTCTCTCCCGCCCGCGCTCGTTGCGCTCGCCCGCGCGCCCGCCCCGCCCGCTCTCTGCTCGCGCCCGCGCGCGCGCTCGCTCTCCCGCGCGCTGCGCTCTCGCCCCCCCCCTCTTCGCGCGCGCGCGCCGCTCGCGCGCGCTCTCCGCGCCTCGCGCGCGCGCGCGCGCGCGCGCGCGCGCGCTCGCGCGCTCGCGAGAACGCGAGTGGGGACGAGAGAATGATGAGATATATAAAGAGAGTGCCGGAGAGGGAATGGTTGTTAGTGAGAGAGAGGTCAGTGTGGAAGGCAGGGAGGGAGATAGTGAGGAAGACAGGGAGATAGGGGAGTTAGTAGAAATATAAATGGAGTGAGGGACAATGATGAACGAGAGATGGAGAGAAGGGTGGGGGATGAGGGCGCGGAAGTGAAATAGGGAGTCGGTGAGCGAGCCTGAGAAATAGTAATATATTTGTTTGCATTGAACCATGTAAACAATATTTCCCACTTTCTCCTTGGCTTGTCTGCCTGATAATCATAACGTGTATCTTGTCTTTCCTGATCATTGTATGCCGCTTTAAACGTATCATTACATTATGATCAAGTCACGCTATGATACTCTAATTATGCCACAGGAAAGGATTCCATCATAACGAAAGCAATGTCACTCCTGTGCCAACAACAAGATACCCGCCCACATCACAGCATACTCTTGCTGTGATGTCGATTTGCCCAGCTTTGACTTAGCGGTATTGACCAACTCCAGAAGCAATAGCTCAACATTGGCGTGCAACTCTTTGGCACCTATTGACGAATGACTGTCGATACGGCACCTAGCGGCTACGGCACGTAGCGGCTACGGCACCTAATGAGGTGCCGTAATGGTTGTGTCAAAGAAGAAGACACAAGCAGTTATAACTGTGATATATTAGCAGTACTCAAAGGAATAAAATAATGTAACGCTCATTTTAGATTAATTTTGAGAAAACTAAAGCAAGAAATTTGACCTTTTCAGTTAAACGATATTTTGGTCGTTCGAGATATCACGTAAACAATTCAGCTTTAGGTCCGCTGCGCCAGATAATCTACTAGGCTAAAGTAAATCTATAAAAATACTTCCCCCATGAAATTGACTACATGCTTTCGATTCTTATGTAATCCTACTAAAGTGTTGAATGACGAACGCTGCTGTCGGTCAGTGACGAACTTAACAGATGTGTGCCGTTGTAAACCCTTGTTTATCAGTTTGGATTCATAGCAAAATCTGTAAAAGGGCGTATATGGAGGCCTACTGTGGTAGTTCTTAGGTTTCTGATATTAGTCATTATCATACAATGATTGGTCAATAAATTGTAGGATCCACTCTTGAGCAAGGGAGGCAGACTTGGGACTCCGAATGTCAACGACAGGTGGCACAGCCAGCGCAGCTCAAATCAAAGTCGCCCCATTCATTACCTATGTTAACAATAATACATTGCAATCAAAGGATAAATATGATATATTTTAGTCAGATAATGAGTTCTGTTTGTTCAAATGGATACTTAATCCGAAATTCAAGACTATTAATAAAAAAATTCTGCCGGAATCGAGGTTTTTTTATGAAATATATCATTGGCTTATGCGTCATTCTAGTTTTGAATACCCCCCTCATGCATGGAAATTCTGCATTATCTTACCATTTTTCCTGAACAGGAAGTGTGGTATCACTCTCGATTGCTATGGCCATGTGATAATATATGTTAGTGATTATTAGCAACGGTTACGATGCGGAGGTTATAGTAATGTGCATTAGTGTTGTCGATGATACAATTTCATTGTAATGATTGGTCTCTTCTTGAGCCCGCTGATATACTTAAGAAATAGTCTCCCACTCCCCGAACTACAAATCCTGGTTACGGGCCTGAATGACTGAGTGCGATTTCTCACTTCGCTCGAGTGCCGTAGTGCTAGGTGCAGCAACCGCGAGGTGCCGTACTGGCTAGGGGCCGTAGTGGTCAAGGTGCCGTAGTGGTCAAGTTGCCGTACTGGCTAGGTGCCGTAGTGGTCAAGGTGCCATATTGGCTAGGTGCCGTAGTGGTCAAGGTGTCGTACTGGCTAGGTGCCGTAGTGGTCAAGGTGCCGTACTGGCTAGGTGCCGTAGTGGTCAAGGTGCCGTACTGGCTAGGTGCCGTAGTGGTCAAGGTGCCGTACTGGCTATGTGCCGTAGTGGTTAAGGTGCCGTACTGGCTAGGTGCCGTAGTGGTCAAGGTGCCGTATTGGCTAGGTGCCGTAGTGGTCAAGGTGCCGTATCGACCGACTGCCCTATTGACAGCTTACGTGGAGTCATTACTTGCACGGTTATCAGCATGTCAACCTACTCATACTCGAGCGGACCAATATTTACATGTATTCTGTCTTTATCGTTGCCAAAGCCATTTTCCTGGCCTAGAACGATGTTAGTGAAATCGCCGGCCGAGTCAATCGCCTGTTAGTTGAAGAATAATAATGGGCGATAATATTAGTGTTGAATGGGAATCATGGCCAGTGTGTCGTAACGTAAGTAGGTATGTAGGTACTCCCAATTTGTGGGATTCATTCGGGAAGGGCTTGTTCTACCATACTCCATTTGTTGGACTGATTAGAGTGATCACTATTACAGTCACAATCACCAGCCAATGGCTCCTCGTCTGCTCCTCTTATTGACTTCCTGCGTGACCAAATTGGTAATGTAACAGTGGGCGCTTTGTATATTGACCAACCTTATCTTGACAAATCTTGATAAAGGAGGGTCATTATCGATTTAAGTACCTATATATACAATCCCTCACGCTTGATTTGATGGACATGACAGTCGTTAGAGTTGGGAGCCTAAATCATTATATTCTCTCATGTGCCATGGCGGGGAATTTATGAAGAATGATTAACAGAATATCGTCAGATTCAAAAAGCAGAAAATAAGACGAGGTGTATTACCTTGCTTGAGATAGTGTTTATTATGTTTGATGATTGACGTGGCATCATCTTATTGGTCATTGCTGTGTAATATATCACTTTTATTGTTCATCGTCGTGTAATGCCTCAATATCATTGTTCATTGTCATGTAATGTCTCACTCTTATTTTTCATTGCCATGTAATGTCTTAGTTTTATTGTTCATTGCCATTTAATGTCTCACTCTTACATTGTTCATCGCCATGTTATGTCTCACTCTTATTGATCATCGCCATGTAATGTCTCTCTCTTATTGTTCATCGCCATGTAATGTCTTAGTTTTATTGTTCATTGCCATGTAATGTCTCACTCTTATATTGTTCATCGCCATGTAATGTCTCACTCTTATTGTTCATTGCCATGTAATGCCTCACTCTTATTGTTCATCGCCATGTAATGTCACACTCTTATTGTTCATCGCCATGTAATGTCTTAGTTTTATTGTTCATTGCCATGTAATGTCTCACTCTTATATTGTTCATCGCCATATTATGTCCCACTCTTATTGTTCATCGCCATGTAATGTCTTACTTTTATTGTTCATTGCCATTTAATATCTCACTCTTATATTGTTCATCGCCATGTAATGTCTCACTCTTATTGTTCATCGCAATGTAATGTCTCACTCTTATTGTTCATCGCCATGTAATGTCTCACTCTTATTGTTCATCGCCATGTAATGTCTCACTCTTAGTTTTATTGTTCATTGCCATGTAATGTCTCACTCTTATATTGTTCATCGCCATGTTATGTCTCACTCTTATTGTTCATCGCCATGTAATGTCTCACTATTATTGTTCATCGCTATGTAATGTCTTAGTTTTATTGTTCATTGCCATGTAATGTCTCACTCTTATTGTTCATTACATTATAATGTCTCACTCTTATTGTTCATTGCCATGTAATGTATCACTCGTATTTTTCACTATCATGTGATGTATTGCAAGAGTGCATTTTACCTGTGGAATATTCAGAACATAATTTTAAAACTGATGTCATCAAAGCAGTGAATTGTTCTTTAGTGTTCAGTTTTTTGTATTGATTTCGACAAAACGGGTTCCATACATAAGGGTTAATGTCATTTGAAGCTCAAATTACCTTTTCCGGCTAAGCAGTTTTCCGAGGTTTTATATGATAGTAAATACTGCATGATGTTCGAGCCCCTGACCATGGCAAACTGCTAAATAACCCCAAAGAATCCCAGCCCTACCGGATTGTATGGACAGATAAATTATCGCTTTAGGAGATTAACTGTAAGGCAATTTTGGGATATATGCTCGTGGAAGTTAAAACCCGCCAAAGCAGGCGGTTTGCTTATAATTCCTCTTAAGATAGAAGATTACATGGAGGTATTATCAGGCACACATTCAGCTGAAGTTGCCATGGGGGAGTCATGGAGGCTATATTCTATTCACAAATATCGCGAAAATAACCAGAATTGTAAACATCTTGCTTTTCTCAGGCCAACTTCTGGCTAAGTATTCCGGACACTAACGATGGTAATTTAATTGTGGTTCTATCAACTGTGGCCTTTTCATGGTTTTTTCATAAAGAAGATTTATATGCTGTCCCCAAGACATGGTATTTATCACGAGGTACAAAGGGAAACACCCAAGAAAGTGAAGTGACTTTGCAAGTATTGTGTTGCTATGCTATTGAAATATATGTATGTATATATTATATACATTTAATGAAATAAACGTGTTGAATTTAGATTGTTTAGCTAAAGGAGACGAATTGCAGCATTTTAAATAATTATATTATGAAGTAAAAGGCAGTTAATATTGAGCACAACTGCTTCTGATAATGTCATGAATGTGATTGTCATCTGCGGGAAGGTAATGCGACTAGGAAATAACATTCGTCAAACGCAGCCTTAGCTCTCATGATTTGAATGAATCTCGGCCTATACTGGGATCAACTGCCCAGGTGGACGATACTTCCGATGAAACAGGTTTCCGTTGTATTGAGGTATCCGATATTTGCATGTGTTCATTATGTTGAAGTATCCGCTATACGTGGTGTCCATTATTTTGTGGTATCCGCTGTAACCAGGTGTCCGTTACATTGAGGTATCCGATAAATATGTCTGCAATATTGAGATATGCGATTAAGACAGGTGCACAACAGAGATGGTAATGTAAAGCAAGCCCTTACATAACGGCTCCTAACCATCATTGTGTAATTATTTCTTTGATTGTTTGCAAAATAAACGAATCTCACTGTACAAAACGTATGCAATTGCTTGTTTGCAGTTAGCGACAATACAACTGCAGCATGTGACTTTCACTTACATCTGGGGATCGGCGTTGATTCCCTGATAGCAAGTACAATTAGGGCATCGTGGCAGTTGTATAATAAAGTCTTTATCATCTATCACCAGCACTAAAAGCAGCTTAAAGCCTGGTGCAATGTCCGCTTGATCGACCCAATCGACCCCATTCATCCAAGGTACAAAATTCGGCAAATGTAATACCTTCCCTTGATTAACACTCAAATCACCTCATTTCGTGAAACGAGGGGACTATCACAAATCAGCGGATTGTTTCGTTCCGTCTGTTCAATTAAGCGATAGAACCACTGCAGTTCAACTATTGGACCATTGAATCTGGCCAAGCAACTAGGTGGATTCGGCTGAGGTCTGTGAGACATGGAACCGTCATATAACGTCAGCTTGACTTGTTTTCTTTAGATGTAAGACTGTTCCATGGCGTTGGACTGACAGGATGTCATTTTGCGTCGCCATGAACTTACCGCACGAAGATTTCAGGTCAAGGTTGATTACTATCTTGTCAGATTGATGGCTGCAGTAAATGCTTCTTTTCACTTCGTCAGCCAAGATCTGCTTTAATCTGCAGACCTTTCATTTCAACGCGTCCATACCTTAACGTCCGTGCCGTCCAAACCAATTGGACTCTTGTCGTCTCATAACTTCGTCTTATGGCATTTCTAGGTCAGTTTTATTCCCGGACGGTTACAATGGAAGAATTAACCGATAAATGGAAGCAAAGACAAATTTATTAGTTTCTTTGATTGCAGCTATGTATTTAGTTACTTGCTTTGATCTCGTCTGTCCCCGAATACAAAGTACTGGTATTAGCAGACGATACACCAGCGTCATCGACGCCGAAACGACCTTGCCATTCAACGCTCATTGGACCGTTGATTTGAAATGATCCCAGGAATTGTTCATTACTCGGGTCTTTTGCAGAGACATGATGTACTTGAATCACTAAGCACACCTAATTCTGCTCTCATTGTAACATGATCCACTCATCAACAAGGTTTATCTGCTAACGACCTGGCTGGCATCTTCAGACAACTTAATATCATCCACACATCCAAGCTAATTTGGTCGTTTTATTCTCGACAAAACCACTGATAAGGATAATGAAATAAGGATTCTAAGAAATAATTCAACATTATTGGCGATTTATGCACGACACAATCCACACAGAATACTAAAGCTGAATATTTCCCCAGAAAGTAAAACACGTAATATATTATACCAAACAGGATTTCACGGAGGTAAATAATATGACACACTAATCTAAAATAACACTCCACAAATCACACCATTACAGCAATCCATCATAACGTTCTCTCACCCACTAGGGATATACACATAGTGGAAATGCTCTACGTTGTTCTAATTCAGATCATACTCGGCGACTGTTTATAATACGCGCCGTTATGCTCATTAATCAGTTGGAATTTACATCGCGGATCGTACGGAAGTCGGCCATTAGACTGGCCACTGTCGCTTTTCATTTCGTCCATGCATACCGGACAGATATTTTTCTTAGCCTGTCCGGGGGCTTTCCGCCTTCCCCACTTGCGTGTCACGTGACGGGTGATATCAACAAAGACTTCCAAAGCTTCGGCTAATGATATAACAGAAATGCCGACCCATAACCAAGTTGACCCCCGATGTCTGAGAGCAATTGGCTTGGAGGGTAGTCTTCCATTTCCTCCGTTTTTACGACATCGCTTTCAGCCATATACACATTCAGGCGAACGAAATCCTGCATGGCAACGTCTCGGTTGGATTCGTTGAAATAATCTTTGATAGTGTTATATTTATTGAATCGATGATGCGTCTTGAAACGCTCCGGAAATCGTTCCCCTCGAACGATATCTACATAAGCTTGCTCTCCGTCAATATTCCCAGCAGGCCAACGCGAAAGACTGTAAGTGACGTCATACGATATTTCACTGCAAGGAGGAAAGCAACTACAATTCTGATTGGACGCTGCATTCTGCATGACGCTCATTTTAGATTCCTTCGCGCAGACGATGCGGTCGTAGATTCGATAGAGTGCATCGTAACAATCGCTGGTGGCTTCGCGGATACAGTGTTGAGGTGTATCCGTATCATTAGTGCAGAAGGGGTGATTGGGATAATTGACGCTATTAGGTAGAGATATATCTTGGCATTGACAACGTCGCACTATTTCATCTTGCAGACACATCCGCTGACAGGAAATAAGCCGGTAACTGTGGGCGCTATTCTCGTTGAAAGGATTATCCCCGGAACAGTTTCCATGGGGGGCACTCACCCGGATGTTTTGGCGAGTTTTTACGCCAAAACTTACGGAATATCCCGGCGGAACATCAAATCCCTCTGCGTGTGGATATGGTTCCGTGTTAGGCGGGTGTATAACCACCCGAACACCCTCACTACTCGACATCGGACTCAAATACTCATGGCTCCCGGGGATTATGCGTAGCATGTCATTTTTTACCAACATTCCCCCTCCCGTGAAAATAGTACTGGACCATCCATTCTCTAATCCTTCCGCCAATACCGAAATCGTATTGTTCATGGAGTTAGGGTTAAATGTAAAACAATTATAGTAATATGGATCGAAGAAATGGGTGAAATGTTCCGCGCGGTTACAAGGTTGTCCAGCAAAACGACACGTGACTAACAGTTCATCGAATGAGACGCCGGCGTTGATAACTAGGTCACGGTCAAGGTTGGTGGCAATGGTGCTTCGGGAAAGAACCGTCTGAACGACGTCAACAGGGATACTTTCATTCAGATACATATTAAAATATTTCGCTACAATTTTCATGTAGCCACGAATAAATGGGTCGTTTGATATGTTCTTCCACATCTGCGGATTGGTTGTGATTTTGAAGATCTGATTCAGTTCATTTAATACTCCCGCGTCCATATTTCGAAGATTGCAAACGGATATCGAAGGGAATGGTACAGCTAAAGGGATGACTTCAATTGTAACCTTTTTGGGGTAGGAGTAATACTTGGTTAATAAAATGATAAATTGGGCGGAAAACATACAGGCAGCCGATAGAAATACTACCGACCAAAATATTTTTCCTGCAGCGGTCCTCGATCGAATAGCTTTTGGTATGCCATGGATTGTGGTGCGCTCAGCAAAGCGGTTCATAATTTCACGCACCGCCATGTTTGATATTATATTCAGTACCACTTTCAGCATACGAGTATCAAAAAATTCCTCTGAAAATGCTATTCTGTTAGGACATCTAGACAGACGGCTACGTTTATGCACTTAACGTAAATCAGAGTATCTTTCACATTGGTTCCAGGTTATTTAGTATACATCTGGTATATGGAACTTAATGCGCAAGTAGAGCACTAGGGATCATGGGACATCTCTAGCGGCTGCGCAGATTGACTCTCCGGCTACTGACAGTGATATCTACACTGACAGCAGAAGCAGCTTGCATGAAACGTACTTTCACATCCACCCTGACAGGTTTTCCCTGGGGAATAGCGATCCCTACAAATTTATCTGTCTGTGTGTATTGCAGCATAGAGCCAAGTCTCCAGAGGCCAGGTAAATTTGTTGCCTAGCAACGATATCACAAGCGATGCAGCTCAACTGAGCAGAACTTAGCGTATAGTCGCCGGTGAATTCGCTAGAGGGCGCCACTGACGCTAGGTGGCCCTTTCATTCGGCGGAATAGAGTCACTGTGGTATGGATTCACTTCTGCCAATCATTATTCTGTTTGTTGATCCAGAAACGTGATATTGAGTCTTCGTGGCTGAAACACACAAAGACGCCATTAGTTGAAAAACAAATGACAATGGTTACAATAAAGGTGATTTGTGAGTCTGCCACGGAGATATTACGGGCGGAATCGCGGAGAATGACTTACACCATGCAATAACCACAGCGATAATCTGTTACAACATTCTAAGTGAAGTTAATTGAAGGAGATTGGATTTTAGATAGAAAGCGCCAATACAAGTTTGTCATTCTGTTATGTCCGTTTCTCCAGTCAGAAAACGATATCACACATTACAAGTTTTCAATGAAATACAGTACAGTCCATTAAAAGGTATTGACTTGGTGAATGAAACCTACTCTTGGTTTAAATAGTGTCTCCTATGAGTAATGGTAATGTTGGGGTTAACGTCACTTTCAACAACGAGGTGATGTCACTCCGGTGATGGATGAGGATGATTGTGATGATAGGGCAGTTCTAGCGCCCGCTAGGCACTAACCCGTTGTCCCAGATCGGGCTGCGAAACCTACGCCGCTGGGACGAAGGTCGGGTGCATCCCCTTTCAGAGATCGGACCGCCATTTAACGTGATCACGCGAGTCACGGGAATCCACAACCTGTGGGTCGAAAGGTGATGCAGTTTACGACGTCGCCATGAGTTTTGCTCAGATCAAGTTAGAATTTGAATGAATCTCCAATAGCAAATCACCTCTGGGGATGTGTATTGTTTGATGGGAATAACTAGCGCATCGTTATGGGGACCAAAAACATTCAATGGAGAGTGCTGTCACTTATAGCAGTGTAGCGTCAAGCAAGGTTTGCCAAAGGCAACATTGCACAGGGAAAATAATTAAGTGATAACATCGTAGGGAGAGTGTGTTTGTAAAATGCAATGTTGTATTGCAATAATTATCAAAAAAGCAACAATGAGTGACGAATAATTTGTTCAAATTACCCACAATACTGCGATGAGTAAGATGATGGAGTAAGAGGATAAAAGGGATGACTTGTAGTCATCATTCTAACGATGAGAAAGGAGATATAAAATACCTCACACAGGTTGTACAACAATACAAGAAGAGTATTAAGGAGACTGGATTTTGATATATATATCGGATTGCAGGTTTGCAAGTTAAGTTTCCCTTTGAAAGAATATACCTAACATTTCTCATTAAAGCATATTTGACATTGAAGCCTTATCAGATGTCAAGGTCAATGCATGTACTATGATACCATATGTCTGGTAGATAGCAAGTAATATATCGCACAAAAATGGTCATGCTGCATTCAAAACGTATACACGCGCCAGTAAATCAGAAAATCATCAATACTTCAACATAAATATTTGTTGTTACTCTGCATATATTACCCGGCAAGGAATCGAGCTGCTACTTGTGTGTAAATTTGACGTTTAAAACCTCAGGTGCCGCAAAGCGCCAAAACTGCGCAAGAGAACTGATCGGCAAATATTATCTTATCACACTGTGAATAATGAATGACTAGTTTGTAAAGTACCGGGCGTTTTTGCAGAGCAAATAAGCCAAGACCAGGTGTTGCATACAGCCGTGTCTCCCACCAAGCATAGGTAATCCAATCTATTGTACGCGAAGCATACCTTTATTAATAACGAGCAGGTAAATCAATGCCTACGACAATAGAGAAATTATTGATGTCCAAGATGTGTCTACATAGTACATAAGTGAATCGATGGCAAAATCGAATTTGTCTAAACTATAAGGGAGCGCGTGAAAACAGTCAGCTCATGGATATTATTGATAAGAAGGTTCACTAGCGGCGAAGTGATTGTTTTTCTGATATTTTAGTTTGCACAATACACTCATTATTTGTAACCATCGAACTAAACCAGCAAGGAAATCGAAGATTTCGACGGTTTGATTTCGCCAATGTGAATGAAAAATGAGGTGGAGTTTTTGAGACAACAAACAATGAATATTCATAAGTAGTCGGTCGACTAAGTTGTTGGCAACTGCAACAAATACAAGATCTATAGAGCACGCGTATATGGGAGGTGTTATGCGACCCTACACTATGTACTACAACCTAACACTTACATTGTCAAGCTCAATATGGCTTGTATAAATGATCAAATATTAGCGTCGTATGACAGTGTGACAATAGTGGTCATTCGTCGCAATTCTGACCAGCAACATTGAGGGCACTAGTTTCGCTTAATTGCTCTGAGCCAATAAATTTACCCTACTACAGGGGATATATAGAATTGCTGTATACATAGGTGGATGGTATATATGCGTTGGTTACGAAAAACAAGGCGCCTAACAGAAGGGAAATTGCCTCGGATCAATGCTGCATCATCTGAATAAAATAATGCTACGCACGTACTTTTATGCCAGGCTTACACACACACACACACACACACACACACACACACACACACACACACACACACACACACACACACACACACACACACACACACACACACACACACACACACACATACACACACACACGCACAAGTGTTTACAAGAGTTAACAAGCTGGCGAAGTAGCATTGAAACACTCACCATTTTATCAGTTGTGCGTTCTCAATTTGCTACAACAGAGAGCAACGCTTTTATTCCATCATTAGTAATTATCCGTCGAGAGGCTTCGCGACATCACTGCTTCATTTCCAAGTAACTTCCCCGCATCTAGTGGTCACATGACACAAGTGACATCCGGTTGTCATCGAATTCCCCAGACGGGGTATTTCTCGCTAGACCACACAGCAGCGCCACTGAGCGAGTAAGATACAATTCAGCCTGGCACCCACGCGCGCTCTCTCTCTCTCTCTTGCCTCTTCTGGCTAAGCTGCTAGCTGGTCCCTGGCTAATCGGCGTAACTCTAGCGCATGGCATCAGGTAGCCTTACTATAAAACCCCGCTGACCATCGATTGAGTTATATGCAGTAAATGTTAGTACACACCATGCTACTTGATTGTTTCCATCCATTTGTTTGAGAAAAGATACAGCCGCATAAACTTAGAGGCACACCACAGACGTGATTGCGTCCGAGGGGATGTGAACGTTTCGTGTTGTTGCTAGCTGAATTGAATAACTATCAATGCCATCAAATCCACCGGGGATAACGCGAAATGGATCTCGCCACGAAGAGGTGCAAGACAGGGAAGCGAGTTTCATGATGAATGCGTTGTGAGTTGATTTAATTGGCTGACGAAATGACGGGGCTAATACAGATTATGGCTGGTTATTGAGTTGTATGCTTAACTCATCTGCAGATATCAAGTGTTTGTCAGAAATCATAAGAAACGTTGATTCACCAACCGAAAATCACAGCGAACAACCTCTGAATGTGCACAAACTTCCTCCAAACTCAAAGAAAACAAATTACAACGTATTGTATTTGTGCTATGTTTAATATAATAGATGCAGTGTACTGAAGATCTGTCTTACAAAGGAATTTTACTAATCTTATAAAAACGAGATTACCCGAAGTATTCCTGAGTCTAAGAGGAATTATACAAAGGAGCTTACGCCCAACAGCTGTAGTGTTTTGCATCATAACGTGTTTTAGAACTTCAGTCATAATGTGTCCTAATATGACCACATAACCGGAAGTCAGTGCATTGCGCTGTGATTCCGTTAGTGACGCAGGTTGAGTGATTGTATATAAAAATAGCCTTGTTGACTGTCTTGTTCATAGCAAGTGATACATCCACCCCCGCTATTATTTCCAATAGAAAACTGATTTAGGATAAGTGAATCAGCATCGATAGATAGCTCCGAAACCGCAGGGATCTGAGACAATTATTGTCAAAGGATGTCAAAGAGGTGAAGAAGCATTTGTGTTCAGTAAATATGTGTAATGAAGAGTCTAGAACTATTTCTGTGTCTGATTGTAACAGTATATGATGGGGCGTTCAAAAATGACATAACCGTAGTGGTGCGGTGATGTGTGGTCGTGAGGGTATTTGGACTATCCTAACGATGCGTGTTGGGAGTTGTATGGGCTAGCGTCATTGAGGTGAGGTAGGGTTAATGGTCTAAGAAGCGTTGCGAAAGTTTTGAAAAGCTGAAATCATCATTCAAGTCACGTCGCAAGTTGATGTTGCGTTAGTTACGCTCACGCTGTGCTCTGATAATTCGTAAGGACAGAAGAGTCTCAGATATTCGTCGTTTTTAGCGTGCCAATCTCGTTTGGCTCTTACAATGGTCTCGTGCAATTGAAGGACTCCTGGTTGCCATTCAATTATATATGCTAATAAATCACTTCCCTGGGAAAAAAATTCAGCAACCTCCGAGATTCGTACAATAGATCAGCTCCGATCATTGAAACGTCGGTCAAAATAGGAGTAAAATAATTCTTACTCTAGGGACCACAATGGTATTGTATTAATTAAAAGAGGTTGAGGAGGAGAGTGGCATCGCCTGACGTCTCACCTTCCATGAAGCCGCCATGTAAGTGGCGTCATGTTTGCATTTCCTTTATGTCTGCAACAGCATACATATGGGTATTCAAGCGTCTCTAACAACACGCAAACGCTTGTAACAACACTCTAGTTAATGGCCTCAGTCCATTATTAGCAGACTGTGCCAGCTGGCTCCAGCGGAAGATGGAGATGAAAGGGGCGGTAAACGTCTTATAGCATAATAGTGCGGCCGTTAACATGCTGCTAATTACTGGTTTGGTTGAGATATTGGATAAACATTGACACGAAAATACTAGGCTAAACAAGTGAAGTATTAAGCAACTCTATTCAGCATTCTGATTCACTTATAAGCTGTACGCATACAGTATAAATTATTCCTACGCCATTTGTTTGTAACAGCATCGGTAGGATTAGCCATTATTGACGTTGTCGTGCAACAAATGGCTATTGCCCCAAGCAGAAGTGTAAAGGGCAATAGATAGCAATGCCATGAGCCAGTGCTTTACTTGAATCGTTTCCTCGCTCCTTTGAAAACTCACCCTCACAGAGCTTTATGACCATCGGCTAAACAATGGTGGCGTGTCATTACCAAGCTTCTACATACGCATGCAAGTTCGTAACCCTTCGATGTATTTATGCACATGTTCTGTTCATAATATACTCATTTGAGATATTTCTAATTTTGGTTTGCTTACCTTTGCAAGTGCCTTACTGGAACCGTACATTTATTGTTATCTAGAGACACACGGCTAACAGGTTTGTTACCGACGACCTTTATATATTATGCAAGTGACCTCATAAGGGTCAAGCTCACATTAAGTATCGCTATGTGCCTGGAGAAGAGTAAATAGTGGTGCTCTCTTGGGTGAGATAAGCTTTGTAGTTTGAATAGGAGCATATACTCAGAGCAACCATTCAGAGTACTCTGGAAGAAGGTTAACATTGCCATCAGCATCGGGAGGGGGAAGCAGCGCAAGAATGCATTCAATTATTTAGAGCTGGCGCTGTTACAAAAACCCGAACGACGTAAGAATCTTAAGTATGCCAAAATGCTGTTATCATGCTTTCCAGAAGTGAAACAGATGTATGGTTTTGACCTCATTCTGTAAATAACATAAAAAAGTTGGGATACGAAAAATCTGCCATGCTGTTGCTTGATTTTACACAAAAATCCCAACATATTCAGCTAGAATTTTATACTGCTTGAGGCATTAGGTGACGCATTGAGTTATTGACCGGCAAAATCATGAAAGACTTGCCTTCAAGCAAATACTTTTTTCACATTGAAAAAACATAGCAAAATGTACACTGACATCAACCAAGGGACTTAATGATTAATGCTGATAATGTACTCGACGAATACTAGGCGTTAAGTTTACACAATTGCAATAGCGCGATCACTTTAAAACCTGGAGCTAATTGTGAGATACATATAGGTAATGATCCAACGTAATCGCAGAAAGCTGGTCTTAAAGATATCATTATATCAGACAGGTAATGGTGCAATATAACCGCTGATGGAGCATGTTTGACAAGCCTCAATTGCAGTGACAGTCACGATTGTGGAAAACAAAAGGACTAATGTGACATAATTCAAAATGTTATGTTGGCATGTCTGGTTGCTGTTACCGGATCTTGATACTCACATGTATCGCATGATATTCACGGTCTCAGCGCTAGCCTTGTACGTATATATGCCAATAGCCACACGAACAAGCATATTGCAAATAGATGAGAAGCGATCCAATAACGCAAGCCCTTTCCACGATGATACAGGGATAAACATCAAAATGATTAGTGACAATCGGACCACTCATAATTGTTGTGGAAAATGTCACTAATTAGGTTAATTACAAACAATTTCATAACGAAGTCAGATGTAATTTCGCAAAATTATGTGATGAACCAACATTTAGCCATAAACCCGCTTATCATTTGTGCACTTCAGATTGCTTTGAATACAAATATGCCACCATTACACGGCTTCATAAACATGTGCTCATTTCTTCTAGAAGAGCTTTGTCATACTTTCGTAAGTTTTTCGAATAGACAATGCAGGTTGCAGAATGTATTTTTTTCAAACACTGTTGGCTCAATATGAAGAAACAGTCCATCTGATAGTACTGATATGGCTGCATATATACATTATCTAACTCACCTCACTACGAACCCAAATAATACTATTGTGCCTTTGGTGAATGGGGAATGGGTTAATAGTGTTCCTAAGAGGGTAGTATGTGCGGTAATAAAACACTGACTTTAAGGGCGTGATAAGTTATACTCGTATAGACACTGACGACTCCAGGGGGTGACGATCTATGCTCGTTAAGACTCTGGTGGGATGATTCTTGCTCGTAAAGTCGAACTTAGGGGAGGATAATTTACGCTTGCAAAGACACATACGACGTAAAGGCGTGACGATTGGTGCTCGTGAAGACATTTGTGACATTAGGGGCGCGTTTATTCATGCTCGTATTTACCGTGTTCAATATGCGCAGTACTACGCTTAATGTACAACCAATTACCACAACAAGACGAAATTATTCAGGACATTTCAAAATGGCACTATCATAATTGGTATAAACGATCGGAAATATAATTGCGACATTCATCATTACCACATGATTTATGATGGATAATATTATGGAAAATGTTCCAATGTATCTAACCAAATGTAGACACTCACATAAGCACTCTAGTTCATGACACATGTCTAATATAAGATAAAGGTATGGACAAACTCATGTAGTTTCCAAATTATTACAATTGTTAAGGTGTGCAGTGTCGTAACCATGTTGTAGACAGTTTTAGCAATACTGTTTTGCATGACATCGCTGCACAACAAAACGCTTTCACTAAATGTCTGGACACGTTTGAAATGTTAATTAAACATTACAGCAGAAGTTATTAAAAACATCACCACATAGACGTTCACATCAGAAAACATTGATAACAGTGAACAGTTTTGTATTTATCAATAATTATCATGATTTTTATGATACATGCGGACATACACACGCATATGTTTATTTGAATTTCTTTGTTTCGTTCCGCTAATTGCATTGAACTCGTGGACAGTTAATCATAGTAACGAGGCTGAAAGACAAATATTAGAATAAAAGCAGCTTTCGGAGGTAGGGGGATTATTCCCAAGATGCCATAAATGTGCGTTTCGAAAAGGCATACACCGTCATCAGGTAACCATGTCGCACGCTGACACAAGACATACACCGGCATCAGGTTACCATGTCGCAAGCTGACACAAAAGGCATACAGCGTCATCAGGTTACCATGTCGCAAGCTTACACAAAAGCCCTTTCCAGTTTTCACATTGTTCCCAGCAATCAACCCTGCTATAGACGTCAGGCATCTACGCGAAGTATCCACGTACGGTCGAATTTGCTATCTCTCTTTTCTAATCACCTGAAATATTAAACAGAAAGCAACAATATAAGTATCATGCTGCTGAAGATGTTGCTGCTTCAACTGGAACCAAATGCAACATGGTTTCGAATAACGTTTATATCTACTTACCGTTATAGATGCATTCGAAATGTCAAGAATCCCTGACCGACATCAGTAGTATAGAGACTGGGGGTACGAGTGCAGTTTCAAAATGGACGCACATGAGCCAGCGAACCGCTCGCATCTCCCCCCTCCATATGGTATGTTGTCAACCAGCCCTTCCAGCCCTCCACATACACCAGGGCCACACCAGTAGTTAGTCACCATAGAGGTCATCGAGTGAGAAATATCTGCGACCGTCGCTGTAAGTTCCATTTTTCACGCGGTCGAGGTCCTGTATAAACTGGGCAACCTTAACGTCGTTCTTCTCGATAAAGTCGGGATCAAAACGAACGGTTATCAATCTCATCGTAAAGAGCTTACAACAGTAGAAAGCCCCCATCGGCCTCTCCGTGGTCCCACTCGGTCTTCCCAACCAAGGACCGTGATGCTCCTGTTCCAAGCCCAGGCAATTATTAAACCTCCCGTTAGCGCCATAGTCGCCGTCTTCAAGCCCCTCCACCCCCGCCCACCCTCAAGCCACTGTCTCCTTATACTTCTTCCGATCCTTGTGATACACCTGGTTATACACCTCAGCCCTCTACAGGTCCTCAAAGGAGCACAACCTGAAAACGCAGTCGACAAACACCCGATGGTCGCCACCGGACTGTGGTGCAACCCCAGCAGAACCTGAGGCTTATACATATTCGGAATCACCCTCCCAGGACTCCGAGTGTAGGGGCACTTTATCTCGAGCAGCACAATCTCCTCAGGATGCCCCCGACAGGCAGCATCCACTCCACCCCCGGTCACCCCACGCTGCCGCCGGATCGAGAGCACACAAAAGTCATCCGGAGAGTAGGCCTTGGTGTCAATATAGATATTATTTCCGTAGACCTTGGTGTCGTACACCTTCTCCAATACCGCAATTGCAACCTCCTCAAAAGTCGTACCCCAGAGGCAGGGCGCGCTAAAGCGAACACCCTCTTGCTAGTTTTTTTTCAGTCAGCTTCTTGCTATAGCTGCTGAAGTAGTTTTGCCCTATGATAGCGGAGTAGTCACTTCCTCCAACGCAGCCCTTCCTCGTGGTCTCTCACTGGTCTGTATTTTGTTTCACTCCAGTATAATCGTTGCAGAAAGATTTTATCACCGCCTCCATTATACTCTTTAAATGGACAGTCAGCCAATTGTACTTACCGTGGGGGTGGTCGACCTAGACACCTCGGGGGGTGGAAATGCCCTAGCCGACATCTTAGCCTTAATGTTGCTTTTCATTTGAGATATATTTTTCGATCTCGGCCGAAACGAGCTTAAACTCATCGTCTGAGATAAAGCCGTCTTCAAAGGCCGCCGAAATAATATCTGTAACCGTGTTTAGTTTGCTTTGTGCCAGAATTTGAATCTGGTCGTGCTTCTTTACCTTCGCCGACAGCCGCCGGCTGATGACCTTTCCTGCGATTGCAACCAGCCCGCACACAGCCCCACAGCCCCCAACACCGTAGCAATTGGGTAGCAACCACCGTAGACATCAGACCCGCACCACTTGCGCTAAGACATACACCCACAGCAACTAAAGCAGTGTCTACAGCGTCCACTGAGTTTACTACTCACCTATATTTTATGTACATAGCACCATATTTTTCAACTTCTTTCTCAAGGTATTGCCTCTTGAGGGTTATCTCATTCAACCGATAGGAGTGGCCTGGACCACATGGAGGCAGCTCCGGATTTAACCGTGCAGTCGTTGGTTGTTGTTTCATACTGTTGCTTTATACGTAAGTCTACGGGTCAAGTTCAATTAGGAGTGAAGCTACAGACCAAGTCGCTCCTCTGTTTTGAGTGATTGTATAAAAGTTAATAACGTTGCCTTGTTCTAGCTGTAAAGGCTGGTCTAAAGATATTACAACAGCCCGTTGGTCAGCAGGCTTACTTATTCGTACCGCTTGACTCGTTCCATTAATAACAGGAACGACTGCTATAGGACCAGTATTAGCACCAACACCCGAAGACAACCCCATACGACTGATCCTACTATTGCATAACATGGTATATCCACAGCTTGAGTCTTGTGAGTCTCGACCCCTAGCCCCATGGCCAAACGACCACTCATATCCTCTGCGAAGAGCACCTGCCCATATAGTAATGAGGGTTTTTGTTTGGGAGTTTATGTGTTCTCTCAGGTCCCTGCGATGCTGTCTGTGTCTCTCATCAACATAATTTTTATTAGCAGCATCTTTAGGTGATATTGGGTCTCCCAACTGAACGATTTTATTATCTCCCATTTCAAGGTCTCCAGTCATAGTACCGCCACCTTTATCAATTTTTTGTGAGTCTACATAAGTCATATTCGGAGAGGTCGCCCCCCCTGATCCGGTTTCAGTTGAGTTCCATAAATACTCGCTTTATTGACATCTTGTAAATTGAAGAACAACACTATAGGAAGGTCGTGATTGTCAATACACGTCCCTTATTATCTCTAATCTGAACCATTAACTCATTCACAGCTCCGACAGTAACACGTTTTGACACAGGATTAGCGATGTTTGTGGTTATGATATCACCAAAAGAGCAGCCCCCACAACCCACAACTTCAAGAAGCGTAGTGGGCGCACTATCAAGCATGTTGTGCGTGGTACTGATCGAGGTGGACATAAAGTGGGTTAAAGATGCTAAAGTTCACTGGCTGGTCGCCTTTGTGAAGACCTGAAGGAATCCATCCTCCACCCAGACCGGTATCAAGACCAACAATTTTTAACACACCGTCACATCGTAAAGACCAGGCGGGAGACTGGAACGTTTTAACCCATCTTGCCCAGAACCATCTGGCAGCCATAGAAGGGGCACATCTGATTCAATGTTATACCAGCCCACAGTATACGTGATTGACCTAAGACCTACGTACAGATCGCCTGCACTATTGTCAATAGGATTTTGCAGGGACACAGCGTCGCCACTTTGAACATTTGACAGAGTGTGATACATAGCACTATGAATAAACAAGCCTTTAGTTTCAATACGAATAAAACGTACAAAAACGGGCGGTATACGTACCCCATATTGCCCTCGAGGATCTGACACATCTCCTCATCCAGGTAATATCGGATAATATCACAGATGCGTTGGGTGTTCTACAACCTGTTCGATAAATACTTGGTGCCAAACATAAGCGACGACAGCCTTGTAGTTGACTGGAGAACCAACCACATGCAATACTGGCAGAACCAAGTAAACTTTGTTGTATGGTGCGCAACCAGTGGCTGCGGAGTTTCTGCCCTGGACCACCTCAGATCTGACTCCCCAGCACTAAGTAACCTCTACAGGTTCCACGTCTATTACACCATCCGGAGACTGTTAGACGAAATGGGAATAGCACTGCCAGATGATGCTACATGGTCAGCCACCAACAACACCTTTGACAAGAGAATCTACCACCGGCTCTGCCACGAGTTTGGGGTTGACGAAAACAGCGACTGGAGGATAAAAGGCGGTAACCAGGGCCTATGGCGGGTCTACTTCACTGACCGTGAAACACACGAGGTATGGGTGTTCACTCATTATGGAAACACCCACCTGTATGAATCCGTTAGGCAAACCTTTGAGAAACCAACGAACGGTTTTATTTTCCAGGGCAGCAAGCTACATATTGATTTTATAAAGCAAGAACAGGATGGAGCAAACACCGCCTGGAGTACTTAGATCCTGGAAAAATCAGCGGAGTTCACCGCCCCAGGGGATTAACGACAGCATTCGGACTTATGTCTGGGCCATTCTTGAGGCTCAGACTCAGACCCGCTCAGGAGATATAGGTGTTGCAACGACAGCAATTTCAGGCCAACGGTATCGTGGACACGCCCTATCAGAACGCCCTCCAGAATGCTTCCTCAAAGGTTGATTATGTGTTTGGAAGGGGGCCTTTACATGGCTTCGTCTGATATGAGCCTCGCCATTGAAAACATTGCTGGGTACAACAATCTGATTACTACCGCAACTGTGGAACAGCAGATCGGCAGCAATACTGATGTCAACTCAGTTCGTCCAACTTTGACCCTCCGCCAGATACAGATATGGGAGTCCCCTCTCCAGGTTCGGCGTGGCCGAACCGGTCACGTGGGGCGCACGAGGAGAGAAAACCGCTCTTATTGCTGTCATAGCTTTGTGTTTGGTTTGTTACCTAGTAAGTCACGGAGTATCAGGAGGATAACTCCCCCACACCGCCACAGCTGCGGCCCATACATGTTCTGCCATCCAACCAGCCACCTTTGAAGCTGACTCAAACAGCCATGATACTATGGAGCCAATGATTCCTGGAAGGGCAGTCGCTGCCGTACCGGCTAGGCCCTTCAGGTTTGCCAAGGAGTTCAGCTGTTTTTTAAATCCATTCCTTTACACCGGGCTTATCAGCTGGCGTTGGTGTTGGTGCCGGGGTGCACTAATGCTCCCTCCACCCGTCAAAACAACTACAAGGGTCGAGATTGCCAATCCAATCTCAGTGAGGATGGAGGCGATTGCTATGCCCTACTTCCGGAACAGGGTGCGTACACGCTCAGCTAACGTTGTGTCCTGGTTAAGAAGTCTGTTGATCGTTTCCCTAATGTGGTTAATTTGGGTTCGCAGACGTACACGGTTTACAGAGGCAGCCTCAACACGGACACGCCGCAGGTCCTGCAGCCCTTCAAGCTCATTTGCTTTGAATTTCCATGCTCGACTATCCCCCTCCCATCCTCCTCCAGCATTCTCATTGTACTTTCCCGACTACCAATTTCAATATGTAGTAGACTTATACTGGATAAGTTATTAGCCAACTCATCCCTCTGGGTCTGCATAGCCTTATCAAGCCCTGCAAGCTCTCGGTATGTCAGACCAACTGTCTGTGTACCCACGTCCTCTATAGCGTAATGAACGCCCTCTATGAAGCTTGTTTTTTTCTCGCTACCTGTTACAGTCATGGCTTCAGGGCCGCTCATTTCTAAATTCTCTGCGGCTTTAGCAGCTGCTTGGTCAACGCCTTGGAGGGCTTTTGCTTCCTTTTGTGACACCGCTTGTCGGGACCATTCAGTGAACCCCAAACCATCACGGACAATCTTAGCCCCCCCTCTATTTTTACCGATTGTTTCGAATGACAGCGGTTTTTTGGTACGAGAATTTCTGCTTCTCATGTCGGGGTAGTCCTTCAAACTCTCTCTGCTCCAGCAAGTTCAAACTTTCCATAATCACGACCGAGGGGCAGTGTGTAGCCATTTTTAGCTTATGCATCGTAATAATCATTGATAGCGCCTATAACGAGTCGGCCTTCCGGTGGTATAGACTTATCCATCTCAAGGTCCCCTTCTATAACAGGTGGGAGAGAGGCCTCTAGGAGAACCTCATCCCTCTCCCCCAAATATGGCCCATCTCCCAAATCCACATCTTCGTATGCTGGGTTATCCAAACTCCATGTCTGTGTGTTAAAGATATAAATGTAATTAAGCATTCAACATGACGAGTACTTACGGACGCAAACTAAACCCACACCGCCGGATACGCGAACCGCTCGGTGTAAAGGGCATGTGACAGTCTGTAGTCGTTACAAACAATCCAAGCACTATTGACCAGAACCAACAACTGCTGGTTCGCTTCCCCAATCTAGGCGCACATGACGTCATTGTCCCAAGGACAGCACGGCTGGCCTTTACAATCACGCTCACTTCGTCTGATGTTAACCGCAGCGTTGTGCAAAATCTAGGTCGTGCCGTGGTTAAGAAAATGACAATCAAGATTTCTGGCAATGAGGTCATGTCTATTGATGACAGCGATGTGTATCACTGTTGCCACGACTTGTGGCCGACTGCACAGGAGAGACAGGGCCTCCAGTACCAGGGCATTGACACATCAGATGACAGAAACACAACTAAGATACGAATGGGGACAGGAGACAAGGATGAGACCGTGAAAGAGGACCTGGCCATAACCGATGTGTATGGTAACAGGTTCTACGTTCCGCTTGACTTAGAACTCCTCGAGAGCCACATACCATTCTACCAGAGCGCGCTTAATGACAGACTGGAGTACGAGCTCACGTTCAATGACTACAACCGTGTTATTCACGCAACGGCGACACCGACGCCAGCTACAAAATTGATGGCATCTCGTTGGAGTATGACATGGTTACCCAAACAGAGTTAGCACACATGATACGCACCCAGTACACGTGGGATACTTTGCTTATGAGCACAGGCGTGGAACTCGAGCTACTCACCGACTATGACAAGCATCTGTTCATTGAGAAAGGTCTACGCGGTGGTATAAGCATGGTGTCGCGCCGCCACGCTAAGGCCAATAACCCGCTCGTGGATGACCTTAACCAGGATAAGCCAACGAGCTACATCCAGTACCTTGATGCTAACAATTTGTATGGGTGGGCTATGAGTTCTGCCTTTGCCAACTGCGGGCATTGAGTGGGTGGCTCGGCCGGAGGATCTACAGATACAGGACCACCCAGATGATGCCGAGACTGGATACATACTTGAGGTTGACTTGGAGTATCCTACTGCACTTCATGACGAGCACAACGACTTCTTGTAGAGAACGACTGGTTGTCGAACTATCAGAAGAACCTCCTGGGCGAGTTGGGTGGCACCTTGGGCGAGGTTGAAAAGCTGGTGCCCAACCTGCGGAATAAGGAGAAGTATGTGGTGCACTACAGGAACCTCATGCTGTATATGTCTTTGGGGATGAGACTTACCAAGATCCATCGTGCACTTGTCTTTAACCAGAGTCCCTGGATAGAGCCTTACATTCGGGTGAATACGGATCTGCGTAAGGTGGCCACCAGCGACTTTGAAAAGGACCTGTATAAGCTTATGAACAACTCTGTGTTCGGCAAGACCATGGAGAACCTCCGCATGTGGGTCAATGTCAAGATTGTGCGCTCTACAGAAGAAGAAAGAATGCGCGTCATCAGGTGTTTGATAATGACCTGGCCGCTCTGCACATGCACAAGACTCACCTGGTACTGAACCGCCCGGTGTATGTGGGCATGTGTGTACTCGACCTCTCCAAGCACCTGATGTACGACTTTTATTACAATACCATGAAGCCCAGATATGGCAAGAACCTTGGCTTGTTGTACACAGATACGGATTCTCTGCTTATGTAGATACGCACGCCTGACGTGTATGCTGACATGAAGGAAGATGCCCATCTTTTTGACACTAGTAACTTTTCATCCCTCCAGTAGCCTCTACAGCAGTGTGAACAAGAAGGTTCTGGGGAAGATGAAGGATGAGTGCGCTGGGGGTCCCATCAAGGAGTATGTTGGTCTACGCCCTAAGATGTACTCGATCTTGATGTCGTTCCAGGATGAGATCAAAAAAGCAAAAGGTGTGAAGAAGGTGGTGATGAAGAAGCATCTACGGCACGCTCAGTACGTAGAGTTTCTGTACGCCCAAAAGCAGTTTCGCCACGGAATGAACATGCTCAGGAGTGACTGCCACAAAATATATGGGCTCCACATTAACACTCTGGCCTATGGGCACGCGTCGATCTGTTGAACAGATGAGGGCTGAGGTATAAAATGAGCACCGATGAACATATGGTGGTGGCCGATCTGCGAGCAGATGTGGAACATATATGGGAGGAGAAGGTGGACCTTGAGATTGAGGTGAGGGATTTGGAATCAAAGTATGAGGACCTTATGGAGCGCGTGAGTCGTTTAAAAGAGCTTATTCCTCAGGGTCCTGGTGAGAGATTGTTGACATTGCTGTCGCCCTCTTTAGTGGCCCTCGTGTATGTGGGGGTTGGAAGGGCTGGTTGACAACATACCATATGGAGGGGGAGGTGCGAGCGGTTCGCTGGCTCATGCGCATCCATTTTGAAACTGCGCTCGTGCCCCCAGTCTCTATACTACTACATTTGCTAAAATGGCGACAAGATGAAGGCAAATTGTCAAGTGAATAAGACAAGACATCGTGATCTGTCATTGGTATGTGTAGGCTTTCCAATGGCGGTCAGTTAGATTAGGACTTGTGTACGTAACTCTGTGTAATGTCTTGTCGACTATGGAGGTTTCACAAAACGATCACACGATGAAAGGCACACTAAATTAATAATTGTACTGTATTAACTAACAATAACGCCTCACCTATCACTTATGGTTGACGTAAATTACTAAGTCTCATAACAATGATCAATTGGTGAACGCTGATATTTGCTCACATTTTTGATTCAAAAGGGAACAATGAGTTGATGATTGAAATTCATTGATTTTCAATGGCATACACCATTCGTATTCTCCTTTGGAATATCAAACCCCAGTGCTTTTTTACATGCAACGTGTCACAAAGATAATCAAAATGAGGATTTCACGGAGTACAATCAGCTGAATTGGGAGCATGGTTGGTATTGTAGAATTCGTCCCTTTGAATGGCAAATGACATATAATCTTGTGTTATTGGATAGGTAAATGATTATGTCCCTTATTTTGGCTGTGACAATCGTAATCTTTTGATTCCTTTCTAAAAAGGACTTCATACTGTCAGGCAACTGTCGATATATAAGCGGTTTCCTTGTATGATGGTATACAACAACATAGTGGCGTCTGCTATTAGCTAACGTCAGGGGAATCTGCGATGTGGTGGAGGAGAAACAAATAGCTAACGTCCTACTGCTGTTTTATTGCCACAACTGCATCATGCCAATAACTGATTATTTTACGGCAGTTGGTGTATATACATATATATTGATTGCCTTGCCAGATACTGATTAAAGACGGTTTCGTGGATTATCGATCAAAGTCACTCATAGCGTATCAGAAAAAAATATTGTCGATGAATACCTGCACTTAGGCATTTCTTCCTTATAGCAATTGTGATCTATAAACATGTTATTTGCACGGGTGCACGATGACAGCGATTTCCGTTTTAATCATCTAGCGGTTTGGCGTTTTATGATTTACGTTGACAAACTTAACAAATTACTTAAAGTGCCTATGACACCAAATTTTCATGACAATTTTTATGAAACCGAATAAAAGACAAAGTTGCATTTATTCTGTTTTTGTTGTTCAATTTCCGAACAAGTCACTCGAGCCTAACGTAAATTGAAATATAAAGTCGATTTTTCGGCACACGCTGCCAAGTTCCAAATTTTCGGCCCAGCACCTCGTGGCGTCACTTAGAGAACTCGTGACTGACAGTTCCGCAGTTTTCCCCATAAACAATGGCGAATGTTTCGGAGAGCGATGTATTTGAGTTGTACGATTTTACGATGGAGTTTTGGGTTGAAGAGCCTCAAATGTCTGAGCCATCAAATACAGAGGATGTAGCTGGTATTGTGCCGTACAGATTCGAACCATATCTGTCCGAAAACAGCGCCAGCGAATCTGACAGTGACAGGACTGATTCACGTGTTCCGAGAAGCGATAATCCGAACATGAACCGTCTTCAAAACATTGATTGGTGAGTCCCATTGGAATTGTAATCACTGCACTTCTTTTGATTTTATATTATAAATGAAGAATCCCTTTATCATTTGATATCGTTTTCGTTTTTCTTGGTGCTATTCAATGTGGTTTTTAGTCGCCAACGAACATGGCGGAAAATCTTAGTCTTAGACAGAGTCTGACATGTATTTGATAGGTTTTTGAAACCCTGGTTTCAGGTGCCATTAGTGGAGGCTGCTTAACCATGCCAACTGTCAGGGAAAGTGTCTGCTGTGTGGAGCAGGAGAAAGTGATGGTTAAAATAGAAAAGTTACCAGAAATTAAATGTGTGGCACAGCATCCAAATTTTAATGCTGTATGTCTCAATGAAGATGTGTTGCGAACTACGCCTACAAGCAGCATCATGGTCTATACAAGGGAAACAAGTTAGAATTGACAGACAACAGACACCAAATTAAAAATTTATGTTAAAAACAATTCCCCAAACTACTGGGCCATTTTTACTCTAATGAATGACGTTTTCAATTCAGACTGAATTATCAATACAGTTTATACCAGGATAACACTATTTTTGTGACTCAATCATCAAATCAATGTATGGGTTGAAATATAATATTTATTCAGCACTGTAAAGATGTTTAAGGGTTTGTGTATAGCGTTACACTGGATATAGGCAGTTTATCCGATGGTGCTACCATTATCTCGGAAAGAAAAATCGTATCCTTATACCATCCTGTGTGACATAAATGATCCGAAACACATTTCCAGAGAAGACAAACAATTATGTAGGATATTCAGATGAAACTAGCACTCAGAGAAGCGTGAGCGGAACTGATTGGCTGCTTGGTGCTTTTCTGGGATTTCGAAAGTGGAGTTCAGATTGGGTGGGATCTCCAAGGGTTCCATCTCCTCATCATTTATGTCACTGGCCTTGCATATGCTGAATGTCGTTGCCAAAAGATCTTCTACGTACCCTGTATTGTATATATGTGTTAGTTGTTCATTTGAGATTACAGATTATAATTTTCACATAAAAGTGAAATTTAGAAACAGTCCCTACCATAAGTTGAATCATTCAGCACTTTCCTCACTGTGTGACCTCTATCCTTGTGTTTGGGGTAGTGGAGGCTGTACAAGTCTTCACCCTGTGCTGTTATTCTTTGTTGTCGTCCAGCATTTTCATTGAAATGCATAGTTACAATGATTGATCTGAAATCATTTATGAACCTTTTTATCAGTTTGAAATAGGATAAGTTTGTGCTTTTCACGTTTGATTTATTTGATGTTTTGTGATAAGTTGGATTCGGCAGTAAATTAACTTTATTCATGACTAGAATGAATGGCGTGAGGAAAGATACTTCATGAAATTAAACAGCTTGTTTATTCCACTTTGTTTTTGTTCATGGATCCACTTATCAAAAACAATCCTACATTTGAAAGAAGGGTACAATCTAACTAGTTACCAACTTTTAAGCTAAGCAGACTGGGATAGTTGAAAAATTTACCGGCAAAGCAGACCAGGGTAACTGAAAGCATAGGTGTTTGGAGCAAAGTGGATCAGAAGGCTGTGGAAAGCCTCTATGTAGGAGGTCTGGGCATTGCCTGATAGTCTCTTGATGTCCTTGCACAATCTCTTGTTGGTGATAATCTTTTCCATGGCACACCTCGTATCTAAGGACATAAAGAGCAATTTAACTGTAAGATGTTTTTTGGTGTTTGAAGGAAATTTAAGGAACTTATGATCTTTTTAGTCTGAACTCTAAAATGATATGTTGTATCACCTGGCTTGATACACCTTTTGCGTCTCTCACGACCAGTCAAAGGCCCATGAAGACAGGACTGGAACAGACCACAGAACCCAGAATGAATATTTTGAATGTGGTCAAGGATTGCACCAGTTGTCCATTCCCAGGGGGGCTTGACACTACACTCCAGTACAGGTGGTTCACAATGCTTGGTATCCACGCTTGAATATCCGCTAGATCTGACCACTGCCTTCAATTTCTTTTTGATGCCTGAAATATGCAGAGGCTCGGGTGAAGCAATAGCATCGCACAGTTCATTATCATTTTACAAAAATAAAATTTGAAATATTTACCCTGAGCAACATGCCAAATGTCAAATTCATGAGTGTTGCCTGGGTGCTCCTCTTTGATAAGCTTAGAACACAGAAGAGAAATTCCACTGAAGTCACCTAATTCCCTGGATTTTGGTTTTGATAGGATGCCTACTGTCTTGCAAGAGCGAGGTATACTTGCAGAGGTGCTTGCATCCTTTACATCATGAAAAATAATAATCTTAACTGATAAAAATCATGTTCCAATTCACAGAAATTATATGTATATATCAAGCATCCAAATGGAGGATATTTAAGGATCACCAGAGCAGGACCACAGTCATTTACTTTTTCCTGGAGAGATGAGTCCAGCAACAATGTCTCCACAGCCTGATAATCAGAACAAAGTCCTTGTTTATAGAACAAAATTATGGAAAAAGTAAACATCTAAGAGATTTTGGCAATATGTCAGCTCACCTTTTGGTGCTTCCTTTTCTTCACTGCCTTAGACTTTCTGACTGGTGGCGAATCCGTGCAACCTCTCATGAATATGGTAGGAATAGCAGCTGGAAGAATGTTCCGGGAACATTTGTACCCAAATCCGAGAGCTTCTCTTACTGCAAGTGGCTGGTCAAAACATTCCCGTCCAAAATGCTCGCTACACAAACGCGAGTGGGTTGTCGGACCCGGCCAATCTGCCCTTCTACGCCACACTTGTGATATCCATTGCTTGCGCAACTTCTCCTCCCGAGGAAAACTGAATAATCGAACGCTTACCGAAGAAATGTTCGAACAATTCGCGGCCACGCAGCGTTGTGGCATGACTGATCCAGACTAAACAAGATATAAATTCACGGTTGACACGTGGGTTTTATAGTAGGCAAAGAAACTCCGGCTCTGACAGAGACAGCGCATCAATGGAAGCTGACTTGGGCTGCAGAAACTGGGTTCTCGTATCTGCGTCATTTCCGGTTGACCTCGGCTCACGCACGAAATGCCGCTTTGCTCCAAAGAACGTTTAATATCTCTTTTATTATTCATCGGAAGCCAAAAACTCCAACACCATTCGATCCGCATCGATTTGTTCAGTTTATACTCAAAAATCATATTTTAGGTGTCATAGGCACTTTAATTGGTACCATGTTCTTGAAAACATTGTGTAATCATAACAAACTCACATTGTAGTCTGCTTGCTTCAATTAGCTATATATTCTCGCTGTAATGTACCCTAAACGAATTTTGATCATTGTACGTTAACAAAATTAACAAGTTCTCTTAAAATTTTTAAAAGATTTGTAATTATCATCAGCACAAATAAGTTAACCAGCTGCCTCGTTTGCTGTATATATTTGGGTCTGGATGTATCGTCCATATACGCGTTCACAACCTCGATCGTACATAGCTATGCCGCACAAGTCAAAGGTGTATTTTTCTGTTCATCACGATATAAAATGAAAGGTGTACTTGTTGACGAATGGAGCCACTAGCTGAATAAACAGATAAGAAAAACGCTTTGTACTAGTCATTCTTGTTGGAATTCTCAAGTGAAGCGCTCTAGTCACTCAGAGGGAGTTTCATCACACTGTATAAGGTACTTATAAGGTCCCATTTTGAATATGCAGTTACGAACGAAGATTGCACTTATTACGACTGACAACTCTCAATACACGGTGTTTCCATCGCGACCTCATACAGATATACTAAAAGTTCAATGTATTGGATAATGTAAGTGTTGTTTTGTTTTTTCAGCTTCGCAGTGCTGAAAACGCAAAAGACTTGAGGGATATTCGTACACCTTGACAAAACGTGTGGCTAGGACAGAATTAAGAAAAAATAGCTTTTCCAATCGTGTTGTGATCTTATAGAATAGTTTATCAGTCAGGATTGATTCAGCGATTTTACTAAAATGTTTTAAAAAACAACTTTATTTGTATTTTAAGGAAAGAGGTTATCAGTAATGTTTTAACTTAATTAGTGATCAAGTGTTGGTGACCACTGACAGGGCACCTATGGATATAACGGTATTTATGCCCAGGCCACCCAACATCATAAGGTAATGGCTGGCCATCATTATAAATCACTGTTTTCAGTTATCACACAGGCACGAGTTATGATAAAACGCACATCCCAACAATGCTATGACAAAGCATCTGGACCAAAAGCAAACATTACTCAACTTAATCAAGACGGCAATAACAGAAACTGCTGACATTTTCTTTTTATGAACTTTCGATGAGCATTGCTGGCATTTGTTTTTACGGTAACTTCTTGTACTCCTTTTACAGAAACTCATATGCAATGTCGAAAGTTTATGTTATACGAAAAATGTCAAAAGCGATTGCGGGTGATGGCTACGATACGCGCCATAACATTGCTGGTAGTGTAGCAAATGTATTGCTTAAGTCTTTTCTACCTTTTGTCATTAATTCACTGGTTACATTGCAACACACAGTCTCTGCCATATTGAACGCACCACATTTAAGCGCACATTGCGAATATCATGAATAATTCATCATAAAGGGTGACGTAGTGACTGGACATTTTGACTAGATGAGAATTTTCCATAGCAATACTCGCTTATTAAGTGACACATATAAAGAATATGTTTTAAACATCCGTAGTCTATGTTTAAGCACGCTTGACGAGACCGACTATGTTCTACAAGCCCTTGGTAGGAACATCTATGTCGTAAAAGCCCTGGGAGCAAAACTGTACGTTATATATCCCACTGGCCCTGGATGGAAAACACTATACCGTACAAGCCCTGGATTTGTCGTAAAGTCTACTTTGTACAAGCCCTGGGTGGAAAGGCTATGTTTTACCTGATCAGAGGAAGTCATGTACAAATGCTGAACACAGCCCCATGCATAATTAATAAAGATAGCACAATATATCTGCAGGATATATATTCATTTAGGAAAGCATGACATTTGATCAGTGAACAAGGTGTGTATGCCTAGGCATAATTGGCTTTCAACCCACAAAATGTGCATCATATCCGTTTAATGTCATTGTGTATAATAAATCGGACACACTATTGGTAGCAAATATATAATGTACAGATACTTAAGACTGCAATATGTCGTCAAATTGTACTCGATATTATTCACAATAGATGGACACAAGAGCCCAAAATCTAGCTTGGATGGAAGCTTAATTTATAACTGCCTCTGTGTAAGAGGTATCTATCCACGGTGACTAAATGTCAAGTGCTAGTCCACGAAGGCTTCATTTATTGTTGCCACGTTGTTGCAGGAATCCATCGGCGGTAATCAAATGTCAACGGCTGGGATACAAAACTCATTAATGCTACAATAAACATGACTGCAACGACACGTTGGGGATTTGAAGTTCGTGGTGCTTTCGGCAGATAACCTTGTCCTCAAATGGAACAGCTTTATTCGGCCATCCGAGTACTTTTGTTGTGATAAAGTGATGTGATTTGTTCTAATGATCCAAAATAAACAATCTGTTTTTATTTTATAGTATCGTCTACACTGTAGAAGCCACGTAAAGCTATCTAAGTGTGACCATCGCTGTTCAAATATTTCGTAAACTCGCGGACACAGATCGCCAATATAAACACGCCGATTATTGCTAATGATTCTGTGTCACCGTACACATTAACTAGTTAATGCAGGTGAAATTATGTAGCCCAGAACATTGGCATTATCAATCATATTCAATAAGCTACACGACAAAAGAAAAATGTGTGAGGAAACAATTAAATGCCTCGATAAAAGGTCAATAAAGTAAATATTACATCGTAAAAAACATATGATCCTATGAACCTTAAATGCGACACAGTTTTACACAAGGTCGATCTATACAACAGTTGTGGGGTACCCCAAGGCAAGGCTTGATATCTATTTCTACTTTACATCAATAACCCCGCGAATTCTTTCACAAATATAGCAATTTTATACGCAGATGCCATGACCTAATTATTCAAGGTTACCAGTGCAGTAAAGCTCAGACGCCAAATAAACAATAAACCTGAAAAAAATATTTAATGCTGAAACCCAACACATTAGCAATAAACATAGATAAATCTCAAAGTGGCAAAAGTTTCTAACAACCAACGTCATACAATCATGTACTGCTCTACCGAATCAAAACCGTTGACCAACCCAGAAGGGGGGACAGATAAAAAGAGGAACAACCATGGAATACATTGCCAATAGATAGTGATAATAAGTGAACCTTCGAATCATCTGTATAATTATGATACAATTTATCACACAAATGATGCCAACCGAAATCTGCTGGTCTATATATAATCGTCTACGACACGATTCAATTATCATTGCCACCTTCTTGCTTCATCTGTCGCCTGAACCTCAAGAATGGATAATATTGACATCGTGTTTTAAGTAAAACACTTATAATTGTTATACTAGGGTTGATCATTAATATGTATATATCATTATATCATCAGGCATGAACGTGGCTATATCCAAACGGGCTTCAATTAACACGGTGTAAGATTTTATTTGCTCGATAGTATGCCAAATCGTTCACGTGCGTTAAGAATAATGGACCAAATAAGACGATGTACACCTTAAATGATATAATGTTATTCTCACTGAAGATCAAAACTAATTTCGCCAGCAATGCCACACAGTAACAACGTATCAATTACTTATGAGGTTTTCCTGATATCTACTGTAATATGTTTGTGTGATTATTTAATACAAACATTATTAATGAGTATATCGGTGGCTCGTGTGCGTTTATATTGTAGCTTCGCAATATCCTCCACATACGTGTCGCCTTTTGCTTTAAGAATGGTTATTTTCCCATAAGCGGAAGAAATATGGCGCTATCATTCTTAAGATCATCGCCTTCGCTTAACGCTGAGCTTGTATTACAACGCATAGGCAAACATGAATGCCGACGCGTAATCCAAAATAATAGGGACTAGTGTTCCGCAACGACACGGAATTGTAACATGGTAGATATATCATATCGCCTTTCGGCATCCTAAACATTAAAATCATTGATGGATGTGAAAAAAGATTAATTCTACCTACCTCATGAGTCACCATGCCTCTTTTGTGGTGTAATTCGATATTATTCTTGACTGTAAATGATGAAAAAGCCATTTCGATAATAAATTGAACGTTCCTTCCCGAGAATTTTCTGTGATTATTATCAGATGAGACGCATGAATTTCATTGATTTTGCTAGTAAATGTTCATGCCTAGACTGAGACTATGTATTATTTGCATGAAAGGGAATTAGGCCTATATCTATTTACCTGATTACAAATCAATACTACCGCGTAATGACATGATGCATTGGCTTGGTAATCAAATCGCTCATATTATGCGCTGTAGCAGAGGGGTGAGGAAAGTGTTAAATGAATGTTAACAAACGTTTAATAGTTTTATGACCAAACGCGTGAAGAGATTACCTTGTCTTGGTGTGTTTGGCACTGGGTGTTGACTTTCAGATTTAACAACCCTGTTATTCCCATGCATCGATCACGCAAAGGTGAATAAACTTACTTCAATCCATTGAATTTCTGAGTATAACAAAAATCAGCAGTGTAATTGGTGCGATTCGTGATGTTTTCCCTTTATTGTTTACCTAATTAAATGTAGCCGCGTCGGAAAATAGTCGTTTCCAGCCCTCGACCGTTGTTCAACATGCAACGGAGAAGTGAATGGGATCTTGTAACTACGCCTGCAATCCCATCATTCTTAGATATTACAATCCGTTGTCAACTATTCATGAACAATAGAATCAACACGTAACTTAGTTGGTATATTCTCTACTTTTGGCCAAAATAAAGAAGTAGGAATTCAAAACTGTCTGGGTCACCGACCGAACTTGACTGCTAAGATATCACTTGCAATTTAGAAGTTAATCAGTCAGTGACTGTTGGTTTGCACAGCAGAAGGACAGGAATAATTCGTGTTGAGCGGTGTTTATCGATTAATCTGTGCACAAGCCGGTATGAAAATCAATCCATATATCGATGTCATATTTCTCTCAGTATAACAATTCCATACCATTCCCCCTTGCAGCTATTGTACGTTCATTTCTATCCGCGCAAATATTATTTTTTATACCATAGAAATCAGTACCAACTATATTTGGTTGCCATCATTGGTCATATACTGTTAAACTTAACCGACTACATACGACAAAAGTTCTATGCAAAGTTTGAAAAAGACACAGGAACCGAATGCATAATATTCAATAACTAAAGACAAGGGTGAACAGCTATCAAATATACATGACGGTTACTGGTGTAATAGTTAGTTTTCGTATATTGCAAACAGTTGCGATTCGCGCACTATCCCGTAACGTATGAGAAAACTAAAATTGGAGTTTTGTTTATGATAGCTAAGAGGGTCTATCGAATGAGAGGCAGAGCTTGGTGATTAATCGGGTCATATCAAGCCTAACTGGAGGCGCAATTATGGATTCGTTTTCATAGATAATAACACATAGTAGTCCATATATACATTCCTGGCGGCAAATAGCCAGTTAGTTGAATATTTGTGTGTCCGGAATGACCCCAGACGTCTGCGCCCCCAGCAGCCTAAAGCTACCACAGATACAGGAGTTTATTTTTGAAAGGCTCTTGCTTTTGGTTAATATGTATTATAGCAAACTGACGAGCGCTGTGCGTTTTTTCATGAAGTATTGTCAAGTATCTATCACACTTGTGGAATGCCAATTATCTTAATATTACCATTTATCAGATTTCTTCAACCGTGTTGAACAATATAATCAAACTGCGATATCATGCACTGTTCATGGTTAGTTTAGTTTCCTCACTTGAAAAAAGCACAGGCTCTTTCGTAGCTGTTACATACTCCAAACAGCCTCGTAGCGGAACATTTATCTGGGTATTTTAGTAAACGCTCCATTCATTAATCACATCATCTAACCAAAAAATCCAAATGATATTCTAATTGCACTCTAAATGATATCAAGATGTTTACCTCTCATGTGTGCTCGATCACAGTTATGTATTTATCATAGATGTAGTCATTCAGAAGACTTTACCACCATCGTATATTCACTAAAACTCCTAGTTAATATGTGCTCAACGTTTGCAAGCTGAAGCAACGTGTTGCTCAAACTTAATTGGGATAATGCAGTTAATACGAGAAGCAAAGTTGTATTTAATAGTCGTTGCATATTGAAATAACAGAGTTTTACAGCAACAATAGTTGGGACGATAATCTGACATGATAACCCAACCTTTCGGCTAGGTATAAAAGCTTGTCCGCAGAAACGGAGTGTAGCAGATCCTCTCATGTGATCTTAATCTCTTCAGTGATAAACTAAACGCGTATATAAGTTCCATGCATAGCATTGGCTGCCTTAGTCGGATGGAATTATCCCTTATTATGGAGATAACTACAGATGTCATACCCGTTCAGGTTTAACGATGATGCGCTTATTGATAGGGAAGACTATATCGTTAACGCAGAAGGAGAAGTATTTTCACCGCCTCGCACGAAGGTTATATTTAAACCTCGCAGTTACGAAGAAAGTTGAACATAACGCTTTGGTTAAAGTCCTGCATGATTGATAGATCGATCGTTTTTACTCTCGTATTATGTTCCTCTCTGGCAAGATGTAATTGGAACAGTAATATTTAGATATCAAACACATAGTCAATGTATTTTGGCGATGTAAGCAACGTTTGTTTTTGTATATACTCATCAATGAAGGCGTAGCCCGTTATCGCCCCTGCTTGTGGCATATATGCTGCATTTACAAACGAGGACGCTTGAATAATGTCACTCCAATAAAATGAAAGACGTTTTACTTACCATTTTAACAGCACTATCCATCGACAGAACAAGCAGCAAATAAGATATGTTAGACAGTGGCTGTACATTTAGACAATAAATTAATCAAGTTTGACCATTTTAGTTAGGCTGCCTAGAGTAGAAATTCTACTGGCTAATTCTAGCATAGTTGCTGTTATATAATTAAGCTTCCACAGATCAATTACAAAAGCGTGGAGATGCCTTGAGAGGGTTTTACCATTCCATAGAAAGACCAAATCCATAGATTTAGGCGCAGCAAGTTTGCTCGCATATTCTTTTAGGACCTACACGTTGAGTGCTGCCTTCTGCTGCTATATTAAAGGGGATCACACAATGGCATAACTCTAAAAGGTTCATTTGTGGGTAGCAATTTGTGTTGTGCCAAATATAATGAGTTTCTATTTATGAGCACGTCCATTTTCGTACCTGTACTTTGAGTAGAATAATACTTCAGAACAAAGCATAATAATATATTAAGGCTTCGAATGAATGTTCACAATCAAAAACATTGCAGCTCCTGTAACAACACAAAAGTATATTGGAAGGCTGGTACCTTAAGAAAAGATGTAACATGTTGTAGGATTATAATGATCATGGTATTAAGATAGACGCAATTGTAGCACAATATATACGACTCAATAATATCCACGTCAGAGCACAGCCACACATTACATCCTTCTACTCGAAATCTGTACAACCACCCAGCAGAATATAGTATGCAACGGCGCTCATTTCCATTAACATGATGCTGATCGCATATGTGCGAGAGCAATGTTCAGAGTATTCATTCCCCATCTGACTCTGCAATGCTATGACTACTGGTTTTAGTAGAAAATAGGTAATGTTGATGCTGAGGTAACAAGTTAGAATGAGCTGTTGGGATCATTTACTTTTTATGATAAGGAAAAGGTCATACCCATTTGAATATTTTTTTTTACTTTTTATGTATGTATAACGAAACTTGACGACTTAAGTGATGGATATTCGATGTAACGGGTGTATGTATGTATGTATGTATGTATGTATGTATGTATGTATGTATGTATGTATGTATGTATGTATGTATGTATGTATGTATGTATGTATGTATGTATGTATGTATGTATGTATGTATGTATGTATGTATGTATGTATGTATGTATGTATGTATGTATGTATGTATGTATGTATGTATGTATGTATGTATGTATGTATGTATGTATGTATGTATGTAGGTATGTAGGTATGTAGGTATGTAGGTAGTTATGTATGTATGTATGTATGTATGTGCGTATGTATGTATGTACTTTTTTCTGAGTATGCGTAATTGTAAATAATACATTGTTAAAAATGTTCTGGTAGCCAAAATCTCTTAACTTTTAATTTCGCAATTAATTAACTAATTATAGTCCGATTGTACAACAAATAACATTTGCTGATTTGTTTGATAATTGACATATGCTATCAAAATATTCGTCGTATTCAAAGTGCGTTGGTTTGGAAAAATAACTTCGACATGTACATTTATCGTAAAATTTCGGTGGCTTATAAAATAGCAAATATCGGTCCGATGGTCATAAAAATTAGGCCAGTTGTTCTCATTATAGTGCAAATCTAATCGGTCAATTTGATGGATATCGATGTCGTCACTTCCGGTTACAAACAAATCAAAGTTAAAACGGAACTGAAATCTGAAGTAATCGTGCCGTTTCTCCGTCTCCGTTTTCCCCTTACGTTGAAAATGACAGACGTTTTCGCACAAAGTAAGCTATAAGTACAGCCAGTGTCACCAAGAGGTTGTGTTTCGATCTTAAAAGCTAATTAAGGTTAAGGTCATCGAAACCAATTTTGAATGATCAATTTCGCCTAGAAAACGATTCGATCGTAAAAACAATTACAGATCATTGTAGCTGAATTGAATAGTAAGCGTTTTTTATGAATAACTGATTATATGATTTCCATGACGATAGGGGTTATGACGATGATGATGATGTTAATGACGATCTTTGTGATGAAGATAATTTTGAAGATAACCTTCATGATTTCAATGCTGATGACGATTACTATGATAGAAACATGTCATCAAAGTACGCCAAGTTCCCCCGGGCTTGTCTTTTTTATTATTGTGTACTCTTCGTACACTCCTTACTGCAAATGTACTGTTTTGATTATCAGGAGACGCATCATTGATGAGATCTACTGAAGACCTTATTGCATTGTTTCTGGATATGGTTCGAAGAAGAGTGCATTAAGTTTTAATAGATGCTATGCATCCAATGAATGGGGAGTTTACGAACTGCGAAATGGTTGACTATTCTATCAGTATTGAAGTTTTATATGCAAAGTAATGAAGCTTTTTGTGTTTACTGCTGATATCTTGGCCAAATTGTTCTTTGACACATTAAAGACTGAGGTTAATTCTCAAATGGTGCATTGTACATTTCCCATCTATCTTCGAAGCCCAGATGCTTAAGCAGTGCGTATGCTAATTTATGGTCAGATATCTCTCTTCCCGAGGCACTTAATAAGGTAAGGTGATCTGTACGTATCCTCTAGACGTAACTCCTTGGCCATAGAGCGTAATTGTCTTTGCTCGTGCGTATGACGGATTATTACTTGCAAAACGAGAACTTGAACTACACGTGCAGCAGCACATTTGCATATTTATGTGAAAGACTCATAACGTATTGGAAACCATACTCATTCCATATTGCTACATCCCATCTAACGCCGGACTAATTATCTTTGAAGTAACAGTTAGCATTTATCATCCTTGTTTCGGTGTATACCTATTCCTCGAAGGATATGCATTCATATTTGTACTACATATATCATCCCGAAAACTTATAATATTTTGTCGGAATAATGTGAGTTTTAATGTTTTACTTGTGTACGATTTAGTCGACCAGTAGATGTTATAAGACATAGTTACGGCTGAAATGAATTGACCGCATTGTATAATTAACCAGCTGCCTAATTTGCAGTATATAGCTGGGTCCGGAAATATCAACCATATATGCGTCCACAATTGTACCTAGGTATGCCTCACAAGTCAAAGGTGCTTTTTCCTGTTCATCACAATTGATTGTGAAAGGTGAACGTCTTGATAAATGTAGCCACCAGCTTCATGCACAGATGACAAATTTGCCTTGTACTTATTAATCGTGTTGATATTCTCCAACAAAGCGCTGATTGTGTGTTGGATGCTTTCTTAATTCCCCCGCAAAATTGGACTGCAGTAGCAATAGGACGCTTTCATCCTTTAAATCGCCACCTTCATTTCATTCTGAGCTTGTATTACAATATAGACACAGAAAGGAAAGGTTTCTTAAACATGTAGACCAGCGTTCAGAAACGACACATAACCAGAGACAACTGGCCTGGAATACGGATGAATATTTTGGCTAGCAAACATGTTGCATCAGCTGTAGCGTATGATCATGTGTAAGCATGGCTTAGTTATAGAAGGCAGATAGTGATGATAAATGGTATTGAATCATGTTAGACGAGGGTTATAAGTGGTGTCCCTCAAGGGTCGTAACCTACATAAATTATCTAGACAGCAAAGTCGACATGATGTTAAAATAAATGCAGATGACACCAATAATCTAAATGTGACCTGAAATAAGTAAGTAAGCATTTTATATCAATTACCATGAATAACTCATCGCAAAGAGTAACTCAGTGATTAGACATTCAAGCTTATTACCTGACACATATTTCTTGGTGTGATTTTTAAGCCTATGTGGTACAAATCCTAGGTGTAAAAGTCTCCTTAACCTCTTTAGTGGGGAAGTCAATGTCTAAGCACCCTTGGTGAGAACGGCTATACTCTACAAGCCCTTGGTGGGAACGTCTATGTCGAAAAAACCCAGGAAGGAAGACCTCGGTGGGAAAAGCCCTGGATTGGAGGGTCCATACGTTGCATCCTCTTTGTCGGACGGTATTTATCGTTAAACCATGGTAGGAAAAGTCTATTAGTAACAAGCCCTGGGTGGGGAAGGCTATGTTTTACAAGTCTAGAGGAAGTCATGCGCAAATACCGAACTTCAAACCACACTACATATCTGTATGATATATATTCATTTTGGAAAATTTGACATTCGATAAGTGGACAAGGTTTGTGTGCCTAAGCATCATTGGCTTTCAAAGCTTATGTTCAAAATGAACATCACAGCCCATTAATGTCATTGTGTGTAATACATCGGCCACATTATAGTTAGCCAATATTTAATGTTCTTTTACACAGAATTTCCATTTGCTGTCAAATAACATGATTAAATACTCGGTATTATCAACAATGAATGGACACAAAAGCCCAAAACCCAGCGTGGGTGATGAAAGTTTACTTTATAACTGTCTCCATGAAAAAGGAATCTATCCACGGTAATCAAATGTAAAATGCTAGCCCACGAAGGCTTCATTTATTACTGGCACTTTATTACAGGAGTCCATCGGCAGTAATTAAATGTCAAGGGCTGGTTAACAAACCTCATAAATGCTACAGTAAACGTGATTATGATGACACATTGGAGGATTGAAATTCGTTGTGCTTTCGGCAGACAAACTTGTCTACAAATAGAACTGACAGTTATATACGGTCATTCGAGTACTTTTGTTGTGATAAGCGGATGGGATTTCTCCCACTGATCCAACATAAATACTCGGTTGTTGGTATTCTATATTATCGTCCCTTTGGAAGCCTTGTAAAGCTGTTAAGCATAGCCATCGCTTTATAAATATTTAGTAAGCTCGCCGACCCAGATTGACAATACAAACACGTCGATAATTGATAATGATTTTTTATCACCTTATAAAATAACAAGTCACTGCAGGTGAAATTGTGTACCCAGAACGTTGGTATTATCGATTACATCTGATAAGCTACAAGACCAAAAAGAAGAGGTGTGAGGTAAAAATTAAATGCTTCGAGAAAAGGTGAACTGAGTAAACATAGCATCGTTAAAATACATATGATGCTATGAATATTAAATGCGACACACATTTTTACACAGAACGATTTATACAACAGTTGTGGGGTACCCGAAAGCTCGACTTGATATCTATTTCTGCTATACATCAATGACCCAAGAAATTGTATAGCAATTTTATGTGCTGCAGCCACGAGCTAATTATTCAAGGGTACCAATGCACTAAAACTCACTCACCAAATAAACAATAACCCTGACAAATATACTTAATGCTGAGAGCCAAAAAATTATCACTGAACGTAAATATATATAAAATTTGGGAAAGTTTCTGATCATCAACGACATACAATTATGAATTACTCCATGGAATCAAAATAGTTGAAACGACCAGGAACGGGGTACCGATAAAAAGAGGTACAACCATGGAATACATTGCCAATAGATAGTGAAAATAAGTCAAAATTAGAATCATTTGCATGATAATGATACAACTTTTCACACAAATCAAGCCAACCACAATCTGCTGGTCTATATATAATTGCCACCTTCTTGCTTCATCTATCGCCTGAACCTCAAGAATGGATAATATTGACATTGTGTTTTAAAAAATACAATGGTTATGCTAGAGTTGAATATTTATGTATATATTAACTAATACTAATGTATATTATTCGCTAACTCAAAAGAAAAGAGAGCAATTATCAAATATACACGACATTTATCCATGTTTAATCGTTAACAATCGTACATTGCATAACTTTGCAATTCGCACATAATCTAAATGTACGCCAAAACAGAAATGAGAGATGTACTGATGAAAGCCAAGAGGATCTATCAAATAATTTGCATAAAGCTTGGTGATTGAACGGGTTATACCAAGCTTACCTGGAGGCGCTGATTATGGATTCGTTTTCATAGAAAACAACATATGGCATTTCACCCCTAGAGACAATTATCATTTGCCTCTATATACATTCATGGCGGCAAACAGGCAGTTTGTTAAAGATTTGTGCGTCCAGGATGACCTCCAAAGTATGCGCCCCTAGCAACGCGAAGCCATCACCAATACAGAAGCTTTGTTTTTTTAAGGCGCCTCCTTTCAGTTAATATGTTTTACAGCAAACCACAAAGCTCTGTTCATATTCAGTTTAGTTTCCTCACTTGAAAATAGCACAGGCTGTTTTGTAGCTGTTAAGTTTTCCAAACAGCCTTGTAGTGGATCCGTTATCTGAATATTTGACTAAATGGTTTAGGCACAATTCCCATCATTAGATTAGTTATCTGCCAGAGTCTGACATTAGAGAGGATGCGATCTAAAAAGTCGGCAAATAGAATACAAATTATGTTCACTTCATATTGTGACACATGATTGAATAGATCACTGGCGTCACTGTTGAGTATTAGCGGTTTAATGCCGGGGTGGGCTGGAGTTTTCGACACACCCATGACAGCCTTATTTGTTCCCTGTTCGACTCATACACCAGATGACAGGTAATCCGTACAGAATGTGATCCAAACATACTTCCAATATATAGTGTTTTATTGTTATCTTGTTTAATGTATATGGATTTACATAATGAGAGATATAGCAATGGATATTTGCAAACCTTATTTTACTTTAGAAGCACGCGTGAGCCTTTGTAGGTCATGGGTGCAAACTTGTCAAGGCATTTTCGCTCACTGGAACCGAACAGAAACCTTTGAGTATATTATGTCACATACCAATTATTCTTGCTGTGATACCATTTAAGTGTCTATGTGCTGTAATTAGAAAGTACCAGACCGGCAGAAGTCTTACAAGCTCTAAGGGTTGCCTTAGTCTTTATTGAAGCGCTTCGTCCTCTGCAATTACACCCTGAGGTACAATCTCACTGGACTGTGATATCTAAAGCACTTAAAGGATTGTTTGCTGGCAGCTTTCCGCTCATACAAAATGCGCCATTTCACATTAAACCTGCATGATGCCGTAATATTTCAATGTAAAGCCTATATTTGATATGTTTTAATGAAAAGTTATCTTCGTCGTTTGACCAATGATATTATCCTAATTACACGCTCACGAACTAAAACATTCAGCAAATAAAATGACGGTAGACAGATGTATGTCGTTGTTATTGTATTATGGTATAGATCGTGTTCATGAATCTCAACGACAATTCAAACAGATAGGCTGTGATATGTAAATCTTATTCAGTGTAACGATTGGTTTATTTGAGTGGGTGGATGACGAAAGTATGAATGACCAGCCTCGGTATTTGTTTGCACCGGTGCTCATAAAAAACCTAAGTATTTTACACATACCGACTGCCTTTACTCTCATATGTGTGCTTGTCTTTAATCTTGGTAATATATTATGCATAAATAAACAGTAAATACTAAAAGAACTATACTTCCCAGAATGTTATATCACTATTTAAACGCTACTTCATTCACTTACATAACTAGGCCGACGTTTGGCGTCTGCTTCCTGAATGAAAAGACCTAGAGGTTTAGCATCAACTGATCATCATATTTGCCAAAATCTGGGTATAGAAGTAGCAAGCATTTAAACAATTAACTTTGTGTAAATCCCACTGTCGGTAAACCTTCATCTAGTATGATCACGAAACGATGTTTTGCCATTTGTATCATGGGATGACAAAAGGCTTCTTTTACTTAGTTTGTTTATGTTATCTGTTTCGTAATTGGTAATTATTAGGTGTTTCTCGGTCGTAATTAACATGGGACGAGGTCAAAGGGTAGTCATAGGTAAACTTAACTATATAAGTCAGTCGTCAGTTGGTTGTCCATCAGGACAAAATGCACCGATAACAAAGTATCAACTATATTTGTGAAATCGTGTCCAATTTGATTAACACAAGCAAGCATTTGTGCTTTATTTAAATTCACGTTGATTTAAACATCAGTCTAGATAAATATTGCAGTTCATAACATGCGGCCAGTGGTATTTCTCTTATATCATATGCATAATTGCTGTTTGGGTGTATACATGCTTGCCATGTTAATCATATATATTAATTAGAAGAATAGGTTGATAGAATGGAATTCGTGAAAATATTGCTGTTTACGTTGATTTAAACATCAGTCTAGATCAATATTGCTGTTCATAACATACGGCCAGTGGTATTTCTCTTATATTAGATGCATAATTGCTGTTTGGGTGTATACATGCTTAACATGTTAATCAGATATATTAATTAGAAGAATAGGTTGGTGGAATGGAATTCGTGAAAATTCATAAAAACCGCACGCAGACGAAGTCAGATACATCGATACTGTTATGCGTAAGGAACAATGTGCTAATGAAGTGGTGATAGATAAAGAGTGAAATTGGAGAAGTGCTAGTGGTGTGGTATTGCCATCTATTTGGATAACCCCATTACACTTGTTGCTGATGTAGAAACCTATGGATAAAGTGTACTGTGCATATTGTAGTGAAGTTATTATTTTGGGTTCCTCTTAAAATTACAAGAAGACATATACAATGGACACTTTGCATCCTTGCTATGCCAGTTATATACAGAAAGTATTTAAGCACTTTTGTAACGGCTGTACCAGGGTTTTATATTATCTATTACCAGTAGCTTTCGTCAGACTGTGGCTTCGCCTACCATTGCACTCTGCGCTAAGCCTGGCAATGTTTCAATCAGGTTGCGGACATGTATCGTATTTTGACGCATTATATCAACGATAACTTTATGTGGATAGAAGTATGCATTGGAAAGCTTGGATGCGGTGAATACTCATTACGTCCTAATTATGCGTTACTGCACAATATAATTTCATCGTAACAGTCCTAGCAACTGGGACACCATTATTTGAATAATGGAAAGGTCTAGTAGCAGTGAAACCTGAGATAAATGTCAGCAAGCTAAATTGCTTGCAAATCGTGCATATATAACCAAACTATATTCATAATGGTTTGATTCACGTTCTACTTAACAACCTAAACCTTTGTTCATTCACTACAATCCATACCGGTAAATCTTACAGTCCGTCGTTGTCAGTCTGCTGTGTACCATGTCCTGAAATCCCCCACAAAATGATATTTTACTTATTTTCCGAAGTAGAATCGATCGCGTATGGAGAGATTACGTCATATATATAAGCACCTCAGGACAACAAACGCATGATGGATAAACATAGACACAATACAAACTGACAAATGATTACTGTAATTGCTATAAAATGGCACCCCGTTGTTATCTGCCCTATCACCAGGTTCACAATTCAACTCCTAGGTGTAAGGCTAAAACGAAACTATATTGATGCTCTTCAATTCGAGACCATGGGCCTTTCCGTGCAAAGCGAAAACGAAACTATAGCAGCTCTACACCCCGAAACCTCAGACTAGCCTTACAACATAGCCAGCTCTGACCGCATGCATTATGCCATCCGGTCATATATTTGCATTTTGTAGCAAAATACCTGAAGGCTGCTTCCGGTTGAAATAACAGCATGCAAACGAGATTGACGACGGTTATATCGGCGGCATTGTGTATCAATTATCCATTCGAGCTACAACACAATTGAAGTTTTAAAATATTAGTAAATCAAAGAAAAATATAATCTTCTTGGCTTATAATGACTACCTATCAAAAACGTCCGATATTGTTTACACTTAGGAATAATTCTGTTTACATAATTTATTGAAGGCTACTATTTGGTAGCAGACTATTGTGATGACTATTGTGGGCCTGCCTTCAATGGTTGTTTTCACCTTTATCCTTAGTTATTGATTCTGGGGGTTTGGTTAAGAAATACCTAGCTATCTCCTCCTGGCTGGGTATTCTGGCAGAAGGTGTTGCGAAAGGCGAGTGAATCAAATCTCTCTAGGAGGAGGTTTGGATCCTGGCATCTGCTGGGGTCCTTACAATTAATTGTAATCAAAATTCTTATAATCTGTGGTAATAATTTGATTAAAAAGTTTATAAATTTATTTATATATATATATATATATATATATATATGTATATATATTTATGTATACATGTGTGTAAATATGCACAGCTAAAATATATGTACTTATACATTAATATACACTGATATGTATATATATTTATTCATGTATATTAGGATATTTATGTATGTATTAGATATACATATAAATAATATATATATATATATATATATATATATATATATATATATATATATATATATATATATATATATATCACACACACTATACACACACACGATATATATATATATATAAATACTTTGGAATCCACAGCCAATAAACAACTTGTTATGAATACTGAATGATGACTGATTGATTTGCTTAAAAACAAACCATCATTGCATACCAGTCTGTGGTCGCCCATATTGTGGCAGCTGGTTATATTTAAAGCGAGCTTGTCGCAGACGAGGCAACTTGTATAATGCAGTAATGCCTCTTGTCTTGAACCTATCATTCACATGGCTCATGAGAGTCAGTGAGGCACAGGTTCGGTGAGGCATGTACGATGATAAGTAACACATGTCAGGGATACCACACGAACCAATCCTTTTGATTGAACTCTACAAATACGTCACATCATCTTACACAAATATCAAAATTATACCAATAAATAGGATTATTGTCATTGTATTATATCATATGTGCTCAACGAAACGATCGGAATACTTTATCAATGTGATGCACCGTTTCAGCAAATGTCACTCTATGACTCAATGCAGTACACTCCCCTCTTCGAGGCCGCTATGAGCTGGCCCCCAGCAGAGGAGATGTCGACACTTTCGTTTTGCATAACCAAAGGCCGTGACATATTTTAAAGGATTCCTTGTTGTTATTTATTGATGTTAAAACAAGATACGTTGTACGGCAATGGGTGGTTCAGTTAAGCATAATCACCCCCATTTCAATGAGGCATGTACAATGATAAGTAACACATGTCAGGGATACCACACGAACCAATCCTTTTGATTGAACTCTACAAATACGTCACATCATCTTACACAAATATCAAAATTATACCAATATATTCCGATTGCACTGCTAATGATATAAGATGTATACCTATCATGCTTGCTGGATCACATTTATGCATTTATCAACGATTTAATATAATCATATAATCTGAAGTTTCATTATGGGGCTAACTAAGCGATAATATGTAGGGATATCGGCTACTGGTTTTAGTAGAAAATAGGTAATGTTGATGCTGAGGTAACATGTTAGAATGAGCTGTTGGGATCATTTACTTTTTATGATAAGGAAAACGTCATACCCATTTGAATGTTTTTTTTATTTTTGGGTTAACGAAACTTGACGACTTAAGTGAAAGGATATTCAATTTAACGGGTACTTTGTATGTATGTATGTATGTATGTATGTATGTATGTATGTATGTATGTATGTATGTATGTATGTATGTATGTATGTATGTATGTATGTATGTATGTATGTATGTATGTATGTATGTATGTATGTATGTATGTATGTATGTATGTATGTATGTATGTATGTATGTATGTATGTATGTATGTATGTATGTATGTATGTATGTATGTATGTATGTATGTATGTATGTATGTATGTATGTATGTATGTATGTATGTATGTATGTATGTATGTATGTATGTATGTATGTATGTATGTATGTATGTATGTATGTATGTATGTATGTATGTATGTATGTATGTATGTATGTATGTATGTATGTATGTCTGTGTATGTATGTATGTATGTATGTATGTATGTATGTATGTAAGTATGTATGTATGTATGTATGTATGTATGTATGTGCGTATGTATGTATGTACTTTTTCTGAGTATGCGTAATTGTAAATAATACATTGTTAAAGAAGTTCTGGTAGTCAAAATCTCTTAACTTTTAATTTCGCAATTAATTAACTAATTATAGTCCGATTGTACAACAAATAACATTTGCTGATTTGTTTGATAATTGACATATGCTATCAAAATATTCGTCGTATTCAAAGTGCGTTGGTTTGGAAAAATAACTTCGACATGTACATTTATCGTAAAATTTCGGTGGCTTATAAAATAGCAAATATCGGTCCAATGGTCATAAAAATTAGGCCAGTTGTTCTCATTATAGTGCAAATCTAATCTGTCAATTTGATGGATATCGATGTCGTCACTTGCGGTTACAAACAAATCAAAGTTAAAACGGAACTGAAATCTGAAGAAATCGTGCCGTTTCTCCGTCTCCGTTTTCCTCTTAAGTTGAAAATGACCGACGTTTTCGCACAAAGTAAGCTATAAGTACAGCCAGTGTCACCCAGAGGTTGTGTTTCGATCTTAAAAGCTATCTAAGGTTAAGGTCATTGAAACCAATTTTGAATGATCAATTTCGCCTAGAAAACGATTCGATCGTAAAAACAATTACAGATCATTGTAGCTGAATTGAATAGTAAGCGTTTTTTATGTATAACTGATTATATGATTTCCATGACGATAAGGGTTATGACGATGATGATGATGTTAATGACGATCTTTGTGATGAAGAGAATTTTGAAGATAACCTTCATGATTTCAATGCTGATGACGATTACTATGATAGAAACATGTCATCAAAGTACGCCAATTTCCCCCGGGCTTGTCTTTTTTATTATTGTGTACTCTTCGTACACTCCTTACTGCAAATGTACTGTTTTGATTATCAGGAGACGCATCATTGATGAGATCTACTGAAGACCTTATTGCATTGTTTCTGGATATGGTTCGAAGAAGCGTACATTAAGTTTTAATAGATGCTATGCATCCAATGAATGGGGAGTTTACGAACTGCGAAATGGTTGACTATTCTATCAGTATTGAAACTTTATATGCAAAGTAATGAAGCTTTTTGTGTTTACTGCTGATATCTTGGCCAAATTGTTCTTTGACACATTAAAGACTGAGGTTAATTCTCAAATGGTGCATTGTACATTTCCCATCTATCTTCGAAGCCCAGATGCTTAAGCTGTGCGTATGCCAATTAATGGTCGGATATCTCTCTTCCTGATGCACTTAATGAGGTAAGGTGATCTGTACGTATCCTCTAGACGTAACTCCTTGGCCATAGAGCGTAATTGTCTTTGCTCGTGCGTATGACGGATTATTACTTGCAAAACGAGAACTTGAACTACACGTGCAGCAGCACATTTGCATATTTATGTGAAAGACTCATAACGTATTGGAAACCATACTCATTCCATATTGCTACATCCCATCTAACGCCGGACTAATTATCTCTGAAGTAACAGTTAGCATTTATCATCCTTGTTTCGGTGTATACCTATTCCTCGAAGGATATGCATTCATATTTGTACTACATATATCATCCCGAAAACTTATAATATTTTGTCGGAATAATGTGAGTTTTAATGTTTTACTTGTGTACGATTTAGTCGACCTGTAGATGTTATAAGACATAGTTACGGCTGAAATGAATTGACCGCATTGTATAATTAACCAGCTGCCTAATTTGCAGTATATAGCTGGGTCCGGAAATATCAACCATATATGCGTCCACAATTGTACCTAGGTATGTCTCACAAGTCAAAGGTGCTTTTTCCTGTTCATCACAATTGATTGTGAAAGGTGAAAGTCTTGATAAATGTAGCCACCAGGTTCATGCACAGATGACAAATTTGCCTTGTACTTATTAATCGTGTTGATATTCTCCAACAAAGCGCTGATTGTGTGTTGGATGCTTTCTTAATTCCCCCACAAAATTGGACTGCAGTAGCAATAGGACGCTTTCATCCTTTAAATCGCCACCTTCACTTCATTCTGAGCTTGTATTACAATATAGACACAGAAAAGTAAAGGTTTCCTAAACATGTAGACCAGCGTTCAGAAACGACACATAACCAGAGACAACTGGGCTGGAATACGGATGAATATTTTGGCTAGCAAACATGTTGCATCAGCGGTAGTGTATGATCATGTATAAGCATGGCTTAGTTATAGAAGGCATATAGTGGTGATAAATGGCATTGAATCATGTTAGGCGAAGGTTATAAGTGGTGTCCCTCAAGGGTCGTTCTGAGACCTGTTCTTTGGTAACCTACATAAATTATCTCGACAGCGAAGTCGACATGATGTTAAAATAAATGCAGATGACACCAATAATCTAAGTAAGCATTTTATATCAATTATCATGAATAACTCATCGCAAAGAGTAACTCAGTGATTAGACATTCAAGCTTATTACCTGACACATATTACTTGGTGTGATTTTTAAGTCTATGTGGTACAAATCCTAGATGTAAAAGTCTCCTAAAACCTCTTTGTCGGACGGTCTCTACAAACCCTTGGTGGGAACGTCTATGTCGAAAAAACCCATGGTAGGAAAAGTCTATTACGGTCTATAAAACCATGCCCTGGGTGGGGAAGGCTATGTTTTACAAGTCTAGAGGAAGTCATGCGCAAATACCGAACTGCAAACCACACTACATAACTGTATGATATATATTCATTTGGGAAAACTTGACATTCAATAAGTGGACAAGGTTTGTGTGCCTAAGCATCATTGGCTTTCAAAGCTTATGTTCACAATGAACATCACAGCCCGTTAATGTCATTGTGTATAATACATCGGCCACATAATAGTTAGCCAATATTTAATGTTCTTTTACACCGAATTTCCATTTGCTGTCAAATAACATGATTAAATACTCGGTATTATCAACAATGAATGGACACAAAAGCCCAAAACCCAGCGTGGGTGATGAAAGTTTACTTTATAACTGTCTCCATGAAAAAGGAATCTATCCACGGTAATCAAATGTAAAATGCTAGCCCACGAAGGCTTCATTTATTACTGGCACTTTATTACAGGAGTCCATCGGCAGTAATTAAATGTCAAGGGCTGGTTAACAAACCTCATAAATGCTACAGTAAGCGTGATTATGATGACACATTGGAGGATTGAAATTCATTGTGCTTTCGGCAGACAATCTTGTCTACAAATAGAACTGACAGTTATATAGGGTCATCCGAGTACTTTTGTTGTGATAAGCGGATGGGATTTCTCCCAATGATCCAACATAAATACTCGGTTGTTGGTATTCTATATTATCGTCCCTTTGGAAGCCTTGTAAAGCTGTCTAAGCATAGCCATAGTTATATAAATATTTAGTAAGCTCGCCGACCCAGATTGACAATACAAACACGTCGATAATTGATAATGATTTTTTATCACCTTATAAAATAACAAGTCACTGCAGGTGAAATTGTGTACCCAGAACGTTGGTATTATCGATTACATTTGATAAGCTACAAGACCAAAAAGAAGAGGTGTGAGGTAAAAATTAAATGCTTCGAGAAAAGGTGAATTGAGTAAACATTGCATCGTTAAAATACATATGATGCTATGAATATTAAATGCGACACACATTTTTACACAGAACGATTTATACAACAGTTGTGGGGTACCCGAAAGCTCGGCTTGATATCTATTTTTGCTATACATCAATGACCCAAGAAAATTGTATAGCAATTTGTATGTGCTGCTGCCACGACCTAATTATTCAAGGGTACCAATGCACTAAAACTCACCCACCAAATAAACAATAACCCTGACAAATATACTTAATGCTGAGAGCCAAAAAATTATCACTGAACGTAAATATATATAAAATTTGGAAAAGTTTCTAATCACCAACGACATACAATTATGAATTACTCCAAGGAATCAAAACAGTTGAAACGACCCAGAACGGGGTACCGATAAAAAGAGGTACAACCATGGAATACATTGCCAATAGATAGTGAAAATAAGTCAAACTTAGAATCATTTGCATGATAATGATACAATTTCTCACACAAATCAAGACAACCACAATCTGCTGGTCTATATATAATTGCCACCTTCTTGCTTCATCTATCGCCTGAACCTCAAGAATGGATAATATTGACATTGTGTTTTAAAGAATACAATGGTTATGCTAGAGTTGAATATTTATGTATATATTAACTAATACTAATGTATATTATTCGCTAACTCAAAAGAAAAGAGAGCAATTATCAAATATACACGACATTTATCCATGTTTAATCATTAACAATCGTACATTGCATAACTTTGCAATTCGCACATAATCTCGTAACTGTACGCCAAAACAGAAATGAGAGATGTACTGATGAAAGCCAAGAGGATCTATCAAATAATTTGCATAAAGCTTGGTGATTGATCGGGTTATACCAAGCTTACCTGGAGGCGCCGATTATGGATTCGTTTTCTTAGAAAACAACATATGGCAGTTCACCCCTAGAGACAATTATTATTAGCCTCTATATACATTCATGGCGGCAAACAGGCAGTTGTTAAAGATTTGTGTGTCCAGGATGACCTTTAAAGTATGCGCCCCCAGCAAGGTGAAGCCTTACCAATACAGAAGCTTTGTTTTTCAAAGGCGCTTTCTTTCAGTTAATATGTTTTACAGCAAACCACAAAGCTCTGTTCATATTCAGTTAAGTTTCCTCACTTGAAAATAGCACAGGCTGTTTTGTAGCTGTTAAGTTTTCCAAACAGCCTTGTAGTAAATCCGTTATCTGAATATTTGATTAAATGGTTTAGGCACAATTCCCATCATTAGATTAGTTATCTGCCTGAGTCTGACATTAGAGAGGATGCGATCTAAAAAGCCGGAAAATAGAATACAAATTGTGAATCAACAATTATCACCGACTATATACGCATATAGTAATTTTCATGAATGGCAAGTGGACAAGATTGGTAGGCAATTGTACATAAGATTTAATTTATATTATCTTTGTACATTAACTTATAGTATTAGATTGATTGATTACAAGAGTGTGCTTGGCATCTCTGAGACTGGGCGAATCCAGGACTTATTACAAATTGACAACTGAGCCCAGCAAATGAAACAATGATGTGTAGCGATTCATATTCGTGTTATGTGCACTTCATATTGTGACACATGATTGAATAGATCACTGTCGTCACTGTTGAGTATTACCGGTTTAATGCCGGGATGGGCTAGAGTTTTCGACACACCCATGGCAGCCTTATTTGTTCCCTGTTCAACTCATATACCAGATGACAGGTAATCCGTACAGAATGTGATCCAAACATACTTCCAATATATAGTGTTTTATTGTTATCTTGTTTAATGTACATGGATTTACATTATGACAGATATAGCAATGGATATTTGCAAACCTTATTTTACTTTAGAGGCACGCGTGAGCCTTTGTAGGTCTTGGGTGCAAACTTGTTAATGCATTTTCGCTCACTGGAACCGAACAGAAACCTTTAAGTATATTATGTCACATGCCAATTATTCTTGCTGTGATACCATTTAAGTGTCTATGTGCTGTTATTGGTAAGTACCAGACCGGCAGAAGTCTTACAGGCTCTAAGGGTTGCCTTAGTCTTCTATTAAGGCGCTTCGTCCTCTGAAATTACACCCTGAGGTACAATCTCACTGGACCGTGATATCTAAAGCACTTTAAGGATTGTTTGCTGGCAGCTTTCCGCTCATACAAAATGCGCCATTTCACATTAAACCTTCATAATGCCGTAAACTTTGTATAAATACTGAATGATGACTAATTGATTTGCTTAAAAACAAACCATCATTGCATACCAGTCTGTGGTCGCCCATATTGTGGCAGCTGGTTATATTTAAAGCGAGCTTGTCGTAGACGAGACAACTTGTATAATGCAGTAATGCCTCTTGTCTTGAACCTATCATTCACATGGCTCATGAGAATCAGTGAGGCAGGTTCAGTGAGGCATGTACAATGATAAGTAACACCTGTCAGGGATACCACACGAACCAATCCTTTTGATTGAAATCTACAAATACGTCACATCATCTTACACAAATATCAAAATTATACCAATAAATTGGATTATTGTCATTGCATTATATCAAATGTGCTCAACGAAACGATCGGGATACTTTATCAATGTGATGCACCCTTACGGCAAATGTCACTCTATGACTCAGTACATTCCCCTCTTCGAGGCGGCTATGAGCCGACCCCCAGCAGATGAGATGTCTACCCTGCCGTTTTGCATTACCAAAGGCCGTGACATATTGTAAAGGATTCTTTGTTGTTATTTATTGATGTTAAAACAAGATACGTTGTACGGCAATGGGTGGTTCAGTTAAGCATAATCACCCCCATTTCAATGAGGCATGTACGATGACAAGTAACACCTGTCAGGGATACCACACGAACCAATCCTTTTGATTGAACTCTACAAATACGTCACATCATCGTACACAAATATCAAAATTATATCAATATATTCCGATTGCACTGCCAATGATATCAGATGTGTACCTATCATGCTTGCTGGATCACATTTATGCATTTATCAATGATTAGTCATTCGGATGGCCTTACCATAATTGTTCGTTCACTTTTACTTAATATGCGATCTTTTGTGAGATAAACCAACGGTGTTGCTTCAACTCAAGTGGGATAATGCAGTAAGAAAGTTACTCAGTACCTGTGAAATAATGATTTGTTACTAGGTGAACGACTTTTTTCTAACCGTTCTAAATATGATATTGTAACGCTTGCATCTACATCGTTGAGTACTGCTATCTATCATTATCTGGCGTGCCCTTCTGTTATTTTGATAATGTGCAAGTTCATGCGTGCTGCATACAACAATAATGAGGAGCTGCAAGAGCGCTTTGTTATGTTACTGAACGGCTGGACAATGATCTATGTCTTTAGAATGTTAAACTCGTTTGTGCACTCGTTATCTGCCCTATCACCAGGTTCACAATTCAACTCCTAGGTGTAAGGCTAAAACGAAACTATATTGATGCTCTTCAATTCGAGACCATGGGCCTTTCCGTGCAAAGCGAAAACGAAACTATAGCAGCTCTACACCCCGAAACCTCAGACTAGCCTTACAACATAGCCAGCTCTGACCGCATGCATTATGCCATCCGGTCATATATTTGCATTTTGTAGCAAAATACCTGAAGGCTGCTTCCGGTTGAAATAACAGCATGCAAACGAGATCGACGACGGTTATATCGGCGGCATTGTGTATCAATTATCCATTCGAGCTACAACACAACTGAAGTTTTAAAATATTAGTAAATCAAAGAAAAAATATAATCTTCTTGGCTTATAATGACTACCTATCAAAAACGTCCGATATTGTTTACACTTAGGAATAATTCTGTTTACATAATTTATTGAAGGCTACTATTTGGTAGCAGACTATTGTGATGACTATTGTGGGCCTGCCTTCAATGGTTGTTTTACCTTTATCCTTGGTGGTTGATTCTGGGGGTTTGGTTAAGAAATACCTAGCTATCTCCTCCTGGCTGGGTATTCTGGCAGAAGGTGTTGCGAAAGGCGAGTGAATCAAATCTCTCTAGGAGGAGGTTTGGATCCTGGCATCTGCTGGGGTCCTTGCAATTAATTGTAATCAGAATTCCCATAATCTGTGGTAATAATTTGATTAAAAAGTTTATAAATTTATTTACATATATATATATATATATATATATATATATATATATATATATATATGTGTATATATATTTATATATACATGTGTGTAAATATGCACACCTAAATATATGTACTTATACATTAATATACACTGATATGTATATATATTTATTCATGTATATTAGGATATTTATGTATGTATTAGATATACATATAAATACATATATATATATATATATATATATATATATATATATATATTCACACACACTAACACATATATATATATATATATATATATATATATATATATATATATATATATATATATATATATATATATATATATATATATATATATATATATATATATACTTTGGAATCCACAGCCAATAAACAACTTGTTATGAATACTGAATGATGACTGATTGATTTGCTTAAAACAAACCATCATTGCATACCAGTCTGTGGTCGCCCATATTGTGGCAGCTGGTTATATTTAAAGCGAGCTTGTCGTAGACGAGACAACTTGTATAATGCAGTAATGCCTCTTGTCTTGAACCTATCATTCACATGGCTCATGAGAATCAGTGAGGCACAGGTTCGGTGAGGCATGTACAATGATAAGTAACACCTGTCAGGGATACACAAATATCAAAATTATACCAATAAATAGGATTATTGTCATTGTATTATATCATATGTGCTCAACGAAACGATCGGGATACTTTACCAATGTGATGCACCCTTACGGCAAATGTCATTCTATGACTCAATGCAGTACATTCCCCTCTTCGAGGCTGCTATGAGCCGACCCCCAGCAGATGAGATGTCTACAAACTGCCGTTTTGCATTACCAAAGGCCGTGACATATTGTAAAGGATTCTTTGTTGTTATTTATTGATGTTAAAAACAACATACGTTGTACGGCAATGGGTGGTTCAGTTAAGCATAATCACCCCCATTTCAATGAGGCATGTACGATGACAAGTAACACCTGTCAGGGATACCACACGAACCAATCCTTTTGATTGAACTCTACAAATACGTCACATCATCTTACACAAATATCAAAATATACCAATAAATTGGATTATTGTCATTGCATTATATCATATGTGCTCAACGAAACGATCGGGATACTTTATCAATGTGATGCACCCTTACGGCAAATGTCACTCTATGACTCAGTACATTCCCCTCTTCGAGGCGGCTATGAGCCGACCCCCAGCAGATGAGATGTCTACACTGCCGTTTTGCATTACCAAAGGCCGTGACATATTGTAAAGGATTCTTTGTTGTTATTTATTGATGTTAAAACAACATACGTTGTACGGCAATGGGTGGTTCAGTTAAGCATAATCACCCCCATTTCAATGAGGCATGTACGATGACAAGTAACACCTGTCAGGGATACCACACGAACCAATCCTTTTGATTGAACTCTACAAATACGTCACATCATCGTACACAAATATCAAAATTATATCAATATATTCCGATTGCACTGCCAATGATATCAGATGTGTACCTATCATGCTTGCTGGATCACATTTATGCATTTATCAATGATTAGTCATTCGGATGGCCTTACCATAATTGTTCGTTCACTTTTACTTAATATGCGATCTTTTGTGAGATAAACCAACGGTGTTGCTTCAACTCAAGTGGGATAATGCAGTAAGAAAGTTACTCAGTACCTGTGAAATAATGATTTGTTACTAGGTGAACGACTTTTTTTCTAACCGTTCTAAATATGATATTGTAACGCTTGCATCTACATCGTTGAGTACTGCTATCTATCATTATCTGGCGTGCCCTTCTGTTATTTTGATAATGTGCAAGTTCATGCGTGCTGCATACAACAATAATGAGGAGCTGCAAGAGCGCTTTGTTATGTTACTGAACGGCTGGACAATGATCTATGTCTTTAGAATGTTAAACTCGTTTGTGCACTCGTTATCTGCCCTATCACCAGGTTCACAATTCAACTCCTAGGTGTAAGGCTAAAACGAAACTATATTGATGCTCTTCAATTCGAGACCATGGGCCTTTCCGTGCAAAGCGAAAACGAAACTATAGCAGCTCTACACCCCGAAACCTCAGACTAGCCTTACAACATAGCCAGCTCTGACCGCATGCATTATGCCATCCGGTCATATATTTGCATTTTGTAGCAAAATACCTGAAGGCTGCTTCCGGTTGAAATAACAGCATGCAAACGAGATCGACGACGGTTATATCGGCGGCATTGTGTATCAATTATCCATTCGAGCTACAACACAACTGAAGTTTTAAAATATTAGTAAATCAAAGAAAAATATAATCTTCTTGGCTTATAATGACTACCTATCAAAAACGTCCGATATTGTTTACACTTAGGAATAATTCTGTTTACATAATTTATTGAAGGCTACTATTTGGTAGCAGACTATTGTGATGACTATTGTGGGCCTGCCTTCAATGGTTGTTTTACCTTTATCCTTGGTGGTTGATTCTGGGGGTTTGGTTAAGAAATACCTAGCTATCTCCTCCTGGCTGGGTATTCTGGCAGAAGGTGTTGCGAAAGGCGAGTGAATCAAATCTCTCTAGGAGGAGGTTTGGATCCTGGCATCTGCTGGGGTCCTTGCAATTAATTGTAATCAGAATTCCCATAATCTGTGGAAATAATTTGATTAAAAAGTTTATAAATTTATTTACGCACACACACACACACACACATATATATATATATATATATATATATATATATATATATATATATATATATATATATATATATATATATACATATGTGTAAATATGCACACCTAATTATATGTACTTATACATTAATATACACTGATATGTATATATATTTATTCATGTATATAAGAATATTTATGTATGTATTAGATATACATATAAATACACATATATATATATATATATATATATATATATATATATATATATATATATATATATATATATACATATATATATATATATATATATATATATATATATATATATATATATATTCACACACACTAACACATATATATATATAAATACTTTGGAATCCACAGCCAATAAACAACTTGTTATGAATACTGAATGATGACTGATTGATTTGCTTAAAAACAAACCATCATTGCATACCAGTCTGTGGTCGCCCATATTGTGGCAGCTGGTTATATTTAAAGCGAGCTTGTCGCAGACGAGGCAACTTGTATAATGCAGTAATGCCTCTTGTCTTGAACCTATCATTCACATGGCTCATGAGAGTCAGTGAGGCACAGGTTCGGTGAGGCATGTACGATGATAAGTAACACATGTCAGGGATACCACACGAACCAATCCTTTTGATTGAACTCTACAAATACGTCACATCATCTTACACAAATATCAAAATTATACCAATAAATAGGATTATTGTCATTGTATTATATCAAATGTGCTCAACGAACCGATCGGGATACTTTATCAATGTGATGCACCGTTTCAGCAAATGTCACTCTATGACTCAATGCAGTACACTCCCCTCTTCGAGGCCGCTATGAGCTGGCCCCCAGCAGATGAGATGTCGACACTTTCGTTTTGCATAACCAAAGGCCGTGACATATTTTAAAGGATTCCTTGTTGTTATTTATTGATGTTAAAACAAGATACGTTGTACGGCAATGGGTGGTTCAGTTAAGCATAATCACCCCCATTTCAATGAGGCATGTACAATGATAAGTAACACATGTCAGGGATACCACACGAACCAATCCTTTTGATTGAACTCTACAAATACGTCACATCATCTTACACAAATATCAAAATTATACCAATAAATTGGATTATTGTCATTGCATTATATCATATGTGCTCAACGAAACGATCGGGATACTTTATCAATGTGATGCACCCTTACGGCAAATGTCACTCTATGACTCAGTACATTCCCCTCTTCGAGGCTGCTATGAGCCGACCCCCAGCAGATGAGATGTCTACACTGCCGTTTTGCATTACCAAAGGCCGTGACATATTGTAAAGGATTCTTTGTTGTTATTTATTGATGTTAAAACAACATACGTTGTACGGCAATGGGTGGTTCAGTTAAGCATAATCACCCCCATTTCAATGAGGCATGTACGATGACAAGTAACACCTGTCAGGGATACCACACGAACCAATCCTTTTGATTGAACTCTACAAATACGTCACATCATCTTACACAAATATCAAAATTATACCAATAAATTGGATTATTGTCATTGCATTATATCATATGTGCTCAACGAAACGATCGGGATACTTTATCAATGTGATGCACCCTTACGGCAAATGTCACTCTATGACTCAGTACATTCCCCTCTTCGAGGCGGCTATGAGCCGACCCCCAGCAGATGAGATGTCTACACTGCCGTTTTGCATTACCAAAGGCCGTGACATATTGTAAAGGATTCTTTGTTGTTATTTATTGATGTTAAAACAACATACGTTGTACGGCAATGGGTGGTTCAGTTAAGCATAATCACCCCCATTTCAATGAGGCATGTACGATGACAAGTAACACCTGTCAGGGATACCACACGAACCAATCCTTTTGATTGAACTCTACAAATACGTCACATCATCGTACACAAATATCAAAATTATATCAATATATTCCGATTGCACTGCCAATGATATCAGATGTGTACCTATCATGCTTGCTGGATCACATTTATGCATTTATCAATGATTAGTCATTCGGATGGCCTTACCATAATTGTTCGTTCACTTTTACTTAATATGCGATCTTTTGTGAGATAAACCAACGGTGTTGCTTCAACTCAAGTGGGATAATGCAGTAAGAAAGTTACTCAGTACCTGTGAAATAATGATTTGTTACTAGGTGAACGACTTTTTTCTAAACGTTCTAAATATGATATTGTAACGCTTGCATCTACATCGTTGAGTACTGCTATCTATCATTATCTGGCGTGCCCTTCTGTTATTTTGATAATGTGCAAGTTCATGCGTGCTGCATACAACAATAATGAGGAGCTGCAAGAGCGCTTTGTTATGTTACTGAACGGCTGGACAATGATCTATGTCTTTAGAATGTTAAACTCGTTTGTGCACTCGTTATCTGCCCTATCACCAGGTTCACAATTCAACTCCTAGGTGTAAGGCTAAAACGAAACTATATTGATGCTCTTCAATTCGAGACCATGGGCCTTTCCGTGCAAAGCGAAAACGAAACTATAGCAGCTCTACACCCCGAAACCTCAGACTAGCCTTACAACATAGCCAGCTCTGACCGCATGCATTATGCCATCCGGTCATATATTTGCATTTTGTAGCAAAATACCTGAAGGCTGCTTCCGGTTGAAATAACAGCATGCAAACGAGATCGACGACGGTTATATCGGCGGCATTGTGTATCAATTATCCATTCGAGCTACAACACAACTGAAGTTTTAAAATATTAGTAAATCAAAGAAAAATATAATCTTCTTGGCTTATAATGACTACCTATCAAAAACGTCCGATATTGTTTACACTTAGGAATAATTCTGTTTACATAATTTATTGAAGGCTACTATTTGGTAGCAGACTATTGTGATGACTATTGTGGGCCTGCCTTCAATGGTTGTTTTACCTTTATCCTTGGTGGTTGATTCTGGGGGTTTGGTTAAGAAATACCTAGCTATCTCCTCCTGGCTGGGTATTCTGGCAGAAGGTGTTGCGAAAGGCGAGTGAATCAAATCTCTCTAGGAGGAGGTTTGGATCCTGGCATCTGCTGGGGTCCTTGCAATTAATTGTAATCAGAATTCCCATAATCTGTGGTAATAATTTGATTAAAAAGTTTATAAATTTATTTTACATATATATATATATATATATATATATATATATATATATATATGTGTGTATATATATTTATATATACATGTGTGTAAATATGCACACCTAAATATATGTACTTATACATTAATATACACTGATATGTATATATATTATTCATGTATATTAGGATATTTATGTATGTATTAGATATACATATAAATACACATATATATATATATATATATATATATATATATATATATATATATATATATATATTCACACACACACTAACACACATATATATATATATATATATATATATATATATATATATATATATATATATATATATATATATATATATATATATATATATATATATATATATATATATATATATATACTTGGAATCCACAGCCAATAAACAACTTGTTATGAATACTGAATGATGACTGATTGATTTGCTTAAAAACAAACCATCATTGCATACCAGTCTGTGGTCGCCCATATTGTGGCAGCTGGTTATATTTAAAGCGAGCTTGTCGTAGACGAGACAACTTGTATAATGCAGTAATGCCTCTTGTCTTGAACCTATCATTCACATGGCTCATGAGAATCAGTGAGGCACAGGTTCGGTGAGGCATGTACAATGATAAGTAACACCTGTCAGGGATACACAAATATCAAAATTATACCAATAAATAGGATTATTGTCATTGCATTATATCATATGTGCTCAACGAAACGATCGAGATACTTTATCAATGTGATGCACCCTTACGGCAAATGTCACTCTATGACTCAATGCAGTACATTCCCCTCTTCGAGGCTGCTATGAGCCGACCCCCAGCAGATGAGATGTCTACACTGCCGTTTTGCATTACCAAAGGCCGTGACATATTGTAAAGGATTCTTTGTTGTTATTTATTGATGTTAAAACAACATACGTTGTACGGCAATGGGTGGTTCAGTTAAGCATAATCACCCCCATTTCAATGAGGCATGTACGATGACAAGTAACACCTGTCAGGGATACCACACGAACCAATCCTTTTGATTGAACTCTACAAATACGTCACATCATCTTACACAAATATCAAAATTATACCAATAAATTGGATTATTGTCATTGCATTATATCATATGTGCTCAACGAAACGATCGGGATACTTTATCAATGTGATGCACCCTTACGGCAAATGTCACTCTATGACTCAGTACATTCCCCTCTTCGAGGCGGCTATGAGCCGACCCCCAGCAGATGAGATGTCTACACTGCCGTTTTGCATTACCAAAGGCCGTGACATATTGTAAAGGATTCTTTGTTGTTATTTATTGATGTTAAAACAACATACGTTGTACGGCAATGGGTGGTTCAGTTAAGCATAATCACCCCCATTTCAATGAGGCATGTACGATGACAAGTAACACCTGTCAGGGATACCACACGAACCAATCCTTTTGATTGAACTCTACAAATACGTCACATCATCGTACACAAATATCAAAATTATATCAATATATTCCGATTGCACTGCCAATGATATCAGATGTGTACCTATCATGCTTGCTGGATCACATTTATGCATTTATCAATGATTAGTCATTCGGATGGCCTTACCATAATTGTTCGTTCACTTTTACTTAATATGCGATCTTTTGTGAGATAAACCAACGGTGTTGCTTCAACTCAAGTGGGATAATGCAGTAAGAAAGTTACTCAGTACCTGTGAAATAATGATTTGTTACTAGGTGAACGACTTTTTTCTAACCGTTCTAAATATGATATTGTAACGCTTGCATCTACATCGTTGAGTACTGCTATCTATCATTATCTGGCGTGCCCTTCTGTTATTTTGATAATGTGCAAGTTCATGCGTGCTGCATACAACAATAATGAGGAGCTGCAAGAGCGCTTTGTTATGTTACTGAACGGCTGGACAATGATCTATGTCTTTAGAATGTTAAACTCGTTTGTGCACTCGTTATCTGCCCTATCACCAGGTTCACAATTCAACTCCTAGGTGTAAGGCTAAAACGAAACTATATTGATGCTCTTCAATTCGAGACCATGGGCCTTTCCGTGCAAAGCGAAAACGAAACTATAGCAGCTCTACACCCCGAAACCTCAGACTAGCCTTACAACATAGCCAGCTCTGACCGCATGCATTATGCCATCCGGTCATATATTTGCATTTTGTAGCAAAATACCTGAAGGCTGCTTCCGGTTGAAATAACAGCATGCAAACGAGATCGACGACGGTTATATCGGCGGCATTGTGTATCAATTATCCATTCGAGCTACAACACAACTGAAGTTTTAAAATATTAGTAAATCAAAGAAAAATATAATCTTCTTGGCTTATAATGACTACCTATCAAAAACGTCCGATATTGTTTACACTTAGGAATAATTCTGTTTACATAATTTATTGAAGGCTACTATTTGGTAGCAGACTATTGTGATGACTATTGTGGGCCTGCCTTCAATGGTTGTTTTACCTTTATCCTTGGTGGTTGATTCTGGGGGTTTGGTTAAGAAATACCTAGCTATCTCCTCCTGGCTGGGTATTCTGGCAGAAGGTGTTGCGAAAGGCGAGTGAATCAAATCTCTCTAGGAGGAGGTTTGGATCCTGGCATCTGCTGGGGTCCTTGCAATTAATTGTAATCAGAATTCCCATAATCTGTGGTAATAATTTGATTAAAAAGTTTATAAATTTATTTACATATATATATATATATATATATATATATATATATATATATATATATATATATATATATATGTGTATATATATTTATATATACATGTGTGTAAATATGCACACCTAAATATATGTACTTATACATTAATATACACTGATATGTATATATATTTTTATTCATGTATATTAGGATATTTATGTATGTATTAGATATACATATAAATACATATATATATATATATATATATATATATATATATATATATATATATATTCACACACACTAACACATATATATATATATATATATATATATATATATATATATATATATATATATATATATATATATATATATATATATATATATATATATATATATATATATATATATATATATATATATATATACTTTTGGAATCCACAGCCAATAAACAACTTGTTATGAATACTGAATGATGACTGATTGATTTGCTTAAAAACAAACCATCATTGCATACCAGTCTGTGGTCGCCCATATTGTGGCAGCTGGTTATATTTAAAGCGAGCTTGTCGTAGACGAGACAACTTGTATAATGCAGTAATGCCTCTTGTCTTGAACCTATCATTCACATGGCTCATGAGAATCAGTGAGGCACAGGTTCGGTGAGGCATGTACAATGATAAGTAACACCTGTCAGGGATACACAAATATCAAAATTATACCAATAAATAGGATTATTGTCATTGTATTATATCATATGTGCTCAACGAAACGATCGGGATACTTTACCAATGTGATGCACCCTTACGGCAAATGTCATTCTATGACTCAATGCAGTACATTCCCCTCTTCGAGGCTGCTATGAGCCGACCCCCAGCAGATGAGATGTCTACACTGCCGTTTTGCATTACCAAAGGCCGTGACATATTGTAAAGGATTCCTTGTTGTTATTTATTGATGTTAAAACAACATACGTTGTACGGCAATGGGTGGTTCAGTTAAGCATAATCACCCCATTTCAATGAGGCATGTACGATGACAAGTAACACCTGTCAGGGATACCACACGAACCAATCCTTTTGATTGAACTCTACAAATACGTCACATCATCTTACACAAATATCAAAATTATACCAATAAATTGGATTATTGTCATTGCATTATATCATATGTGCTCAACGAAACGATCGGGATACTTTATCAATGTGATGCACCCTTACGGCAAATGTCACTCTATGACTCAGTACATTCCCCTCTTCGAGGCGGCTATGAGCCGACCCCCAGCAGATGAGATGTCTACACTGCCGTTTTGCATTACCAAAGGCCGTGACATATTGTAAAGGATTCTTTGTTGTTATTTATTGATGTTAAAACAACATACGTTGTACGGCAATGGGTGGTTCAGTTAAGCATAATCACCCCCATTTCAATGAGGCATGTACGATGACAAGTAACACCTGTCAGGGATACCACACGAACCAATCCTTTTGATTGAACTCTACAAATACGTCACATCATCTTACACAAATATCAAAATTATACCAATAAATTGGATTATTGTCATTGCATTATATCATATGTGCTCAACGAAACGATCGGGATACTTTATCAATGTGATGCACCCTTACGGCAAATGTCACTCTATGACTCAGTACATTCCCCTCTTCGAGGCGGCTATGAGCCGACCCCCAGCAGATGAGATGTCTACACTGCCGTTTTGCATTACCAAAGGCCGTGACATATTGTAAAGGATTCTTTGTTGTTATTTATTGATGTTAAAACAACATACGTTGTACGGCAATGGGTGGTTCAGTTAAGCATAATCACCCCCATTTCAATGAGGCATGTACGATGACAAGTAACACCTGTCAGGGATACCACACGAACCAATCCTTTTGATTGAACTCTACAAATACGTCACATCATCGTACACAAATATCAAAATTATATCAATATATTCCGATTGCACTGCCAATGATATCAGATGTGTACCTATCATGCTTGCTGGATCACATTTATGCATTTATCAATGATTAGTCATTCGGATGGCCTTACCATAATTGTTCGTTCACTTTTACTTAATATGCGATCTTTTGTGAGATAAACCAACGGTGTTGCTTCAACTCAAGTGGGATAATGCAGTAAGAAAGTTACTCAGTACCTGTGAAATAATGATTTGTTACTAGGTGAACGACTTTTTTCTAACCGTTCTAAATATGATATTGTAACGCTTGCATCTACATCGTTGAGTACTGCTATCTATCATTATCTGGCGTGCCCTTCTGTTATTTTGATAATGTGCAAGTTCATGCGTGCTGCATACAACAATAATGAGGAGCTGCAAGAGCGCTTTGTTATGTTACTGAACGGCTGGACAATGATCTATGTCTTTAGAATGTTAAACTCGTTTGTGCACTCGTTATCTGCCCTATCACCAGGTTCACAATTCAACTCCTAGGTGTAAGGCTAAAACGAAACTATATTGATGCTCTTCAATTCGAGACCATGGGCCTTTCCGTGCAAAGCGAAAACGAAACTATAGCAGCTCTACACCCCGAAACCTCAGACTAGCCTTACAACATAGCCAGCTCTGACCGCATGCATTATGCCATCCGGTCATATATTTGCATTTTGTAGCAAAATACCTGAAGGCTGCTTCCGGTTGAAATAACAGCATGCAAACGAGATCGACGACGGTTATATCGGCGGCATTGTGTATCAATTATCCATTCGAGCTACAACACAACTGAAGTTTTAAAATATTAGTAAATCAAAGAAAAATATAATCTTCTTGGCTTATAATGACTACCTATCAAAAACGTCCGATATTGTTTACACTTAGGAATAATTCTGTTTACATAATTTATTGAAGGCTACTATTTGGTAGCAGACTATTGTGATGACTATTGTGGGCCTGCCTTCAATGGTTGTTTTACCTTTATCCTTGGTGGTTGATTCTGGGGGTTTGGTTAAGAAATACCTAGCTATCTCCTCCTGGCTGGGTATTCTGGCAGAAGGTGTTGCGAAAGGCGAGTGAATCAAATCTCTCTAGGAGGAGGTTTGGATCCTGGCATCTGCTGGGGTCCTTGCAATTAATTGTAATCAAAATTCCCATAATCTGTGGTAATAATTTGATTAAAAAGTTTATAAATTTATTTACATATATATATATATATATATATATATATGTATATATATTTATATATACATGTGTGTAAATATGCACACCTAAATATATGTACTTATACATTAATATACACTGATATGTATATATATTTATTCATGTATATTAGGATATTTATGTATGTATTAGATATACATATAAATACATATATATTATATATATATATATATATATATATATATATATATATATAGGCACACACACTAACACATATATATATATATATATATATATATATATATATATATATATATATATATATATATATATATATATATATATATATATATATATATATATATATATATATATATATACTTTGGAATCCACAGCCAATAAACAACTTGTTATGAATACTGAATGATGACTGATTGATTTGCTTAAAAACAAACCATCATTGCATACCAGTCTGTGGTCGCCCATATTGTGGCAGCTGGTTATATTTAAAGCGAGCTTGTCGTAGACGAGACAACTTGTATAATGCAGTAATGCCTCTTGTCTTGAACCTATCATTCACATGGCTCATGAGAATCAGTGAGGCACAGGTTCGGTGAGGCATGTACAATGATAAGTAACACCTGTCAGGGATACACAAATATCAAAATTATACCAATAAATAGGATTATTGTCATTGTATTATATCATATGTGCTCAACGAAACGATCGGGATACTTTACCAATGTGATGCACCCTTACGGCAAATGTCATTCTATGACTCAATGCAGTACATTCCCCTCTTCGAGGCTGCTATGAGCCGACCCCCAGCAGATGAGATGTCTACACTGCCGTTTTGCATTACCAAAGGCCGTGACATATTGTAAAGGATTCTTTGTTGTTATTTATTGATGTTAAAACAACATACGTTGTACGGCAATGGGTGGTTCAGTTAAGCATAATCACCCCCATTTCAATGAGGCATGTACGATGACAAGTAACACCTGTCAGGGATACCACACGAACCAATCCTTTTGATTGAACTCTACAAATACGTCACATCATCTTACACAAATATCAAAATTATACCAATAAATTGGATTATTGTCATTGCATTATATCATATGTGCTCAACGAAACGATCGGGATACTTTATCAATGTGATGCACCCTTACGGCAAATGTCACTCTATGACTCAGTACATTCCCCTCTTCGAGGCGGCTATGAGCCGACCCCCAGCAGATGAGATGTCTACACTGCCGTTTTGCATTACCAAAGGCCGTGACATATTGTAAAGGATTCTTTGTTGTTATTTATTGATGTTAAAACAACATACGTTGTACGGCAATGGGTGGTTCAGTTAAGCATAATCACCCCCATTTCAATGAGGCATGTACGATGACAAGTAACACCTGTCAGGGATACCACACGAACCAATCCTTTTGATTGAACTCTACAAATACGTCACATCATCTTACACAAAATATCAAAATTATACCAATAAATTGGATTATTGTCATTGCATTATATCATATGTGCTCAACGAAACGATCGGGATACTTTATCAATGTGATGCACCCTTACGGCAAATGTCACTCTATGACTCAGTACATTCCCCTCTTCGAGGCGGCTATGAGCCGACCCCCAGCAGATGAGATGTCTACACTGCCGTTTTGCATTACCAAAGGCCGTGACATATTGTAAAGGATTCTTTGTTGTTATTTATTGATGTTAAAACAACATACGTTGTACGGCAATGGGTGGTTCAGTTAAGCATAATCACCCCCATTTCAATGAGGCATGTACGATGACAAGTAACACCTGTCAGGGATACCACACGAACCAATCCTTTTGATTGAACTCTACAAATACGTCACATCATCGTACACAAATATCAAAATTATATCAATATATTCCGATTGCACTGCCAATGATATCAGATGTGTACCTATCATGCTTGCTGGATCACATTTATGCATTTATCAATGATTAGTCATTCGGATGGCCTTACCATAATTGTTCGTTCACTTTTACTTAATATGCGATCTTTTGTGAGATAAACCAACGGTGTTGCTTCAACTCAAGTGGGATAATGCAGTAAGAAAGTTACTCAGTACCTGTGAAATAATGATTTGTTACTAGGTGAACGACTTTTTTCTAACCGTTCTAAATATGATATTGTAACGCTTGCATCTACATCGTTGAGTACTGCTATCTATCATTATCTGGCGTGCCCTTCTGTTATTTTGATAATGTGCAAGTTCATGCGTGCTGCATACAACAATAATGAGGAGCTGCAAGAGCGCTTTGTTATGTTACTGAACGGCTGGACAATGATCTATGTCTTTAGAATGTTAAACTCGTTTGTGCACTCGTTATCTGCCCTATCACCAGGTTCACAATTCAACTCCTAGGTGTAAGGCTAAAACGAAACTATATTGATGCTCTTCAATTCGAGACCATGGGCCTTTCCGTGCAAAGCGAAAACGAAACTATAGCAGCTCTACACCCCGAAACCTCAGACTAGCCTTACAACATAGCCAGCTCTGACCGCATGCATTATGCCATCCGGTCATATATTTGCATTTTGTAGCAAAATACCTGAAGGCTGCTTCCGGTTGAAATAACAGCATGCAAACGAGATCGACGACGGTTATATCGGCGGCATTGTGTATCAATTATCCATTCGAGCTACAACACAACTGAAGTTTTAAAATATTAGTAAATCAAAGAAAAATATAATCTTCTTGGCTTATAATGACTACCTATCAAAAACGTCCGATATTGTTTACACTTAGGAATAATTCTGTTTACATAATTTATTGAAGGCTACTATTTGGTAGCAGACTATTGTGATGACTATTGTGGGCCTGCCTTCAATGGTTGTTTTACCTTTATCCTTGGTGGTTGATTCTGGGGGTTTGGTTAAGAAATACCTAGCTATCTCCTCCTGGCTGGGTATTCTGGCAGAAGGTGTTGCGAAAGGCGAGTGAATCAAATCTCTCTAGGAGGAGGTTTGGATCCTGGCATCTGCTGGGGTCCTTGCAATTAATTGTAATCAGAATTCCCATAATCTGTGGTAATAATTTGATTAAAAAGTTTATAAATTTATTTACGCACACACACACACACACATATATATATATATATATATATATATATATATATATATATATATATATATATATATATATATATATATATATATATATATACATATGTGTAAATATGCACACCTAATTATATGTACTTATACATTAATATACACTGATATGTATATATATTTATTCATGTATATACGAATATTTATGTATGTATTAGATATACATATAAATACACATATATATATATATATATATATATATATATATATATATATATATATATATATATATATATATATTCACACACACTAACACACATATATATATATATATATATATATATATATATATATATATATATATATATATATATATATATATATATATATATATATACTTTGGAATCCACAGCCATATAAACAACTTGTTATGAATACTGAATGATGACTGATTGATTTGCTTAAAAACAAACCATCATTGCATACCAGTCTGTGGTCGCCCATATTGTGGCAGCTGGTTATATTTAAAGCGAGCTTGTCGTAGACGAGACAACTTGGATAATGCAGTAACATGGCCATGAGAATCAGTGAGGCACAGGTTCGGTGAGGCATGTACAATGATAAGTAACACCTGTCAGGGATACACAAATATCAAAATTATAGGCAATAGGATTATTGTCAGGTATTATACATATGACAAGTCAACGAAACGATCAGGATATTTACCAACGATGCAATCCTTTTGAATGAATTCTACAAATAATGCAGTCACATCATCTATACACCCCCAATATCAAAACTGCCGTATACCAAATAAATAGGATTATTGTCATTGCATTATTTATCATATTGTGGCAATCAGTTAAGCAAATCACCCCCATTTCAATGAGGCATGTACTGACAAGTAACACCTGTCAGGGATACCACACGAACCAATCCTTTTGATTGCACCCTACAAATACGTCAATCATCTTACACAAATATCAAAATGATACCAATAAATTGGATTATTGTCATTGCACATTGTGCCCGAAACGATCTTCAATGAGGGCAAATGCTCTATGAGCCAGTACCCCCTCTTCGAGGCGGCTATGAGCAGAGCAGATGAGATGTCTACACTGCCGTTTTGCATTACCAAAGGCCGTGACATATTGTAAAGGATTCTTTGTTGTTATTTATTGATGTTAAAACAACATACGTTGTACGGCAATGGGTGGTTCAGTTAAGCATAATCACCCCCATTTCAATGAGGCATGTACGATGACAAGTAACACCTGTCAGGGATACCACACGAACCAATCCTTTTGATTGAACTCTACAAATACGTCACATCATCGTACACAAATATCAAAATTATATCAATATATTCCGATTGCACTGCCAATGATATCAGATGTGTACCTATCATGCTTGCTGGATCACATTTATGCATTTATCAATGATTAGTCATTCGGATGGCCTTACCATAATTGTTCGTTCACTTTTACTTAATATGCGCGATCTTTTGTGAGATAAACAACGGTGTTGCTTCAACTCAAGTGGGATAATGCAGTAAGAAAGTTACTCAGTACCTGTGAAATAATGATTTGTTACTAGGTGAACGACTTTTTTCTAACCGTTCTAAATATGATATTGTAACGCTTGCATCTACATCGTTGAGTACTGCTATCTATCATTATCTGGCGTGCCCTTCTGTTATTTTGATAATGTGCAAGTTCATGCGTGCTGCATACAACAAAATGAGGAGCTGCAAGAGCGCTTTGTTATGTTACTGAACGGCTGGACAATGATCTATGTCTTTAGAATGTTAAACTCGTTTGTGGCTGTCTAACAATAATGCCACAAGATTGATATTGCGCACATACCACATATAGGGATGTTGCATTTTGTGAACAGAGCCCAGCATAACATACTGATCAACAGAGGATCCAACGCAAATATGTATTGTGAACGCACTTAGCAATATAATATTGTTGATACACCTAATAGATATTAAGGTGTCATGGAAATGTGATAAGCCAGACAAGGTCGCGGTCGAATATTCTTCCCATTTATTCACTATTATTTCATACGACGCCAGCAGTATGGTGCCTTTGACATGTGAGAGTCGAGACATATAATCTGAAGTTTCATTATGGGGCTAACTAAGCGATAATATGTAGGGATATGAACTACAGATATATAGAAACCTTGAATAGATGAAAGACCAGTTGTATATTTGATTGCTGGTACCTGCAATCTTGTCATACGCAAATGCTTGCCGTAATCGACAAACATTGGCAAGTAATCATCTGTAACTAATTTGCTCAACAAGCATAAAGGAATTGTAAACCCTTACGCAAACGTCATTTGTACAAGAACCTGGGGCAAATCCTCTGAATGCTCTTAACGTATTATATTACGTCAATTCGAAGAATATCATAGGAAGACGTAATGAAATAATTAGATGAAAAACAGTTTTAACAGGGTATTGTATGAAAATTACTATTTATAGTTAATTGACCCATATGCTTTCAGAATGTGTTATTACTATTTATGTATACCGTAAGTAAGCCTGAAAACATGCTGCAATTAACAAACAATATTCCATATTGGCTAGTCTTTTGACATCCTACATTTTCTACCCAAACTTAATATAATTAGGATTATAGTCATAGCATTATATCATATGTACTCAACGAAACGTTCGAGATACTTTATCAATGTGATGCACCTTTTCGGCAAATGTCACTCTATGACTCAATGCAGTACATTCCCCTTTTCGAGGCCGCTATGAGCCGGCCCCCAGCAGAGGAGATGTCTACACTGCCGTTTTGCATTACCAAAGGCCGTGTCTTATTGTAAAGGATTCCTTGTTGTTATTTATTGATGTCAAAACAACATACGTTGTACGGCAATGGGTGGTTCAGTTAAGCATAATCACCCCCATTTTACCTTATGAAGTGATGGTTATGTTTCTTTAGAAGGGCTTAAAAATTCGCTGACATTGATTAAAGTGTCTCGTTGGCATGCAGTATCAAACAATAGATGCTTTTCAAAGAAGTGTTGCGCAGGTATTATCATTACTCATTATATACAAATACAGTTCATTATTGCTAATATCATTTAATGTGTACGATTGTCGAACGAGAAACGGCCCCTATGAAGAAGGATTCTTTCTTGTCGTCGCAGATTGAAATTTGTGCCACTAGGCAGTATATATGCTCTTATCCCTAAATGGCTTCTCTACTTGAAGCATTAAGTGCGTCAAATTTTCCTCGTGAGTTTATTTAACGTTTCATATCATATGACACTATAGCTAAAACACCTCTAGTTAGGATATATATGCATGGCACCGTCTCCGTATTGCAGCCTGAAGCGTGCGTTTAATTAACTGTGCTAGCAACATGAAGTTTTTCTTTGCCGGCTACATGATGCAATACAAACATGCAGTAATTTCGCAAGCCTGGTTTGTGTTCCTTTGTACAGACAAGCCCCTTTAAGATACATGGTATATAAGATCAGCCCGTCGCAAAGACCGTTAAGGCCCTCGTACAAGTCGGTGAAATATAATATATATATAAATATATATATATATATATATATATATATATATATATATATATATATATATATATATATATATATATATATATATATATAAATATGTATGTAATAACTCTCTCTGAAGAAACAGGAATTAAACTTGTCTTCGAAGTAGGTCAATTGATGTAGATCCGGCTAAATATAACTAATGGTTGTATTTCCTGATGCGGCTATGCTCTTTTAACATGATTTGCTGACACAGTTATTATATCGACTGGACCGGTACATGCTTTCCAGTTGTGTTCTGTAATCTGACGGCTAAATTTATCTGTTATCTCTGTTCTAGTGTAAGCTTTTTCGTCCGATTGGAGCATGACTGAATCACTCACTCAAGCAATAGTTATATGTACTTGACAATTGTCTATCATGATTCGTATTCTAATTAAATTTGCTGCGATGAAGAGAACAAATCAATGTTTAGACAGTGTTCATATATGCCGCATGGAGAACAAGCCTAATGTTGTCAGTTACAGAAAGACGTGAGCATGTTTATCAGCGTGGCTATTCACGAGCTCATCTTAGTATCCATCTATATAAACAATCACTGATGAATGGTATTTGAGGCAGCATATATGTTGTACATGTGCGAAATGAAGTATTTTCATTGGCCATGAACTAAAAGATAGCCATTAGCATAGTCCATATTCACTGCATGCAGGTGTAAAATAAAAACGCTCCAAGTCCCTTACGCCAAATAAAACAACAATATCAAACGTCGATTAGGCTTGTACATAATCTTATAATTATTTAGGAATATGCGCTGTGTTTTTGCTTATCAAAACCCAAGCGTAACTACGAAATCTTATGCTGTATGGCAAGGATACAAATAGCTTTCCAATACATTTGACGTGCTTGCTCGTCAGTCCATGCCCGCACGTTGACTTAATCTCTGAACAAAACAAATTTAAGGCCACGATAGCGGAACCAATTTAATTATTATATACGGAACAATACAGGTTATGTTGCCTGATAAAGCAGCGTATTGTTTATCGACACAGTCTTCACTGACGTATTCACAATATCAGCTGAAGCAAACGCGTATTTTGAGATAAAACTTGCTGATATGTTTCCGTAATTATTCATCCCAAATGGAATGGTTATTCATAGTCACGAAACATTTTACTGAATGGATGCTTTTCTTGCCCATTTTTAGCGACTAGTCGGCTACTTCAACACAATATATTAAAGGAATTATACAGATAAAAAACTTGTCATAACAGTTATATGCTTATTTTTGCAGCATTTCTAATAGGAATCATATACATCAACTGCATAACACGCACATTATAAAATGTCATTTATTATAAAATGCCAGTTAATCTATTATTTGCCTATATGACAACAAACCAAAAGAATACTAAGGAAGCTATATTTTAACATTTGTTCCGAATTTATCTGCACAATCTATTATGCTTTCTTAACAGAAGGGAATCATAAAGCGTTATAATAGTTGTTGGGGCAAACTGTGTCGGTGGCGCATAGATAAAGTAAATTAAAGTAATTCCGGTCATATGGGGGTTTATTTCTCGAGGAGTTCGTGAAATCCGGAAGTCACGCCAAGATAATGTCATGTGTACATTACCAGCCAATGTGTTGGTTAATTTGCAATAAACAACGGATATGTTGCCCTTGATACTTATTCTACAGTCTGTATATTCTTCATCACCTTCGCCACGCAAAGGGTAATTTCAATGAATCGTATCTCAAATGTCTTTCGAGTACTCAATAAACCTGAAACCAGCTGATATCTCACATTTAAGCATCACGTTTGCCTTCACTACTTTTTTGGATGATACGAAGCAGCGTTGATTCCTACAAAAAGAAATGGCTTTTATTGTGAGAATGTTAAATTGATATTTTGATGCATTTAGAAATAAATGATAATAAATTTTTATGCGCCAACCATTTTTGGTATACCATGTGTCAAACCCATTGACAAGCCCCGCCGGTCTGTACGGTAAAGCTGGGGGTTTATAACAGCGTGGGTCATCAAACGTATCTCAGGCATGACTTGTTTCCCATCTCAATACATTTATCGATTGAAATCGATGACGCTCGTTCTGAATGATATTTGTGCTTGCTAAGCGAATATTTCTACGTATGTAATATTCAATCCTCTATTACACTAATGTATGTAACCATCTACCTTATAGACCATTCATCAGAAGCACCTGCGCGTCAAAACACATCAAACATATTCATAACATTTCTGAAATCACATACCATAAGCCTGAAAGTACAGTGTACTTTGACGCGTTCCTTCAGTCTAACCATGATAAGTAGCCAGCTCATGTTTTCAGTAAATACCGACAATAAATATCCGGCACGATGCTTCTAGTGTGGACTTTGGATAAATGAATGAGCTGCGTTGTTGATCCTTCCATTGCCTGGGGTCCTTGAAACTGCCTACTCATGGCTTTATCGCTCACATATCGCCAAGGGTGATATTTTGATAAACGACATCATGCCGTTTGGGAGACTATCAATCTAATAATTGTAGGTAGCCATTTATCGCCCATTAACTTGCAACGAATCAAGTTAATGTTCTTGCATAACGCCAGCGAAAACAGCTTCGCTAAGTTATCGTTGTATTGCCTTCTATATCAATTAAAGTGCTGATTAATTTGTCATTTGTCTAGTATGTTTCTAAGCGCATGATTGCACTGGTAGATATGCATGGACATATCCCACGTCGATTTGTGGGCATCCTAATGGGCAAGTGTCTGCGTTATTGATCAAACATTGATACTTGCATTCGGCCTTGAATACTTGGGCACGATTGGCTATTTCACGAAATTGAATAAATATTACATTCATTATGTAAGTGTATAGGCATACATCAACATTATATTTTGCTTTTATATTACAATGTGGTATACACAAGGACATTGGTGTTGATCAATCTGATTGTACACAAATAGGTAGATGCTGCATATTTTTATTTTAATAATATAAATGCCATCATTGAGTCAACAGTCACATACATCCCCAGTGATCTGAAGTATTGCCGTATATTTTGATAACAAGATTATTTGTTCCCATGTAAAGTTAATGTGCATATTGTAGTGTAGTTTTTATATCTGTTACATCTAAATGACCAGAGGACTTATAAAATAGATATCATTGCATCGTTGCGAGCCCTGATATTGTTACAAAGTTCATAAGAACTTTTGGTTAGGCTGGTCCTGGGGTTTTATCATGTTGTTGCTAACAGGTTTTGTCGGGCTTCGCCTACCATTGCGTCGGACGCAAAGCCAGTGTTTCAATCAGTTTCGGTCGTTTATCGTATCTCGAGATTTATGCAATGATTATTCTTTTTAGAAATGACGCTGTAGAGGTATTCAGGAATTCATTTATTCAGGTTTCACTGTAATAACAAAGGTGGTATGCGGAGAATGCTAATAACGTTCGAATTGCGCGCTACTGTACATTTGAATTTCATCGAAACATCCAGCAACTGGGATACCATTATTTGAATAATGGAAAGGTCAAGTGGCAATAAAGTCCTATGAATGGCGTGTCAGCAAGCTAAATTGCTTGCAAGTCGTGCATATTTTACCAAACTATGTTCAAACTTGTTTAATTTACATTCTACTCTCTTGAATTACCCAAATCTGTGTTCACAGCTGTGTCTATTGGAACCCACAGGCAATAAACGCCTGATTTATGAATAATGAATGATACTTAGTTGATTGCTATAGAAACTAGCACCATTAAACAACAATATGTGGTCGCCCAGCTAGTGATATTTAATGCGAGCTAGTCGTAGACGAGGCCACTTGCATAATGCAGTAATGCCTCTTGTCTTTAACCTATCATTCACGTGGCTCTTGAGAATCAGTGAGGCAGGTTCAGTGAGGCATGTACAATGATAAGTAACGCATGTCAGGGATACCACACGAACCAATCCTTTTGATTGAGGTCTCTAAATAAGCCACATCATCTAATACGAATATCAAAATTTTACCAATATATTCTGATTGCACTGCAAATGATATTAAATGTTTTTTTATCATGCTTGCGCGGATCACAATTATGAATTTAATGCTGATTTGGTCATTCGTATGTATAACGCAATCGTTTATCCAATATGTGATCTGCAAAAAGTTTGGGAGCTGAAGCAACGGTGGCGCTCAATCTCAAATGGTATAAAGCAGTTATACTTTTATCACAATACGTGTATTGGCATGTTGGACGCTTATAGTTATGGCAAAAATATTTGGGACGTAAAGTTGGCATGCTAACCAAGCCTTTGTGCTAGGTATGAAAGCATGTCTGTTAAAACGGCGAGTAGCAGAGCAGATCCATCTCTCTGCCAAAAATCAGTGACTCATGAATTAAACTTAATGCGTATAAAGCTTCCTGTATATTATTGATGACCTTTGTATGTTGGAATTATTCCTAATTATGGTGATAACTGATGATATCATGCTCTGATCATTTCCTTGAACGATACAAGTGACGAAACGTTTAGGTTTCAAGATGCATAAATGCTACTGTCTAATTCTAACACATATGATTCTATCTAATCAAAGATCTAATAGCCAAATTGATGAGTGATGACAGTATTGTTATGACTTCTGAGTAGTTTAACCACCTTGAGATAAACAAAATACATAGATTAATGAGCTTGTTGGCACGTTGTTATATTGTGCGCTCTGCAGACCTCTGCTTTTGAAAAATCGTTTTTCATATCATTTTTATGCATATATCACTGTATCAGACGTGATGCCGAGTAACTGATATTCTAACACTTATATCTACATCTTTAGGTGCTGCTATCGACTGTTATTTTGAAGGGGGGAACCACGCAGTGGCAAAGCTCTAGAAAATGCAAGTTCATGTGCGCTGCTTAATAGTTTCATAATATAACTTTGTTTTCGCTTGGGAAGTGCATAGCAGGATTATTTACTTAATATTGAAATACATTGAATGTATTTAAAACGCAGGGTTCTCACATAATCTCTTCGATAAGTAACAATTCACGAATATGGGATGAATAACCAACCTAACAAGATAATATATCAATGTTGACTAAACATATGCTTTACAATATAACCCATTCAAGCCTTCTGGATGTGCGTCATTCAGCCCGTTTAAGTAAAGTGCAATGAAACATCCTAGATGGTTATAGTACTGGAGAAGATTTGACGTTGACCAACGGGTCTCGTTAGCATGCTGTATCAAAAAATTTATGCTGTTAAGAGTTCAAATACGTGTAAAACAGTTATTGTCTTTACTCTTGAAAAATACAAATGCAGAACATCAGTACCTTTTATATGTGTTTGTACGATTGCTCTTATGAGGACATTTCGATTGTGGATAATTCAAACTATTCATTTTGTACAAGTTGTGCTGCACACAAACGTGTGTGTAAAATCACGGCTGATGTTTGTGGCACTAGAAGTGATGGCTGTATTCCTTTTGAAGTGTTTTACAATGTGCTGGCATTGATCAATGTGTCTCGTAGGAATGTGCTGTCTTAACTCATCGTATACAAACGCAGAACATAATTGCCAATATCGTAGTATTTGTACGATTGTCGCACAAGAACTTGCCCTTACGAAGCCATTAGGGTCAGGGGCAATGCGAACTATTTGTTTTTGTCATCGCGTCACTAAATCGCTGAGTAAAATCACGGCTGACGTATGTGTCAGTTGGAAGTTGGTGGGTAGGTACTAATTTTTCTTATCACTAAATGGCGTCTCTACCTGAAGTATATAGTCGGTCAGCCCCTCCCCAAAGGTATCGTATATATGCATGGCGACGCCGCTGTGTTGCAGCCTGGAGTGCGCGTTTAATCAACTGTGCTGGCAAAATGAAATATTTTCATTGCTGACTACATGATGCAATGGTGACATGTAGTATTTTTTCTAGGCTGGTTTGTATTCCTTTGTGCAGCCACGCCACTTTGAGCAACGAGGTTTATTAGATCAGCCCGTCGTAAAGTACATTACAGTTTTGTTGACCGTAAGGACCCTCCTAAAAGTCGATGAAACACAGCATTGTGAGATTGCCTTGCTTTAGCAATCCGGGCGAGCATATTTCTTTGAACTGTTGGACGGCATATGGCTTATGATAGAAAGACCTCGAGATGATCATTGAACAAAACATGTGGGTTTTGTTGTATATTAATGTCATTAATTGTTTTTATTCGTGTTACATGTTGAACTGCAAATGTACTTCTTTGATTCCAAGAGACGTACCATTGATGCCAGCTGCTGAAGATCTTAATACATCATTCGAGGACCTGGCAAGCTTTAAGCATCACTAGATGCTATACAACCAATGAATGGATGCTTTGCTAACTGCAAGATGGTTGACTGGTTGGTGAGGTTTAAAACTTTATATGGAAAGTAATAACGTGCTGTTATCAAACACCATAACGGAGCGCCAATGCTTATTTCATTGACATTTAGATTGTATGCTGCATTTGGATAAATTTGTGGAATTCGATACGTATTGTTATTATTTTAGATACTACAAAACAAATGAATATATCCTATTCGAACTAATTCATTTTCAATCAAAGAAACATGTGATTGCAAATGCCGACATTTCTCAGTTTGACCTCCAATAGGAACATGATTGTACATGTAGTGCTTTATAGGCTTTCTTGCTTGTGACGATGTCATTACGAGGAAGTCATTAATCTTGCGTCATGATGCCGGATTTCAGATGCCCTTCCTAGCCGTGGCTTTTTAGGACTTCATATGTCAATGTCAACTCGTTGCTATTTTAAATGTTCGACCTTGCACCTATCCTCGTATTTATCTGTGAGCTGCATAAGATGAATGGCAAACATATTCTATGATTTTGCAGCAAAAAAATTGATCCTTTTGCATTTGTAAGTGTTACTACTTCTGGAGGTACACCGGGCATAGAGATGCTTTTGCGCTGGGCTTGACAGCGTGATTATTATGAATATCCTCATTTTGCAGACTTTGCAGACTTTTATAGCGCATCTTCTCCCGTGCAAGTAAATATTTTCTTAAATTCAGGAATGCTGGTTAGTTCATCTGAATTACATGTTTGTGATGAACGCATAAGTTATTGCATTCGATGTCATTTCAATATTTCCGTTTTGTAATAGTCTCAACGAGTGCCATAGTTTTGGATTCACCGGTTGCATGTTGACTGCATCTTTTATTTGTTCCATGGTTTGTTCTCACACTACGATAATATTTTCATGTCAGATGCATCTCTTGGATGTGAAAGAAAATGATGGGGTTATTAAATGAAATTGAGGAATTATATCATTAACTATTTAATGCAGAGAGCAGCATCTTAATTGCTGAACTTGGAGTAACAGAATGTTACGTTTTGTATCTGCCTGCACGCTTATCATCGTTTTTTTTTGCATCCAGATTACCACAAAAAGAATAAATGCATGGAACAACCTTTACATAAGTTGCACAATTGCCGCTTACCTTGGGTGGCGACGTGTGTATTATAGCTATTGCCCTTTATATATGCATGGCATATTTATATATTGCAAAGCCTTTATATATGCATGGCATATTTATGTATATATATATATATATATATATATATATATATATATATATATATATATATATATATATATATATATATATATATATATATATATTAGCCAGAGAGCGTAATTGGCTTTGGTCATTATTGGCGACTTTTCTTTTGGACGATGTTGCGTTTGACTTATGATCATGAAATTGATCTTATTTAAGACTGGCCTCAAGGGTAATCTAACGTTGAGCTATAGCTTTAGGCAATGGACAGGATTGCTGAAGTCGGAATAGAAGCATTCGCTATGGTTTCTTCTTCACGTTATACCTAGTCAATTGCTATGCTGTTTTGTATGCTCCTTAGAGTGTCGACGCTAAACTTCATGTGTAGATTTGGCAGGAAATGAGAATTTGTCAGATAGATTATTTGCCCTGCTTTGGGTGCCTCGTCCCTGATATATGATCAATGATAAGTTACTGTTTTGTAGGATTTCTTGGTTATGATCAGTAAGTAGCTATTACACGTTAGGCTTAATCTGTGGCAACTTGAATAAACGTTTTACCATGTTGCCATAAATGACACAATCGTGTAAGAGTTGCATAAACAGCTACTACGATTTGTCGCCTCTGTTTATCTGTGAAAGCAAGATACCTCATATTGACCAAAAGCAATTTGTTTTTATCGCATCACAGTTGCTTGCTACCACACAGATTTGTTCGCTTGTGCCCGCTTATGTTTTGTGCTTGGGCGGTGTAATGAAGTTCACTGGACGAAACAACAAGACTAGCGTCAGTTTCATTGACGCAGCAGATGATAACGATTAATGTTGGTGGTAAATTATACACATTCTGTGATTAACACCGAAAATAACATAAACAGAATGACGTGCTTCTAGCTGGCATTGTAATAGCGTTAGCTAATAAACATTGTGCTGTTTTCATCATCTTTCGACGACTTAAGCCTCACAACATGTCTTGGAGCCATCGTTCCTCACCGTCCAATGAATTATACCCAAGTGAAACTTCTACTAAATGTACAACAACACATGTGCAGATTAATGGGAGATGATACACGATGAAGTTTTGTTTGGTTACAAAGGCTCGTAACGTATTAGAAAGCATAAATATTTGATACTTCTACAATCTGTTCAACGCCGGAAAACCTTTCTGTGACGTAAACTTGTAGCAGTCTACGCTGGCGCGTTGACTTAATCTATGAACAAAACCAATGTTTAGGCACATTTGCAGAACACAATTTTAATTAAGGTTATATTACCAGAAAAAGAGGCGTAATGTTTGTAGACACAGTCGTTTCAAAAGCATTCAGAATATCAGCTGAAACAAAAGCGTAAGATGAGATAAAACCTGCTGATATATTTCCCTAATAGTCCATCCAAATATAATGGCTAGTTATAGGTCAATGATATGAAATCTTTTAATTAATGGATGCCTTTCTTGGGCCATTTACATCGCCAAGTTGGCTAAATAACACAATATATCCAAAGAATGATATAGATATATAAGCCAAAAGAAGTCACGCTAAAATGACGTCACGTGTACATTACCAGCCCATATGTTGGTTAATTTGCGATGAACAATTGATATGTTGCCCTTAGTACGTATTCGACGCCTTTATAGTCTTCATCACCTTCGCCACGCAAAGGAGTAATGTCAATTCATTGTATCTGTAACGTCTTTCGAAGCCTAAAAAACCCAGCTGATATCTCACAAATAAGCTTTAATTTTGCCTTTACGTCTTTTCTATTGAACGAGCTAAGTGCTGTCCCTAGCAAAAAGAATATTCACGTTTGATTGGGAGAATGTTAAATTTATAATGGAATTAGATAATGTTCTTTGGCCATACGCTATCCGATAACTTGAATGTGTCACCCATTTGTGATATACTGTGTGTCAAACACATTGCCTGGGCCGACAAAACAGATCAAACATTTCCATTAATTTTTCAAAATCACCTACCATAAACCTGATAGTCCGGTGTGGGTTCAAGCTGCGCTTAACTCCATCCATGATAAGTGACAAGCACATGTACTGAGTAAATACCTACTTCCAATGTAGACTTGGGATAAATGAATAAGGTGTTTTGTAGATCCCTCCATTGCCTTGGGTCACTGAAACGCAGACACATTACTAGTGAACTGCTTACGTCAGTGCTCTCATATCAACGAAATGGCTATCAAACTCATAGGGTTAACTAGCCATTTAGCGCCCATTAGCTTGCTCAGAATTAAGTGAAATGCTTTGCTAAGTTATCAGCCCTTTGCTGCGCTGATTGCATGTTTACACTGGAAGATATGCAAGAACATCCCACCCCTTTTGGGGCCACCTAATTCGCAAATGTGTGCGTTATTGTTGAAACAAATCAATACCAGCATATGAATGCTAAGTCACGACTGGATATATTTCACGAACTTAAATGAATAGATAAATATTAAACTAACTATATATGTACAGTTTATTGGCGTACCACAACATTATCTAGTGCGTTCATGTGACAATGTGGTATATATTAGGTTATAGTGTTGGTCAGTCAAATTATACACTACTAGGATGTCGCATAGTCCTATTTAAAAAAATCCAATGCACACATACGTAATGATTGATTGGTAACTTTATTTCTACGAAAGCAATACAAGCATTGTCTGCATAAGTACAAAGTGAGCAGAGCTGAGGCATGTGTTAAGGGGGTGGGGTGGTGGCAGGAGCTTAAAAGAACAATTGATACAATGTGAGGGCTTTATTCGTGAGACACTTTTTCAGTACCTTGTTGTCGTTTGTTCACTTGTAAGCCATCCCTTCAGTTCAATTTCAGGCTATATACCTATCTGACTCTGTTCATCTTTATAGTGCTGTTCACTGACAGCATTTTTACAAATACATGGGAAACGTAGGTCTATTCAGGGTGCGTTCAGCATTGTTATCGGTCTCGTGAGTCATTCTTCTAAAGCGTAAAGGGAATAACGAAAGCATTTCACACAATATCAAATATGGTACATTTCTTTCGCCCCCATCTGACAAATCGCTTCACTCAAGCCCGAAGTAGATAACACTAACGTGTCTGACATTGTCAAGGACGGTTTATATTTTGATGACAACGTCGGCTACGTTATTATATATTACGGCACAGTACATCCCATCCAACAGTGAACACTAGTATATTATAGAATTATTTAAGGACCGATATATTTAACACTTAGACGAATGAGATGGACGTACCATTTTGATCGAGCTTAGCGCTATAATCAGCATATAATCCTCAGTTATTATGTGTGAAAAACAACAGCTTTTTGCCACAATATCATTCTGCAAATGCTGAAGCTAAATTTGCAGGCAGCATTTCTGATATATTGCCGATGACAATGCTCATGTGTCATACTTACGAATAGCCAGTATGCGCTACTTAGATAAATGTTAGGCGCCTTTTTATCTAAGCCATTTGGGTATCATTGATGCGCCAACGAAAGCAAGATAATTGACGTTCAGAAGCATTTAAATTTATCAGTCCACTGCATTACACAATTGCATGAATTATAGTCGTTCATCTGTAACTTGACTTTGATGTCGTTGCAGTTATTCGTCAGAGATTGAGCCAGAGCTGTTTTCATACATTTTCCACTATTGCATATGTTATCTTATATCCGATCTTGCCTCACATTACACCAATCTCAAAGTGCAGGTTACATCATCAGATTTAAAGATGACCGGATGCTTCGACTTTTCAAGTTACTTGGTAAACGCCGTGAGGGACTGCTATTGTTATCAACAGCTTGACCTATAGCCAAAAGACTGAATGTGTCCCTGCATAAACTGTTAAACAGGTTGGGTTTACGGCTGGATAGTTTACGTTAGTTAACAGACTATTACATAATGCAAATCTGTTGATACAAACAATACGCTGCGACAGAGATGTTGTAGGATTACTGTGAATTATTCATAAAACGGTCACAATCCAGCCTCGCTCATATTTGTTCAATAAGAATAGACATGCGTTCACAAAACTGACGGCTGAAAATAACAATAAGAAAAATGTAATGTGAGCCTCACGTCGCAATAAGATCATCAGCACTTAGGAATGTCGTAAAATTCTGATATTGTTAACATCGTTTGACTGCTGGAATGAATGTATTTTAACAAATATGGGCAACACAACTTAAGGCTCTATTTGAGTGAAGAAATGCATCTTTAAAATTGAAAGTTGTCTTACATCCGGCTGCAAGTTACTGCTGGTAAAATGGATATAAGGAACTATTGCCTTTGATGTTGATAATTTCCACAAATGCTCATTGTGGTTGATGGTATAGATGATGCACAATTATTGTTTATAGTTCATTTTATATATGGTGCAAAATAGGTACATACAAATGATGTGCACTGCAATGTTTGTGTTTTCTTTAGATAATTGACAGGTGGCACTTACGATCTGTATGAGTAATTTTAGGATGAATGAATTACAAATAATCGACGTTTGTACACAGAAAGGTAACATTTTGTTTTGCATCCGGACCTACAAAGGACCCTTAACTTGACGCAAAAGCGCAGTGCTTATCGGAACGGTATTTTGAGACGCTTTTGCATATTAGCTGAACAAAACAAATGCTACATCTACACAAATGTTTTTAAGTGATCGGCCAACCTAATAAAACATCTATTTACAGATCAGGGCCATACAAAATTCTTTAGTAATGCACGCCGTTCTTGGCACCGCGCTGTCAAAACAGGGTGTAAACTGTCGTCGAAATAATTGTCTCTGTGCATAGTATATGGAGGTCGCAAAGATCAAGTTCATTGATGTAACTTCAGCCATTTATTAAGCCATATGGACAAGTCACTCGCCCAAGAAATCCGTAAACACATTAAGTCACACCAAAATGACATCATATGTTCATAAATTGCCAATATGTCGTTTCATTTGCAATAATCGATGTCATGATAATTTGTTATGCTGTCTTTTATAAACGTTTGTGACGCCTTTATATCCAATATAACATTCGTTTAGCAAAGGGGGATTTTAACTCTTGTGTAGATAGTGTCTCGAACCCTAAGAAGCACTACAGCCGGTTGATATCTAGAGTATTAGGATAACGTTTTCCTAAACTTCCATATTCAAAGATGGAAACGGCATCAATCATTACAGAGAATAGTCAACAAGCTGCTATTTTTTATTGTACGTTAAAATTGTCATTTCGGTTAATATTAAAGTAAATCCATGTTGGAAGTAAATAGAATCCCGTTTTCTGGCCATACACTGACTCGCCGACCTTGCGTAAACATTAAGGCATATGAATAACAGCATTTGACATCATCTTACGCATCTCAGACCTGACAAGTTTTCAGTTGTATCTATGATATTTTAAAATGACTCTCCCTGACGTGGTTGAATATCATATTGTTAGCGTCAAAAAATCGCATTTATAGTTTTTTTTAGTAATCCATGCAGATATCTCACACTACATAATCTCACACTACATAACACACGTGTGATCACAGCATCACATTGTAAACTAACTCTTTGATCAGTCATATCAGTCGTGGGCAAAATGCAACATGTATCTCCATCATATAAATGCATATACAGCCACGTCTTGTGGTTTCGTTGATCCACCATGTAAATCATCGTATAGGGAGTCACAATCAATGTTAGTTAAGTCGGCGACATGGTCCTGAAATCGTGAAGGTTGACCACATGCACTAGCATTTGTTATTTTCACCTTAAAGGAGTTAAAGAAGGTGTGCATTCTATACTGTTGTCGTGCCGATTGATGAAAACCGAATATTTTCTCATTCTTAACGTCTTCATCGTTGGAAGAAATTTGGATTATAAGGTTCTTTCAGCCTGTTTCCTCGCTACTCGACAACCAATGAAGCTTCTTTCAGGTTCTTGCAGCCTGTTTCCTCGCCACTCGACAACCAATGAAGCTTCTTTCAGGTTCTTTCTGCCTGTTTCCTCGCTACTCGACAACCAATGAAGCTTCTTTCAGGTTCTTTCAGTCTGTTTCCTCGCCACTCGACAACCAATGAAGCTTCTTTCAGGTTCTTTCAGCCTGTTTTTCAACCCATCGGTTCTTTCTCAGCCTGTTTCCTCGCTACTCGACATCCTATGAAGCTTCATGACCAATTACTAGCTTTGAACAACGAATGCGTACGGGTCAGAAATGCAAGTATATTTTGTGTGAGATAAATGTTTACAACCAGTTATATAATAGCCTATATTATTGTTGCAATTAAGGACAAAAACCATAGACATTGGCTGTGGAGTCGTTGAATACCACGGTCATTTTTCCCAATTCCGCCCAACATAAATACTAGAAAAGATGTTCATAGTTTTGTTGCAAAGTTATGAGATGTGCAAACGAACGGGTACAATGGAAAAAGGGAAGGCTGCAAGCGGACCTTCTGATTTACTGATGCGACTGGTATGCATCGTACTGAGCAGTAATTTACTTGACTTTCCATAACACACGAGGGCCATTTGGTGCGCTATTCATGGGCCAAACAATGCAGAATGTACCGACGTTCAGACCCAATCTACGTAATTGAGCCATTATAGAACATGAATGCATAAATGTAACTCATAGTCTCGTTCCGGCAATTTGGCTTTGATTTGTGTCTGCAACATGACACATGTTATGCAGTTATTGGCAGTAACCGGCTGCGTTAAAGCTAATGGCGATCAACTAATGGCGTTTCCACAACCTCTGGGCCGAGGATCATTAAAGCTTGTCAAATAAACAAGAACGTTCAACAATCTAAAGCAAATTTGAGCAAACAAAAACATATCCAACATTTAACCGATCATTTGAATAAACGTGACGGTTACAATCAGCGGCAATGTTGATCATAGAAATTTGCAATAAACTCACAGCTCAACGCATGTATGATAACACAATTGTTTCAATAACTCCTCAAAAAGACAGATAGAACCATTTAGTGCAAAATTTCTTAATAAGACGCTGACTGGCTAGGTCGCATTGATCTGTTATTCATTATAAAAAAACCCTCTGAAACAACGTTTTGCCACTGTTTTATTATAAATGGGCATAGTCGGAGGTAGTCAATACTGATTGCATATTCTTCCGTAGTAAACTTATTTTCAAACCTGGTGATAAATTCCATATGCACATATGTTTGCATCATAATATGTTAAAGCTCCCGCACTTTATGACCAAGTAAATCACATTAGTTGCATTAAGTGAGTCAGTAATGAGTTCGATTAGGAGATGTCTGACACTATATATTTATCTACTCGCTGATCAGTTTGCTTTATACATGAAATAATGGGCAAGGGCGATGTACATCTAAGCCATCATCTTATTGACAAACATTTGCATATGAAACAGTATCCCGAGGGCAACAGAGTGTTGGAAGTATTTGTGGAAACAGTGCAAAAAAATCTGCATAGCTTTGTACTAGGTCACATCATAAGTATGGGAGATTTTTTACTGTTTCAAGTTTGTATCTAATATATAAATCTGCAATCACCATAAGTGATCGCCTGATGCCAATAAATCTCCTATTACGTCGACCAAAATATTGTCGATTATAGCTTTGAACATAATGAAGAGGGGCTTTCTCAATACGTAGGGAACAAATGCAGTAGATTCGATGCAGTCGTACTTATCCACAAATCATATAAATGAAACACTATCTGTCCTACCTGCTCCCAGTTTAATGTTCACCACAACATATGACATGTCTCGTGCCATATTATGGTATGTCTTGTATCCTGTTTATCTTGTAACATTGTGGGTTGCTGCACGAAAGTTATCCTCCTATTCCAAATTACTTTTTTACTGGTCACAGTGCTTTACGCTACAAACTAGGAACCCTAATGACAAAAATGGCACGCTTCCAGACCTGTAATCAAAACTGCAAACTCAACAATCTGACGGCTCTCTGACCATGGTTCATCCGAGGCAAGCGACCTCGCGACCTCATCTGATTCTTTTCTCTCATCAGTAACCGGCAATCCCAGAAAGCTTGAAGGTGAATAGATGTGATCCAATACCATGTTTGCCAACTTATTTTTCATTTTGGTTTGGTAATTTGTTTCTTTAATCATCCAAACTTGGAACGAATTAATACATTTTCTTCCAGCAAGCATCGTTGCGTTGGCAAGAAACACATGGGAATTTTCCACAACAATCTACTAATCCACGGTCCACTCATTTTCTCCGCAGGCTCATATTTTATAAATAGCAGCGAATGAAAATCCCGATATTTGCCGATACCATCGGAAATCGATTGTGGGACTTGAACATAACACACGTGGGACTTGAACAGTCCACATAGAGCAAGTAGCTAGTCAGCAACTTGAGCGGACAAAATTCAGCTACTTTTGCATGCATAGCGTCGGTCATGCGATGTATGGTTGACGCAATGGCACATGACTCGAAATATTCACTGCATAATGGACATCCATATATATTGAATTGATATGCCAACAGGAGTTATCTTTGTTTTCAGATCTTCATAGATACCATGTGAACTTTGAGCTATAGAAAATATTATTAGTGTACTTGCATTCCTATTCTTATGCGCTAACCAATTCGTCGTTTGACTGGGGATAGGGTGGAGGATAAGTACAGGTTAGGTTATCAAGAACACATGACTTGAGGGAAATATAACGCGACTCAGGAAATAATCGCACGAAGCCTTTTACATAGCCGGATATGCATCAATCTATCGTGATACAACATACGTCTAAGCATGACATACATATCTTAATTTCCGATTGATATCATAGTGACTGACGATGAGACGAAATACGTTCTGGCAAGACAAACCCAATTGTACGCTTGGTTATGTTTTAAAATAGCATTCCGGTTCTGTGTGAGCTGGTATTGCCAAATAACCAATTATATCTTGCAAATCACAATGTGTCTGTTGATTTTCCATTTTTAAAGTCAACGACAATTAATACGACGTAAATCGATCCATTTATCATACTATCCATGCAACGCGGCAAACATCTGACAAACCATTGAAAGCCATGATTATTGAAAGTATAAACATTCAAGTCTTGTATGTTTTCGGGAGTGAAATGTGTTTGCCTAAGTGAATGAAGATGAGTAGTAATGGACAATGTCATTATTATTGAAGCAGCAGATTATACAGATTAATATACGTGACAACCAGTATGAGCTCTATACAAATATTTGCATTACGAAGCCTAACGTCTTGATGACTATTCTATTAAGTTAATATTTAACACGTTGCTGCGCTTAGCATAGCTTGGTATGCTTAAAGGGTCTGATATATGCTACTGTTTTGCAGCCCCTCGACGTGCTTTGTCATCAATGCATTCAAGGGAGATAATTAAATATACAACCAAAAACATTAATATTTGATCGCATCTCAAGGCCACATTGAGTACTTTGTTTTGATGACGACTGTTATGATGATAATAAAAACAAAACTATTTCGCGATCCGGTTGTTCCCATGTGTTCCCAGTACAATGAAAGAAAATGTACATTTCGTTTAAGGACGCTACTGTTTTGTACAAAATGAACAGACCTGAGAGTCATAACGTCCTTTTTCGTTATATGTATTGCGGCATAAATGAGATTATGTTTCTTGCACGTGGCATCTGATTCCAATTGATATGTTACACAAACACTGTAGCATGAATAAAACAACACGCGTGCAATTGTTGATGATGCATGTGCAATAGCATAGAAATCTGCTGATGTTTTCCAATCACTTATTGTAGATGCGGAGCATCTCGTTGACACAAGTTTAACACGCGTGGCTTGGTTATTTATTAACTACTTTTCCATGATGAACTGCGTTGAACCACGTTGAGCTACATTGTACTACGTTGAGCTACTTTGAACCACGTTTCAAAAATTACAATCAAATAATTAATCGTAAATAGACTAATTTCGTTATCAAGACTACAATACAATAATAACGAATTCACGATACATTAAATGCACACTCAATCCACTTAATCTCTGTGCGCTCTTTTACCTTAGACGGTCTGACTCGAAAAGAAACCTGGATCGTAAATGTTTTAAAACCCCCGAGCTCAATCATTTACGATCAACTGGCCAACGCCCATGCTGTTATATAACTATTTAAACAAATTTCCGTAGAACGCTAAGTAAATACTCAGCCCCTCTAGAACCACCGGCCAACGCCAGAGATGTCAGGTTACAAACTAAATGCATTTACACTTATCATTTCAATCGAAGAGCTAATTACGAGTCAAAATTGTAAATTTGCTTTGTTATGTGTGTGCATCTCCTCGGCTTTTGTTGACAACTATCCTCTTTCGTGTGGAATGTAACATGTTAGTTACCAAGCATAGCAATAAGCCATGATGTTGTAGGCCCACGTATACCGGCGCGGTGTTTTCCATGCGCTTTATCTGCAGTAATGAAGAGATTAAATGTTCGGATTTGTTTTTAACAGAAGCCATCGGAAAAAGCTCTGCTGGCCCTGTATGAAAGCGGGATATCTGATTTGACGGCCTGTGCTCACCATTGTGTATCATGCAGAACAACAGTCCATATGCTCTACTTATGAAACACTCAAAAGCCTTTTTCTTAGCCATTTGGCACCCATTCATAGGAGACCATTGCACTTCATCGGCTTATACAGAACATGATTGCATAGAGGTGAATCATAGTCGTGCAACATTGATTCGACTTAGTTTTCGCTGCAATGTGACATATGTACTGCAAGTTTTGCCAGCAAATGGTTGCTTTGAAGTCAGACAAACCTTCCTTTAATCTTTATTTTGCACAGTTATACAACGCGCACGTACCCACAACCAAAAATAAATCGACTGCATCAGTTATGCAGAATCCAACAAAACCGAATGCTACAAGAATAAAATTCTGCTCATGTGCATGTATTTATTTCGACACTGAAAGCGTGATATTTACCACATTGCATGGTGACCCGATATTTTAGACGTTAGCGTAATATTCCGCATATTTGCTGCGCTCATTAACTTGGGAATTATTTTACGCTTGATAAACCATTTGTCATTATATCAAGAGGTTATGTGTCATTGCACTCTCAAATTGACTTGCCATTAAGCGCAATTTAAAACAAATATTATGATTGTTTGCTTCCTAAGAATACCTCCTAGCTGCATTCGCAGTACAAAACAGCAAATATTTATTCTCTGATAAATACTGATATATCGAAGTATTTTCATTTTGCAATGATAAATAATTTGTTGCGCATGTGATCAGGTTATGCATTCCGAGTTGAAAATACATTGAAAATACATTTTAGCTGAAAAAGTGTTTAGGCAAAGACAAACAAGGCATCGACACAAACCCATCTCACAAGCACCGCTCATGTAGCAGCTCTTATGTTTAATTGTCTGTATGCATATATAGTTCCTGTATTATAAATTTATATATCAAACCGCCAATATTGGTGCCAAGCCATCAGGTGAAACGCAAAAAGTTACCCATTGCCTTTGTATATTGTTAACGGTTAACAATCCCTGTAACGCTCTAAGAATTATACGACCTATGCATCGAGGGCATTTAAGTCCGAGCAGTCCCTCTAATTCACAACAGATGGCTTACACCATGTAACAGTCGAAGTGTTTTGATTTGTCGAGCATATTAGCCTCAGTGTTCGCAACATATAAACCATCTTGGGTTCTACATTGTATGGCGCATCTTAATCAATGGCTTAAGAATTTAATGAGTATGTGTAGCACCTTATTATAGAGTTAAATTAAAAATCTAACAGTGCTTGGGTAAAATTTGTTTGACGGTTCTACTATTTTACAAGTACCAGTTTGAGCCATGCATAAACTACAAATGATTCATATTTCGCAAATCTGTTGTAGATCGAATATTTGTGTGTTTTTGTCGACAGCAGGGGGCGCAGGGTGCAAAGCTATCTCTGTAAGCCGTGCATAAATACTAAAGCCGCATAACTCTTACTTACTTACTCCATATTCCAGTCCTCGCAGCGAACGATTTGAGCATTAAGCAACGAAGTACATTCAATAAGCCCGTCGTAAAGTAACAACAGTTTGAACGTTAATGTCCCTTAGAAGGCGGCGAAGCATAGAACTGTGAAATTGCCTTGCTTAAGTTATTGGGGAAAGCATTTGTCGTGAACAGTTTCCCTGCATATGGTTTACAATAGGGAACCTTGAAGTTTATTAAACATAGCATCAGGGTTTTGCTCTGTCGATAAATGCACAGTATCACGCGTCTTGTTATTTAGATACAGGAGAATCTTATAAACAAATGTACGTTTTGGATTACGAGGAATTTGGTAAAAGTCGCGAACGTTAAGTATCATCAGGTGCTATATAACCAGTTAATGGGAGCTTTACCAATTACAAGATGGTAAACTGAAATTAGTGTCAAAACGTCTTAATTAAAGAGATAACGTGTGTTCACTGTGCTCCAACGATAGCAAATATCAGCAACTGAATGACATAAGATAATTTCAGTTTTAAAGTGCAATGGTCTGGGCGATCTGCAAAGAAGGAGAGATCAAAGCGCACATACATTTAGTCCGCCGCTCGAGAGGTAAAGCACATATGCGTATATATATAAACATATATATATATATATATATATATATATATATATATATATATATATATATATATATATATATATATATATATATATATATAGTATATATATATATATATATATATTTATATATATATATATATCTATATATATATATATATATGATATCTATCTATATCTCATCTCTCTATATATATATATCTATATATATGTTTTTTTTTATACACTATAAACACTTAAGGATCAGTATATTTAAAGCTACGAGGTGTTTCATTGCGTAAACTCTCTGAAACACTGTATGTTTGCATTGACCTTAACTATGTTTTTTGTATACCACATACACATCTTCATCGCAATTAACTATATATATATATATATATATATATATATATATATATATATATATATATATATATATATATATATATATATATATATATATATACCTATATATAGATATATATATAGAATATATATATAGAGATCCTATCTATATAAATATATATATGATATATCTATATATCTCTATATATATATATATATGTCTATATATATATATATATATATATATGTGTATATATATATTTATCTCTCTGTCTATATCTATGTATCTATATAGATAAATATATATATTTGTCTATCTCTCTACCCTATATATATAAACCTCTCTATATCTCTCTGTCTATATCTATATATATATATCTGTATATATATTTATATCTCTACCTATATATCTATCTCTATCTCTATATCTCTCTCTCTCTCTATATATCTCTCTCTATATCTCTCTCTATATATATTTATGTATATTCATTGTCAGCATATATATACCTTAATATATATGTACATACCATGGCTATATAGTGTGATGTACATATGTATGGCATGCATATTTTCTTGATTAATGCCACATTGACGCACTTTAGAATTACCTGTGTTCCGACAAGCTTAGTTAAAATTAATGCTCAATTTCCTGTAAATATATGTGAGCAATATTTAGCAGTGGAAAGAAGAATGCATAGTCTTCATTTTTAGTAATTGACATATGTTGGCCAGAAAGAATAATAATGCCATGCTATAAGTTTGTGTGGCTATTCGGTTGATCTATCTACACTGTTCTAAGTAAATTCGGGAAGCACTAGTATTAAGAAGGTTTGATTTCCCATGATTGCACCGGATGTTACCTCTCTTAGATCAGCAATCGTGATATGTGTGCTTTTATTCATGTTGATTTATGGCATATGGTCTTACGTGCGACTTGTTTGACCTATTCTACCGTGATTATTGCTAACAGCATCAGCGTCCAATATCAATGTGATGGTGCTTACTGCCTGGGAAAGTGTTACGTCAATATAGTGTAATAACACGTGCCTGAATCCTCCTCGGGAAATACAACATGCGAAATCCATATCAATTGAGCTTCATTGCTCCTCTATATAGACCGAATGACTGATGATGGGACGCGTGGGAAAAATACACAGGCACAATATGATACCAAGAACTTTCCGGCTTGTCATATTCGTCTATTTATGTTACGTCTTTATGATGATACATTACCATTAATGTGACATAACTCAAGCCATTCCACCTTTAAATCCGTGTTACTCGGTACGTAGTCCTGTGTTCCATTCAAATATGGCATGTCATAAACTGTAATCGATTGTTCAATCCTCACTACTCGCGTCTATATATATTTGACATCATCTATATATCAAATACTATGATATTTCTGTTAACATGTATACCAAAATGAAAGACGCTTCGCTGCTGCAGGTGATCAAAATATAATGTTTTCGAACATGAGTGCAAAAACTACACAACGAGTTGCTGTATACTTATGATATGTAATAAATCGATTGACATAAATCTTCTTGTGGCTGTCATAATAATTGTAGGATACAAGATTGTTCTATGCAGTCATTCCATGACAATCCGCACAGGCAATTATATTTCGGGCTCTGATAAAAAAGAATGACTCTTCAATTAAATTAATTGTTGGCGTTTCCGTCATAGGCAGACAGGCATAATAGCAATAGATCACCATGACAATTTTGATGCACATAAATTTAGCTCTCTAGCGGAACATCAGCATATACGGTGTATATTATGGCCTCTGTACGCCGCTGTTCAGTTTATACGGAAAAGCTTCGAGTGGATGAGTTTATCATTGATATCGTATTTGTACTTTGACATATCTAAGGTCTTCACAAAGGATTCAGATCGAAAGGATACTTATCTTTTTGACTCAGTTGGTCAAGCTGTGTTTGCAAGCATGCCAATTTATTGTACCTATTTCACACTTTATAACGCTTTCAGTGAGATAAGGTGAGCTGGAGTTACCAATAAATGTTAGGACAGAGAGCGTCATACAAGCGATTGACTTAGATCAGAAGGAGGACAGGTTATCATAATGCAGCCCTAAGCCCACTTCTTAGCAAGGAACAAAAACTAACGATGACGCAATAAATTTTTACTGTTTCGTCAACATAATATATATTGTTACATCAGTGTGGAGGAGTATCTATATAATGGAGTATTGTAGGGGCAGTTAGTTGTATAGATTACAAAGATCTTTCGGAAACAATGCACAGTGGTATGCTCTACCAGACCACGATAACTCATTTGAACTGCTGATGAAAGTTAATAGAATGCTATTCCAATGTGCTAAAGTTACCCCTTTTGTATTATACAAACAATGGTGAGTTGGGTGGTGGCCGTTATCATCGGAATTATCGATCGACTACATAAAATATATCGGAAATCTTAATACAGTTGTAATACAAACATTACAGAGATTATAATAGTTATTATAACCACCACGGGACATCCTCATTCTTTTTTCTGTAGATAACGACTATGTACCAATGTTCTGTATAACATCACAGTGTAAATTACACATAATTGCGTTTGTTTGTTTGTAATATATCAGTCAATCTGTTGACTGATATATTGAACGCATCATCATTTTCATGACCGTGTTTGTGTTTTAGTGTCGGAATGGCAGAACACGGACGAGTAGTTCTAGATAAAATCAGGAACGTTGACGTGGCAAACAATATGAATTGATGCAAGCACATCTTGAAACTCCATCCATGTTTCCTATCAAGATTGACATAATCAGTATGATAGACGAGGCCAAGAGCATTACTGACTGGCAATGATATTGTGTAAGCTTCTGACAATATTGCTATTTGCAATTGTCAGGTACGCTTCATGCTTTGACGTGCGGTTTGGAAGCATTATTTCTACTAACGTCTGGTGCACGTACAATTTAGAACCATTATTCAAGCTTTACCACAAAAATATATTTCATCGATATGAAATGAAACAAGATTTAGGGTCCATTTGGTTCTAAGACTAACTTAATCATCCCTTGATGTTTCATTTAACAACTCCACAATGAGTGTTTATGAAGTAACAGTTAAACTTATCACCTAAAAAGGGCAAAGTAGCTGATGTTAGATCCTGACACACGCAGAGCCTGGCTACATTTCCTAATGAGGTCACGCTCATATGATGGTACTTGATGGAGCAGATACAGTTTCAGGTAGCTTTGTCAGACTTTGAACAGACGACTGAATGTTGAGGCCATGATGCATTTTCCTCTGTGTGGTTGATTATTATCAAATGAGTGTTTATGTATCAGAAATTTTACTATGTTATAGGTAACACCATTTCCTGTAGGTTTATTGAATGAATAACTGCTGGCACTGCTTGCAAATCGGTTGCCTGGTGAGCATGATAGTATAAAACATGTCAGGTGTGCACTGTAATACAGTGATGTTAAAAAAGAATATGTTCTTCATGGGATAATTGATCAATGCGCTACATAGATCAGTTTTATTATAGACACGAGATATACATGCTACATGTTTTGTAATGGTGGCTTTTTATTTGCTGTTTGAGGGTAATATATACAAAAATGGTTGCCTTAAAATTCAACAAAAATCACGCAATGTACAACTGTGTATATCACATCTGACGTGATAAATTTTTAAGTAAAACTAAGATGTTGCTGACAGCTTGGTAATATTGCTCAAAGCTTGACTGATACAAACATCACTCATTGTCCTGTATTCGCATTAGCAGTACCACATTTATCTTTCTGTTCATCAACTGATGTGCAACTATTAGAGCACAAACACTTTTGACGCTAGGAATATTGCTTCCGAATTTGAGCGATTTAAACACGTGATTCTGCTTGTGTTGGAGGTGTAAATAAACCCATTTAAAAACGATGAAACCCAAAAGCAGAAGGGTGTTCAATTAGATATAGCATTCTATCAGGAGCTTTAGCGACATCAGTGTATTTATGATGCGATGCATGCAAGCTACATTGGCGAGAAGCAATAATTTTGACTCATGTTAAGCATTCTACTTTAAGTCACTTATAAAAACTTCTTTAACGATGTCTTATATAGATCGCATATTTCGCCGACAAGGCATCCGACAATACTTTGGTCCACTTGCCATCGTCATTTGCTGTAGAATGACCATAGTTCACAACTGAACTATTCAAGGCCCGATACCTTTGATTCACCTCGTCGGGTTTTACCCTTACATCCTTATGATAATGTATATACAAAGACGTTATATAATTGACAGGTAACATTTGGGAGAAATTAAAGATAATTGTTTCCAAGCAATGAATCAAATGTCGAAATAATGACTAATACAGTAAGTTAAATATAGTTAAACTCCTCCCTTTATAGTATACCCGTTGCTACGCCTCATCGGCGTAGTATTTGCACTAAAGGCATTAGCTCATTTGTGCATGACGAAGTGTGCAACGGCCAGCTTTAGGTCATGGATGCATCGAATTTCCAGTAATCCACATCAGGCGTCGAGACATTCACACAACCATTAACAGCAAAGCTTTATTGACTGAAGAAGCTTTATTGATCGCAGAAGCACAGAATGCTTTTGCTGCATGCTCTGGGCTGTCTAGGTCGTAACTATCAGCTAGTGATAACGATCACTAGTACACCATCAAACCTTGCGATCAATCTACGAGGCACCAAAGCAATTGGTCAGAATGCCCACACCACTGATGAATAACAATCGCAAATAAGAAAACCCAATATCTATCATCTGCTGTTTTACCTCATTTGGTCCAATTCGACCAATTTGTTGTCTAAAATATGCTCTGCGCACACTTCGTCGATGCAAGACAGAGATCAAATGATATGCCGATGTTAGGTCTTGACTAGAATCGAGTTAGTTATGGGGCAGAAATAAATCAATTCAACTATCGTGTTGCCATGCTGGGTTACTTTCTAGATAAGTCTTTTATTTTCGGATTTGACGATAATGATTAATTTCCTGGTCTTGTATTTCGAATATGATAACAGTTGGCCAACTGTCTTATTGTCCTTTGATGAGCAATGGTTAATTGAAGCAGCGAACTGCGTGATGTCGATATCACAGGATGCATACACGTCGTCAGAGGAGCATTGGAAGCTAAGTGTTTACATCCGCCTTGATCCGCTGTTCATCCTCAAATACTCACAACCACCGTCATGTCATGGTTTCATTACAAATGAGCTTAGTCTGAGACCAAGGCGCCTTAAGATGCTGATTGCGTGTTGTCATATACTGACTTTATCTTTATGCCTGGGAAGTAATATATGTACATATGGCTGCCATAGAAATATAAGAAAATTCCTCACTTTATGACCGAATAGATCATATCAGATGCAATCTTGGTGTCAGTAATGTGGTGGACTGAGATATACCTGACACTTATTGTTTGTTAGCCGTTTGATCAGGTATTATTAGCCAAGTAATATTGAAAGAAGGAGGATGTTAATCTACCCAGACGTTGAGCCGTACATTTTCTAATATAGCAGCTCTCTCTTTTTAATTTGCATCTGAAACGCAACTGTATATAGAAAACAACTATTTAGGCAATATATCGCACCGCGAGCGTTTCCATATTGGCAGCATCGATCTAACTTTCCATTCGCTGCGTTGATTTTGTTGAGATAACATCCTCGCCAAACGTAAAAGTCAGTTCATTTGGCGGCAATGATTTGAATAAAGGTTATTCCGCGTTTGCAGTATAGATTTTATCGTTCGGAGCTGTACACTTTGTATCTGAGATACGCATCACCTATTTCATTATTATGGTCACGCTAACAACCCATCATGACCTTATACGTAATCAGTAAATCCATTATCAGAATCTTCCTGCATGCATAAGCAAACTGTTCGAAACATTTCGTAACTGCCCGCAAATCAAATGTTAAATAACAAACCGAGAAAAGGAAGAGCATGCCACTGGCAATGGAGGTCGGACATAAGAATAGGGGTGAGGCGCCAGCAATGTAAGTTTATTTGTTGTGTAATGTCAATTATTTACTGTTCTCCTAATATGCAAATCACGGGTTCAAGTCTGTCTAAGGATTTGACTCCAACTGAATGTCAATGCAATGGATAGCAGCATCTACATTTAACATACAGTAGATGCATACATTTCACTTTTAAACCATCAATAAGTAGGTTATTATTTGAATGTGACAATATATCATTGTTCTGTTATAGTGAGTCATCCTTCTGCACTGAAAGCAGGATCTATTCTTGAGACCGCTTTTTAAAATGGACTAATCTTTATTGATTATGATACACTGCGGCTAATGCTTTATTACAAACATGCGAAGGTCGAGGAGAACTTGCCTTAAAGTGGTGATTGCATGTTGTTCGATAGTGACTTTCTTTTCGTACTTGTACGAGAAATAATGCATGCACATATGGCTGCCGTACAATTATCAAAACAATCCACCCCATATGACAGAGTAAATCACACCAGAAGTAATAAGAGTGCAAATACTAAGTAATAATAAGAGATAACTGATATTTATGGTTCATTAACTGTTTGATCAGATAATAAATAGCCATGCAAAGAGGGACGTTAATCTATATCAGACATCATCTTAGGGTCATACATGTTCACATATAGAAACTCCCTTTTATGCTAACCATCTGATGTGCAACTGAATATGTGAAACAACTATTTGTCCTTTATATTGCATCACGACTTGATCTATTTGCAGTACCGATTTAGCTAATCTGCAAATAACTAATCATATTTGTTGTTTAACCCAAAGCTCCGAAACTGTAAAAGTAACATGCAAAGTCACAATCTGTGATTGTTTTCAGTAATGTACTTCTTGAGTTTGCATTTAATTTGTGTTAGAATATGCCGAAGCTGTTATTGCATACATTTGGACGTTTACTGTAAATATCTGACATCAATGTATAGCAAAACGGACGATATTTTGTAATAATCCGGAATATGAGTTTTCACAACATGCTAGCACATAAGCACTTACACTTTGAAGCAACCCATAATTGACATAATTTGTGCCAGACTAAATCAATTGCAGGAGACAATAACGGAGTCCTACGGTACTTCATTCAAAGCGGTAATATGATCCATCTGCCGTATCTGACTAACAAAAAAGTACATCTTTTATAATCTACTGAAATAAGATGACATATCCACATATCAAATGACCAAGTGAATCTCATCACTTTGGATAAAGATGTCTACAATGAGGTAGCGTAAATGGTATTGCATTCATTAGCTATGAATATAGCTAGCTATACAGGCATTACACCTTGAAGCAGCACAAAAATGCCTTACGTCAACACATCTTTACAGGCATGAAGGAAGAGGTTTAAGCTTATCTTACAGTATGACTAGCGCACGCCGGCTTCTATCTATATGATGCGGTCTTCACAGATAGTGACACAATACCATAAAAGCTCTGAACGAGTCGCATTGTTTTATCACTGGCTACATTAGTCATGCTGATGTTGCACGTTACATGTTTTCGATAAATATAACATTTGTCAACTAACGGCATGATACTATCACTGAACGTGTTTCTATCAAGCTCAAATATCATGATGACGAAGCGTTGTATATTCCCGACTATGTAAAGGTAATAATGTTATTATTTTTAAGTCAATTCCCAAATATGGGTTAGGTGATGCAATATGCTGCCATTTGTTCATTTATATTTGATGTGTGCTAGATGATACCCCTAGCGTAATAATACCAAAAGATCTTCGCTCAGATAAGTCTATGTATATATGATGCGAGATTGACGTTACTAACTTCGTCTATGCTTGAGTAATGGTCGTCTGGCGCGGGAAATTATATGCCGTTAAAATATCACTCATTGAGCCGGATGGAATAAATGTTACGTAATCCCGCAAATTTACCATGAAATAAACTGCAATCGATTGTTACACTCACCCGTCGCACGCCTACATCTATGTACAACATGTTATCATACCTGCCAAAACAAACACCTTCCTTGCGGATCGTACACATATGGTACAATAATTTATTTGTACGTAAGGCTTAACTAGACGTCGTTTTATTCCGCTCAGGATACAGGAATATCCCAAGCAGCCATCCATTGAGAAGCTGCTTGAACATTTATGATTTTATGGAAAGAAAGACGTTGTAGTTTCCAATAACAATACCTAACTAGAACAACTTTTGTGTGGAACTAAAGCCACTCCGCAGCACGGACCGCATAGATGATGTCTTATGCAAGAAGCTGCATAATGTATAAAGATAAACAACGCTACAGAAATGGTCTGATTGAACGCCTTGCAGTTCCTTAAACAATGAAAATGATGACTGCTTGTGACTAGAAGACTATTTGTTCTCTCCAGCCTCAAGCTATCTGTTTTGAAACTGGCATAACAAGAATATTCATGCAAGCGGTAAACATAGCACAAAACAATCATTTTGTGACTAACATGCATTGCAGCAATCAACATGACGGTAAATAATTAGTGGTTCAATATATCTTGCGGTATGAGCAGCAGCTGATATGTTTCCATTATATCGTAAATCCCTTCTCAATCATGGAAATATAAATGTTTATACGGAAAATGTTATATCTATGTTAATTTTATACTGAAGATGAAAATGTAAAAAAACCCGTTATATATTGAATTATTGAAATGACCAGCCCAGAATTTAACTGAATGAAGAAAGACAACCTGATGCTATATAAAAAAACTCTTGAATTATAGAATCAAAAAATCTGTTGTCGAATCCGTCGAAATAAAATTCATACAATATAGTACATACCATTGCCTCTTGGTCATTTGTACACGACTCGTTTTGAATTATTGGTTCGATATAATACATAACCTCATTGCTTTTGTTAATGTTGTACACATATATACAATAAGCAATATTTCGTGATGGGGCATTACTACATAAATGTTATAGGTTTTTCAACGCACCTTAACTCTGCATTTGTACTCTGGCAAGCGCATTTGAAAAATTATTATTCAACGTTTGTATTGTCAATAAAATGCTAATGTCAAGCTTACCTATTAACAACCCCCATAATCTCAGCCTAAGTTTAATGAGTACATATTGTCAAAACAAATCCATTACTTATAACTGGGAACCATAACAAGTGCAATAATACGCAGTTCACAAAGCCAACCATAGACACTACATGCAGCAGAATCGTAAACTCATAGCGTATAGTTAGCAATACCGATATATTCGCATCATATTAGTCAGAACCACGACGGTTATGGGTCCTGTTACAGAAATGTAACAGCATCAGCAAACATCTATCCGGGAATTTCTTCTATTCATATATCTCATTGTTAAACTAACCTATGTTTAGCCATAAAATCTAATGCTATATCATGAGAGGTGTTGCTCCGTCAATGACCGATTTAATATCTGAACCAGGTTTTAAAATTAGCTGCAACAATACATAGCTTTAATGACTATAAGCCGCGTCGATGAACAAGCTCCTAGAGAGTCATAAATATCGTCAGTGTTATACACGTATTGCATCATTTACAAGATCGTATTACTAGCCCGTGGCATGCATTCTAGTGTTACACCGTAACAGTCATCAAAGAACTCGCTTGCAATTACTGATGGTGCTTTTGCATTGATACGTTTCATTTCCGTTAGCAACACTGATGCATAACTCGATATTGCAGGAAATTAACTACCGCAGCTTAATCACATGTATGCTATAGACAAAGCGTTATTAATATGGACATTTGCATACATATTTCAACTAACAGAATGACCCAAAGGAAAAAAATAGGTTATATCATCATACCCCATTCTCATTGTCTTCGCCATCAATTACGCGGTCAAAGCATCGTGCAAAGTTGTGTCGCTATAATTGTTCTTTGGGCAAGCTATATGAGGGACTCATAGATGAAGTTAATTGATGTAACTCGGATCATTTATAAAGCTATATTGAGGAATTACTAGCATGATGAAGCCGTGAACACCTTAAGTCACGCCAAAACGACATCATGTGAACATGCCAATATATTGTTTAATGCGATTAACTTTATATCATATGTAACCTTCGCCGAGCAAAAGGGTATTTTAACCCCTTGTGCATGAAAGTGTTTTGTACCCTTATAAGATCTAAAACCATATCTGGTATATGATGCAATTATGCAAATAGCGCCAATATTTACGAAGAACAGTCAACGAATGTGAATATGTTAAAATTGTCATGTCGGTTTAATAAATCCTGAAGTAAATAAAATCCCGTATACCAGCCGTTCACTGTTCCTTCTCTTTGTGATGTTGCCGTGTGTCATTGAATCACTGCTACTGAGTAAACATTAAGGCATAGGAATAACAGCAGTTAACATCATGTTACTCATCTGAGGCCTGACCAGTTTCCCGAATGCGCTTCAATTGTATGCATGATAGATAGTCCTTAGTGAGTTCCTCTGTAAATGCAATGTTCCATCCTCTTTATGTTGATCTTTTGACCGCCTTACCATACAGGCAATCCATCAGATACAGCCATGCGCCCGCAAGCATTAACCATTGTCATGGGACTTTCCAAACTCTAGTACCAATATTAACCCTAGCCGAGTATTTCGGCGTGCTGTAACATTTTCCTTAACTCAGCAATCATACGTAGCCAACGTCCACTCGCCACGTAAAATTTCTACACACACCCATGAAATACATTCATTACTAAGCACGTTGTCTTGAGACGAATCATTGAGCTTGGTCATTTCCATTTACAGTGCCGAGGTCCGCTGAAAATCAAACAAGGTATACGCTGGCCGCCAACTGTTGACATCAGCACTAATATTTCATCAAAAGTAGGAAACCATAATAGAAATGTTATTTAATGGGAGACTCATGATCGTATATTTCTACCTGGCCATCGACGTGAATTAGCTCGCAACCAACGGATCACTCCATCCCTCATAACGTGAGCCTAACGTTTTGCTAAAACCCTATTGTATTGATTACGCGATGCACAACAGTAAATAACTTATTTGTAATTGGTCATGAAACTACGTTATCACACGGCGCATGTGGTGACTATGTGTAGATACACTATGATATATTATCATATTAAGCATGTTTACAGGAAGCATAAATGTTGTAGGTTTTGTTCTGATTTTGACAGGCGGCTTGACTAAGGCTGACTTCATCTACCTACCAGCCATTAAGAGATTGCAATAATCAAATGTCTTCAGGGCTTCAACGACGGTGTTTCATGCTGCATACTGAACATTTATTTCATCGTCGACCTAAAACTCTGTTACACTATGCATAAATAACCCTTCCTAACACACTGACAGAAATATCATCATGAAAGCGCAAAACGCGGCACAGATGCATTTATAGATAAGAAAACATGCAGATATGACTACTTTTGGAATATAAGTAAATCTCACACAACATAACCGCGTTACTAAGCTAGATACAAAGCGAGACAAAGATCAGATACAATATGGGCAAAATCCGACATGCCAGTAATGAGCGAGACAAAGATCTCTATCAATGTTGAACCACACATTGTTACAGTTTCATTAAAGCACTTAACCCTTTGTAATAGCATGTATAATTGTGGAATTGTGCTAGTTTTGGACCGAAACTATTGGATTTTGCTATGGATACATAAAGGTGACTCTAAGTCGCGTTTCGACAATTTGGTTTTGATTTTTGTCTGCAACGTGACATACGTAATTTACATATTATCTTGCAACTATCTTCCAACTCAACTGAGCAATAAAGCCAAAAACAGTATGCTCATAACCGCAATGACAACACAAGCCGGCAAGACAACATACACATACTGTGATGCATCGTTGTCATTGAGTGGCTGTCGAACGCACAAGCACCATTGTTTTTTTATCCACGTTGTCGCTTGCTTATAAACAATTTCAATCAAGATAAATGGTCTTGCAAATTAAATTTCGAAATTGATTTAATATTTGAATAGCATCCGCTACAAGTCGGGATACCATTTGCAAACGATTACGTAAAAGGAGCTACTATAATCTACAATGCCCATTATTGCACGATTTACCGACCAGCAATCTTTGTGCTTGACTAGTCAAAGCACTACAATCCCATTATCCGCAGCTTTATTTGAATGACAATCATCGCAAGATGTACCCACGGAAGCGGAAATGGATTGCAAAACGACGACGCATTATCATGCTTCGAAAAGCTTAGTAGATTATGGTAATATTCAAAACTGTTATTAATAAATCTATATATTGCGAGATTGAAATATCAATTTTCTTGCCAGCTTTCATTGAGTAGCCGGAATTGAAAAAAAATTGCTGGTTGCACAATAACGACGGATTTAAATTCAATATTGGGTATGAGGCTGCCTAGCTGCCTGGCACCTGCACATTGGAAATCTAAAGTTTAATGGACTCGTCCTTTCTGTTGCTACGCGGCGCCGCTGTCTGTAGAAATAGATCCAAATACGACCGATGCCGTCGTTGCTACAGGAAATTAACCTTGTGTTTTCCTTAGTTTCATTTTGCTGACAAGTTGTCATTGATACAAAGTCGAAAATGTGATAATGATGTTTTCTTGAGCCAATCCTAAATGTCATGACAAAAGATGACCGGCTGCACATTATTGAAAATTTTCAAACAATTTTGGAAGTTAAATTTGTTATATAATGTAAAAAGAGGTCTGCATTGTTGTTGCGTTGATATAGTAATGGATTAGGCTGTAACCCTAGGCGACCATGGGTGAACAGAAAGAGTGGCTAATTGGAAAGATTTAAAATGGATATGTAAAAGCCTCACTACAGAAAGTTTTAATGTAGACCCCGAGTTACTACATAAGATTTGTTCCACTGTGGCCGATATGAAATATTTATATCAGGTTATTTAGATGGCACAATGATGAAGAACTGCATAGCTACAGGCAATTCAGAACCTACTGACATTTGGTGTTCGCTTTTCCTGAAAACTTTGACTATCATTTCATGATATATGTATGACTTAAATATATTTATGACAATACACGCCGCAGGATGCCATCTCCAGAGATGGAAGAAACTCTGTTACTTGTAAGTGCTTCCTGCAATTTACTTTAGTTGTGTGCCAATGTTAAGCCCTGGTGAGTTATCGTCGCAATTTAACTAGACCTTCTTTAATTCTTAAGTGCCTGCCGACATATACTTTTCCACAAGAACAGTAACTCTAAATGTATTCAGATACGGAATTTTGATTCATGTTAAGTGACAATGTATGTTGGGAAACACACCTGTGACACAATATTTTCCTCTTCGCAAAATGCATCAACAATAGTGAGTGTGCAGTCGTTTTGTCGTTTGGTACAGTTATTATCGCAAGAACTTTGACGATACATTTAGCTCTAGAAAAGTTTTATTTGGGACATAAACACTTGTTTTTTAAGTGGATAAGCTTAGAAAAATCTCGTACAATTCAGATTAATCCATTGTTAAGTAGATATGTCAATCGGAATCGGCGAATCAAGTAATCATAAGCGTGCAATGCGTACCAATATGCTGTAGTTCCCTATTCCACTATTTTAGTCTTACACTATTTTAGTGACTCTGAGTGACAATCTCATTACCAAATTGTTTTATTGCTTTTCATCCTACGCTCTGTAAGCAGATATCTATCATGTACCTTAAGCATACTTTGCATACAATTACCGTTGTCAACCAGCAATATCACGCTGTGGATTAGCGCATGCATCTGACAAGCCATTGAAAGCCATGATTATTGAAAGTACAAACATGCATGGCGCCGTGTATGGTTTCGACGTCGGAATGTGTTTACCTAAATGAATGAAGAAGAGTAGTAATGAATGCATGGCTGTGATCAATCATTACTTAAATTGACTCTGATATATGCTAATGTTTTGCTAAACTATTATTCTAAACATTGCAGAAAAGAGTTCGCCGAGTGTGAAATGAAAACTAATCCAGGGTCTGTTTTGTCATGAGACTATTAACGTATAGTAAAGGTTAACCATCTTGCATTATTCCATCTTATCTGACGTCATGATGACTCTCTTCTAGATGAGATGTCGTAAACCAATCCTCAGAGCAGATCAAAGTGATGGATACGCATCCGGCCAACCGGAATAAATGGGGACATTTCCTGAAGCGGCCACGGGTTGTTTATGTTCTTTCAGCGTGGATCTGTAAAACTAGCGGCTTTTAGACTGCATTAGACTGGATTCACAATTGGCTTAGCTACTGTCTCTTTTCGCCATACCTTTATAGGTTTACCCCCTTGTTAATATTTAGATACATTGGAGGTTGCAACGTTTTCCTCATACACGAATTTGTAGACTGTTCGGTGAAACACATGATGAACACGATTTAAGCAATAAACTATGATAAATAAGATGGACACGTTTGCACGTGAATGACGTTTTACTAGATAATAGGCTTTTGCCAGTCTGTGCTGTATCCTCACCGGTCCAATCACAAACACCAGAGTCTGATGCCATTACTCAAGGTTTTATTAACACTGAGTACTGGTGATGCTGTGTGCGGATACAAACAGAACTCTGCTACATTCGACGTGTTTTGTTATCCATTTATTCAACAGAGATGATTATTGTAGTAAATAATACATAAATTTATTTCAAGGCCATTCATTTTTGAGACGTTCAAAGATGTCACATCCGCTTACCACTGTATGTTTTCCCAGTACAATGAAATCAGATGTTCACACCATTTAAGGACGCTATCATTTCGTGCTAATCAAATACATAGAGAGTCATATATATGGTTCCAGATGTATTCATTCCGGCATAAACGAGATTATGTTTCTTGCACGTGGCATCTTATTCCAATAATTATGTGACACTAACACTGTAGCATACACAAACAACACGCCTTCAATTACTGACGGTGCTTGTGCAATGCCATGGAAACCTGCAAATTACGAGTCAAAATACTATATTTTATATGTGTGCATCTCTTGGAAATTGTTAAAAATTACCCTCTTTTATATGGAATGTAATATGTTAGTTACCTAGCATTGCGAAAATACCATGATACTATTGGGGCAAGTATACTGATGCGGTATTTTCAAACACATTATCAACAGAATAATAAATGATGTAGGGAGATTGACCATTTGAACAAATAACTGCTTCTAGGTCTAGGTGGAATTCAGAAGCCGCTAAAGGGAAGTCTGCAAAGCGGGATTTCTGATTTTACGGCCTGTGTCTACCGATGTGTATCATGCAGAACAACAGTCCATATTCTCTACTGATAACACTCAACTCAATGGCCTGTTTATCTTAGCCATTTGGGACATGTTTCTTGGACGACCAACGCAGTGGAATTGACGACCAGGCGCCATTGAACTTAATAGGCCACTGCAGAACATGACAACATAAAGGTGAATCATAGTCGTGCAACATTGATTTGATTTTGTGTTCACTGCAATGTGACATATGTGATGCAAGTATTAGCAGCAAATGAATGCTTTTAAGACGGAAAAAGTTCCCTTAGTCATAGTTATACCGAGGCCACAATTGATGGGTTCGACCAGACTAATTCAGTAGTGAACAACAAAGCGTATAAAAAATAAACCGCTAATATAAATACACCAGTTATGAAGAATCCAGCTATATCAACATCTCGTGCTTCAAGAATGAAATCCTTCTCAAATGCACGTGTTGTCTCGGCCTTGAAAGGAGGATATATGCTATAGAAAACATTTTATGATGACCGGATAATTGCACAGTTTACTAACGAGGGAATCATTTTATACATACTAAAATTATTTGTCAATATATCAGGAGTTTATTTGTCATTGCATCCCAAAATAAATACGCTGTATGTGTCGACTTGCCATTAAAAGTTAAAAACTCTTTTTTGCTGACAAAATCGCCAAGACCAGAGTAACAATATGTAAGCGACAAGAAACAATCTTACCAGCATAATTGATCTGCCGTCAGACGAGCAGGACATGTGACCAATGTATACAATCCTACTTGAAAACTCCTGATAAAAACGCCATGACCAAGGCAAACAATATTAGAGAGGATATCGACACGAACCAATCTCATCAGCATAATTGATTTGTCGCGCAATTTAGGAGAGGAGGATATGTGATCAACTCTGTACATTCTTAGTTAAAAAATTCTTTTTTCTGATAAAAACACAAAGGCCAAGGGAAGCAATAATAAAGAGGGGAAATTGACACAAACCTATCGCACAAGCATCTCTCATTTTGTAGCTGTAATGTCGATTGTTTAAGCGCCTTTATGTATGGTGCCTGCATTGTATATACTGCTTAAAACCGAACTAGAGAGCTGACAGTGCCAACAAACCATCAGTGAAACACAAACAGTTACTATTTACTTCAATAGCATACATTGCCTTTGTGTATTGTTACCAATAACAATTATGTTTACACTCTTTTCGTCGAGAGCATTCATTTAAGTCCGAGCTGTTCCTCTTAATTACAATAGATGCCTGACATGATGTAACAAGAGCTGTCAAAGTGCCTTTACTAGGCGAGCACAGTTTTTAAAATGTACGCCGTAATGTAGCGTCAAAATGCTTGGGCAAAATATATTTTATGGTTCTATGAAGCCAGTTCAAACCGAGTACAGTAAAGCCTCCCTGCCCGACCACCTCCCTAACCCGATCGCCTACCTAACTCGATAGATTTTTTTCCATTCCCGATGGTTGGCCTATACTTTAGCATTGTGACAGAATTCTCTAACCCGATCACCTCCCTACTCTGTAAGTCGATCGATCGTTTTGGTCCCAACGCCCCATCAACGCCCCATTTGATATTCCCTAAGTCGATCGATTGTCGGCTGGCGGAAGGATTATTGTCACCGGTTGATTGCAATTAGCAGAACACACACACACTCTGGCGATTAAGTCCTTGTACAAACAAAAGCTTCTGTGCTACGTTCTGGCGCAGATTGATAGCTGCAATATCAGCGTCGTATCAAAGAGCGTCAGTGTGCTCCACGCGTGCCAGTGGGTGGCGAGCGCCGTCAGCGAATGCAAATCCTTCACAGTGACCAGATGCTTTGCGAGATGTGGTTTCAAAATGAGCACAGTAAATGACCTGCAGCAGGACGACCACTCCCACGATACCCCCTTGCACAATTACTTAAGGACTTAAGAGCGAACAGATACTGATGAGTATGTCGCTCTCGACGACGAGGCGCAGACCACGAAGGAACTGGAGGATGGCTGGGAGGATATTATTGTCTCTCAAATCACTGGCGTTTCACAACCGGCTGAGATCGACGACGACGACCGTGCGTCCTCCTCCACACCAGAAACGACAACCATGACCTTCAGTGAGTGCCTTCAGCGAGTAGGCGACGTGATGATGTTCTGTCTGGAGAAAGATCTGGGGGACATGCTACCATTTGTCGCCTCTCTCCAAGAACAACTAGAGAAGAATGCCATCGCAGCTAAAGCAACCGCCAAGCAAGTTTCGATAAAGAAATTTCTGCAAAAGTGATTACTTGTTCTTGTATATTTGAATATCTGATTCTCCAAATAAACAAAAACCTACATTGTACTGTGAAAACGTCTCTTTTTCTGTTGTTTTTTTCGCCACGAGTAAAATATCGGATGGATATTCTGTAACCCGACCACCTCCCTAAGTCGATCGATCAGCGGCAGTTCCATCGTCGGTCGACTTAGAGAGGTTTTACTAAACTAAAAATGATTCATAGTCTAAATTTCGCTTATCTGCTGGAGGTCGAATATTTGCGTGTTTGTGTCGAACTGCAGGGGGCGCCGGGTGCCCAGTAAATATTCACAGGTTGTCATTTTGCTATGTTTGTAAGCTGTGCCTAAATACTAAAGCCCTACTACACTTTTGATAGTCTTATATACGCAGTAAACGCTTTGAGCAACATAGTCAATTCAATAAGTCCATATCAAAGTAGCAACCGTTAATGTCCTTTGAAAGGCAGCGAAGTATTGAAGTGAAATTGCATTGCTTAGTTATTAGTTTGCTCGGCAAATGGATTTTTAAATAGAACCTCTTTAAGTTAATTGAGCAAAGCCTCAGGGTGGTTTCCTTTGATATCTGTACCAGTTGATTTAGATGCGTGTTTACTTCGTGTACATTGTTTACAGCAAATGTGTTGCTTTCATTCCTAGGTGGCATATGGGCAATGATGGCGGCAGAAGACAGTCAGGCATTGTTCGAAGACTTTAGAAGAAGTAACTAACAATTAGCATCACAAGGTGCTATACAGAAATTTAACGGGGGATTAACCAACTGCAAGAGTTTCAAAGCTTCCAAATCAAAGAAAAACGTGCCGTCGCTGTGCTCTTACGATGCCAATTACACCACAGCAACAACAACCTGTTACCACGAGAATTTTGTTCTTCAAGAGCAATTAAAGCGCAATGGTGCTAGTAATTTGAAACAAAAGAGAGACAATGGTCGACTGATGGGTATGGAATATCGTGTTAATTTTCACAATCACAACGATACATTAGTAGTCCGCCATACCTATATACGAGATACTTGTTAAGAACACCACCACTGGGCTATAGAAGAATGCATCATTCGACTGCAGATGTTCTGGAAGATTTTGCAGAAAGACATACATATAAATATATATATATATAGATATATATATATATATATATATATATATATATATATATATATATATATATATAGATATATATATATATATATATATATATATATATATATATATATATATATATATATATATATATATATATCTATATATATATATATATATATATATATATATATATATATCTATATATATATATATATCTGTATATATATATATCTATATATATATATATATATATCAAATATATATACATATCTATGCATATATATCGCATCTATATATATATATATTGTTATATATTTATATGCATATATAACGCAAATAAAATATATATATATATTTGCCTATGCATATATGCATTACAAATGTAAATATACATATATATGATATATATATATATATATTATATGTATATATATATATATATATATATATACATGTATATATTTATATATTTACATATATATATATCTGAACTTAATTGTCGAAATAGCATTCATGATTTGTTTGAGTTGGGTTGCCATATCAGCTACCATGTCCCGTATATCACGATGTGAGCAATGTTCATCTTTCACATCCGTCTTTTTTACCAAATGACATGAATTGAGAATTCCATTGATAATTCGGGAATTAGGAATTATTATGTAGACGTTGCTTGCTATGCTGCTAAGATAATGCAAGTAATTCTGAATAGAAAGCTTATCACTGCCGCTGGAAAGAAGAAGAAACAGTCTTCACAGGTGGTAATTGCGATTCATGGACCAAATATAATCGTGCCATGCAATAATTTTGTATGGTTATTCCTTTGATACACTAACACGGTTCCAAATATATTCAGAGAGCACTCGTTAGTAAACGTGGTTTGCTTTGCCGTGACTTTAGCTGATTATGTCTTGATTAGAACAACGATAGTGACATCTATGTTTGTATTCATGTCAATGCATGGTCTATAGTCGTTAGTGTGACTTGTTTAACCTCTTCTAGAGCGATTATTGCCAGCACAGAAGGTGAATCGCAGTATCAGTACCCAATATTAATGTTAGGGTGCTACAAAACATTTTGGAAGGAGTTAAGCCAATTTAGTGTAATTGCACTTACCTGAAGCCTCCTCGGTAAATAACACCTGCCAATCCTAAATCAATTGAGCTCTATATAGTCAGAGTGACTGATGATAGGAAGCATGAAAAAAGTACATAGGAAAACGTGATACCACAAACTTTTCACGAGGATAAATTTATGCGCCAAAACTCAAAGTATCCCTCATTTCTATCCACGTTAATCAGCATGTAATCCTGCGATCCATTCAATTATGGCATGGCATAAGCTGTGATCGATTGTTCTGTACTAACTTCTCACCTCTATATATGTTTAACATCATTTATATAACGAATGCAATTTCTGTTAACATGAATACAGAAATAAAAGACGCTTCGTTAGCATCGCTGCTGCAGGGTATCAAATCGTAAACGAGCGAATGAGTTGCTGCATTAATATATGTAGTAAATAAGTTTGACGTAAATGTTCTTCTAGCCGTAATTTGACATTATTATACAGGATTATTTGATGTAGTTATTCCATGACTTGTCGCACAAGCAATTATATTTTGGGCCCTGTTTAAGACATAAAGGCTCTGCAATTTAATGAATTATTGTCTTTTCTATTATTGGTAGGCACGCTATAATGGCAATAGATCACCTGGACAATAGTGATGCAGATCAATTTTGCTCTCTATCATAGACTGTACCAATTATGATCTCAGCACGCGGAGTTCAGTTTATACGGTTTAGCTTCGCAACAGAAATAACCAGATATATACTTTTATTATACAGTTAAAAAAAATAATTGCGCTCTCAACCCTGAATATATATATTTCTGAAAAAATATATTTCACATGCGCTTATGGGTAAGTATAATATAGAATACACTGTTGCATTGTGTGACAAAGAAGCAATGCAAGGTAGATACAAAATAAATAGTTCAGCATTGTCGTCAGAATGAAAATATAAGAAAAAAAATTCCTTTCATTAGGTGCCAGATAATGATACAGTTTGACAGTGTGCATATCGTTCTTACTCAGTAATGCTTTCAGTGCGATACGATGAGCCTTAGTTACCAATAACTGTTATGACAGATAGCGCCATATAAGCGTTTGAATTGGGTCAAGACTATGACAGGTAATCACAATACTTACTTGACAATGGACAAAAACAAACGATTGCGCAATCTACGCAATTTTACAACGAATTTGTGTGTGCAGTTGGCTGTATCGATTTCCCTTTTTGTGTTATACACACAATGATGAGTTGGGAAAATATTTGAGCAGTTGTTCAGGATTTCGAGCTTTGTAATGGTTCTACGAATTGTCGATCGAATTAAACCTAGAGTCTCATTCTTTTTTCTGTGAATCCAGATAACGAACATTTGTATAATGTCACAATGTAAATCACACATAATTGCTATTGTTAGGAATGAACGTTACATATCAGTCAATCTTTTGAACGTACCATCCTTCACATGGCTGTGGTTCTTTTGGGTGGCTGAGTTGCTTAACACGGAAGCGTAACATAGATGTGGCAGAAGATTGTCAATGACGTTAAAAAAATTGTTATCAGACATTGACATGTGACGCAACGTTATTGGCTATTGCACTTTGCTATTGTTGCAAATCCCCAAATAACGCGAGTATGTTTATTTTCGGCTCATTCGATATCTTAAACAGCAACATATTCATATATGTTGGGCAAAAATCGGAGCAGATTTAATCTATAGCCGATAATGCGCAATGAATTACGAGATATTTGCCAAAGTCACTAAATGCAGCCGTCATACAGATATGTTTAGTATTTTGTTAACAAAACAGGTATATTCGAATCAAGCATCAAGAAGTTAGATTATTTGTAATGCTTAAAGTTAAAACAGTAGAAGATATTGACATTCCAGTTTTTGCTATATTTCATTACAAAGAAATGTCCAGCTGCGCCGGTTGTTTTCTTGTCACCTCTCAAGCATAAATCTCTGGATCTCAGTGAGATTCAATCGTGTCGGTGGAGATGGTTATGATGAAATCGAACACTGAGCTTCTTTCTGTGGTTATGTGGAGATGACATATCCGCAAATATGGGTCTGTGAACGCAGGTAAGTAAACAAATCTGTTCACTTCGTTTATAGACACTTTTAATTTGCACAAAAGATATAAAGACCTGCATTGCACATTGTTCGAATTATATTTATTGCAGTATGAATGACATAATGTGACCTGTGAGAGGCAACTCAATTTAAGTTGACGATTTGCCGTAACACTAAAACATTCATAGAACAACCCATGAAACATTACGCATGCGGATCTTGCTTTGATATGGAAGCCTTGCGAGGTTTGTCTACGTTAGTTCATTCCGCTAAAATGGCTATCGTAAAGTCAAACCAGCGAATGTCTTTTCTCAACGCACACTTTTGTGCTCCCAGGTATTGTTTCAATCGAATGGATATTAATTGGCCAATGTCATGAATTTTCTTTCGAAATGTATACCTTTCTCCGGGCTGGTGCCGAGACAAGCCGATTATTTCAGTACAGAATATTACAAGCTTTGTTATCGTTAAACGAATAAATACATGACTAGATATGAGAGTGTAATGTTTTTTGCCACAAAATGTCACAGACTACTTCACTATCTCAGCAGCATTTGCGTATGATGGATTTCAAATGCCATTTTATGAGTGGTTTGCCTGCATGCCAACTAACAGAAATACCAATACTAAGGCATAAGGCTATCTTTTAACAATTGTTCCTCATTGTCTGCACCATTAATAATGTTGGTTAAATCATTAGCCGCTATGATAACTATCCGGCCAAGGTTTCTATGTTTGTATAGCTCCTGTTTAATTAAGTAACTCTGCCAAATTAACGGATGTTATCTCCCGAGCACGATAAACTTAAGAAATTGGGCAATTCAATCACGTGAGGTGTCATGTGATGCATGGGCAAATATAACCATTAACAAACAGTTAAAACCAAATGCATAATGATGTTCAATTAAATACAACATTTTAACAGAAGCTTTAGCGACGTCAATTTTAACAAGATGCTTGAGTATCAATAATAACGACCCATGTTAAGCATTGTGCGCAATCTGCGAGTGTAATATGAGAACTTTGGCGATATCTAATATAGATAAATCTTGGTCAGCTAAGCCATTTTTATGCATTTATTTTGGTATTGTCAGGCAACATTAAGGGACAGAATATCTAACTGATCATCATGTTTTGGCACCAAACCCTCTTGTGGTGAATATTGCAAGCGTTAATACCTAGAGCGGCTCACAATTGACGCAATATAAAAATGTGAGTTAATATGTAATAAATAGCATATCCGATGCTACGTTTAATCTGCGTTGTGTTTGCGTTAAAGGCATTAGTAAATTTGAGCATGCAATCGAATCGTTGTCTTAAATATGCTCAATGCACACTTCAACGATGCCGCATCAATGATAAGTCCAAATTAGCTCTCTCGATATATCTTAACTTAGTTCAAGTTGTTACAGAGCTGAAATAAATCAATCTATCACTCGTGCTATGTTGCTACTGTGAAACGTCTAGAAATATTTTGTACTGATTTGAGGATAATGATTAACCATCTGGTCTAGCAAGAGCTTCGAAAGTTTAATTTCTATTAAGATAAGAGTTGGTCGTCTCGGTTTTGTTATTCATTAATTGACAGTGCTTAATTCAAGCAGCGAACATGCACGATGTCGATACCTCTGGATACATACCCGTCAATAGAGGAATATGCGACGCGAAATGTTTAAGACCGCCTAGATTCGCCGTTTACCATCACAAACGCTCAGCCACCATCATGGTATGGTTGCATTACAAATGAGCTTAGTCTGGGACAAAGGCGCCTTGAGATGCCAATTGCGTGTGGCTTTCTACTGACATTATGTATATGCCTGGGAAATAATAGTTGCGCATGTGGCTGTCATAGTAGTAAAAGAACATCCCGCACTATATGACTGAGTGAATCATATCGGAGGCGATCATGGTGTCATTTTTTATTAGCCGTTTGATCCGTTAGTATTAGCCAAATATATTGGGAAGTGGGGGAGTTAATTTACCCAGACGTAGAACCACTTTTCTACGCTCTTCTTTTTCTATGCATCTTAAACGCAACGGAATATTCGTAAAACCTATTTTAACAATATATTGCAACGCAAACGTTTCCATATCAGCAGTACCAAACCTATTGTCAATATTTTACAATTATCTGGGAAGCATGATGATAACTGAATGATTAGGTAACCAATATAATTAAGTTGTAATTAATGTTGGGTTATACGTGGAGGAGACAAGAGTTATCCACTATATATTGTAAAATATTGCTCTTAATGGTCGAGGCAAAGTTGCCTTAAAGTGATAATTGCACGTTGTTCCATTGTTTCTCTCTATTTGTACCCGTTTGGATATAATATATAATATGGGCACGATGGCTGCTTTAGACATATATAACTGAGCAAATCACATCAGATGTAATTAGAGGGCCAGTTATGAGTTAGATATTGATATTTATTGTTCATTAACCGTTTGATCAGTTATTATCTAGCCTTGCAAAGTGGCTAAATGGAACGTTAACTATATCAATCATCATCTTACGGTCATACATGATTAAAAATAGCAATTCCTTTCTGGCTAACCATCTGGTAAGCAACAGAATACAGGAAACAACTATTTACCAATATGTGGCACCGTGACCTTTCCTATGAGCAGTACCGATTTAGTTGTTCTGAAACAAACTAATTATACTTTTTGCTCCGGAACTGCTAAAGTGACATGCAAAGTCACAACATGTGATTGTTTTCGTTAGTATACTTCTTGAGTTTGTTAATACAACAATAACAACTTTTGCATTCAGTATGTTTTTGAACAAGTCACTTGCAGAAGCTATTATTTCATAGATTGTGACATCAATATATAGTCGAACAAACGATACAATGCAATAATGATAACACTGTTCATAATTAGCCAGTATGATTGAGCTGCAATCAATATTGAGTATTAATTTGGAGCAGAAAAATGAATGTTGTCATTTGCAGTCATTTGGCACTGAAAGTCGCATACACACTTGGAATCGCATTTGTAATTGGATTACACATTATCCGGTTGTTATGCACCACACTAAATGAGAACAGTGTAATCATCAAATCAGAGAGCTCAGTAATTGCTAAGTTAAAAGGCATAATAATTTAAGACGTCGTGGAATTAACTCCAGACAATGGCAAATGGCTTACGTAAAACGAATAAATTACCTACGATGTTTAGAACCCCATTATCATGGAAAACGGCTTTAATTGATATGTCAGCAATATAAATAGTTATTATCATAGAAACCAATGACAAAAGGGCCGACGAGATCATCGAAATCCATTTCATACAGCAATGATTAATGATGTCTAGAGAGTCAAATGGCGGCTAAATTGAAATGCATAATGTTTACAAACGCGATGGGAGCAACTGCAAACATGCTGGTAAACTAAAATTGGTCAATACGTTTTGAAATGTTCTGTTGTGCTCTCTTAGCAATGACAAATGAGCAAATTAGTCCAATCACCACATAGACGCAATAGATTTTCTTAGCATCCTGTTCTTTTTCTCGAATGGTGCTGTCAAATTCAACCAGAGCTCATTGCTACATTCGATTGGTGCTGTCATATCGTTTATCACAAGGATATCTCGTTTTTTTTCTGGAAACCGTGTGCTTGCAGATTGTTTGCCATCTGGTTTGAAACTATTAAACCAAACTAAGCAGCTATGCTGCATATTTTAAATTATATATTTGCGACGTATCTAGAATTGTCGTGACCAAGAATCCTGAAAGAAGTATGCATGTCTTATATAAATTAGATTTTACTCATTAATTGAACGCTTGACACATTGTCAACCAAACTATTGTTTCAGATTACTTACATTTACATTATTACTCACTTTTCCGGGAGACGCATATATGAAAAACACTGTCAGTTAAGTCAAACATATCAGCATTATAAGATCTGAAATATATTACAGCATCAATATAGTATTCGCAGACACATAAGCCAATTCAAACAATAGAGTCAATGTTGTAATTGTACATTGATGTATATCCGTTTGCCCGACATGACAAGTGGATTAACCATGCCGGAAAAGAACTAGCGGCACATATGGCCCGAAACATTAGTCAGTGTTTGTAAACATTCATCATACTTAACTGCCGTGTACACATGCATCCATGTGTCTTGTTCCTAAACGCAACATGCCAATGACGAGTAAACAATATTGATATAACATCTTTGGCAATCCAAACGAGCGCGGTTTGGGTAATTGATGTTGAGATACAATTGCAAGTTATTGCCAGACTTGATACTTAACATGAAGGTGAATACTAACACTTAAGGAGCATAACTTTAAGACAGCAATCGTCTATGTGGAAAAATGTAACCATGGCTTTTGCGAAAGATGACTCTACGGATTCGTTAGAACCTCAATGGTATCAAGGCTGAGACAGTCTTTTATTGATAGCGTGATACCTCTCCACACATTATGTATAACTGTAACCAAAGTAAATTATAGGATGTTACGATGCTTATCTTTCAAATAACTGATATGATATCTCTGCCGCATCTGACTAAAACACTACACTACTGAAATAAAATGACCAAGTAAATCTCATTTCTTCGGATAAAGACGTCTACAATGAGGTAGCGTAAAATGGTATTAACGCTCATTAGCTGTGCAGGTAGCTATACAGGCATTATACACGGAAGCAGTATAAAACTGTCTTACGTCAACACATTTTCAAAGGCGTCGAGGAAGAGGTTCAAGCTTATTTCCACGTATGACTAGTATACGCCAGCTCCTATTTATATAAGGCGTTCATCAAAGATATTGACCCAATACAATCGATGCTGAACGATTAGCATTGATTCATCACTGGCAATTTGTGTGCACGAATCTAGTTACATTGATCATGTTGATGTTACACGTGCTGATAAATATAGTATTTCTCCGCCAATGGCATAATATCATCACTCTAGGTGTGTTGACAGATAGCTGTGTGGTCGGTAATCATAACTGTATTATTATAGAGTTTAAGTATCTTGGTAAAGAAGTACTGTAATTCTTAATGCCTCTTACTTTCCGTCTACTCAAAAGAAATAAAATTATCAGGTTTTAGGCATTTCCCAAATATGGAGTAGGTGATCCAATATGCTGAGATTTTTTTTTATCAATATTTGATGTGTTATGGATTACACTCCTAGCGTACAAGTATCTTTAGATCTTTAATTAGCTAAGTCGATGTATATATGAAGCTTGATTGGCGTCCCTTACAACTTTATCAATGCTTACGTAATCGCTGCCTGGCGCGGGAAATTATATGAAGTGAAAAATATTACCCAGTTAGCCGGATGAAATATATCCATTGCAAGAGGCTTCTGTCACTAATATGTCTCAAACTTTAAGTATTTTTGTTGATGATGAAATGCTTCCTCACTATCATAACATGACCAAAGCAACAAACCTCCAATACATTTGACGAATTGTTGAAATGGAATATTTACGTTTCGTCATTATACTTGAACAGACAAAACGTAAACTCGCATTTGCCTAACGTAATGAGTTTTACAGAATATATGACCAACTACATCACATCAGACACGATAAGTACGCCAGATATGTCTTGGAATTAAAAAGATAGCATACATTCTTTGTTTATTAAGCTTTTGATTAGCAATAGAGCGTTGGTGGCAGCTTTGTAATGCTAAACAGCGCTTGTATAGGACAGTAAATCCTTGCAAGTGCAGATATTAATGAGAATAACAAAGGGAGTTTGGTATGATTAATAATTGACCCGGGTGCAGAAATGATGTTTGATCCTACGCCCGTTTTGCGATAATACTTCCGGAGACGTATTTCTATATAATGACGATATTGCATACACAATCTTAAAGAATCTCGCTCAAATGATAATTGGGCCCTTTTAAATTAAGTAGATGTGGCTATTCATTTGCCACGAAACGCAGCTCTACAAAACAGATCAATGCTTGGCAGATATATAAGGATATGATTTTTTGTCTTAATTGCAGGTGGCGGGCGAATCACTTTGGATATTCCCTTTTCAATATTGTTCCAAGAGGGAACGGTTTATAAATCCCTTCAGTGATGTCGGCTTAGTTTGGATCTCCCCTGTTCAATATTGTTCACGGTAAGAAGCAAACGTATATGTGGTTTTTTTTGTCGTCACTACTGTAAGAAGACTAAGCCTATTCACTCTCTTCTGTTTGACAGAAGTGTCGGAAAAAGTAATGTTTTCATCCAAAGCGCTTCTATGAACTCGTCGCCTAGCATATCACTGCCCCACTGAATACTTTCCGTCAATATTCGTTCTAATGCCGTCTCTATCTAATAAATCTGTACAGATTTCCTGTACCTCGTCGAAAACAATAATTAGAGAATGTACACTACATGAAGTAAATAATAATGATAATAAGTTGTTTAAATGAGATGCACACTGTCTAACAATAATCCTGTCCAATTATCGACCGACATGCTTAGTCTAAAGGTTATTGGTCACGTACTTGACAAAGGCACTTCAAAGGTTGAGACATCATAGATAAACAAAGTAGAGTATTATTGTTTAACAGGATACAATGGATTGTAATGCTTTACGGTAGAAAAGGCTCATTGGCGCCAAACATAGACCAATCAACGTTGCACGACTATAATTAACCTTTATGCAATCATGTTTTGCAGTCGGCCATTAAGTTGATTTGCGTCTGCTCGTTATTATCCTGTGTTGGCTGTTCTGTGAATGAGGCCTTATTGAATTAGCCGTAAAGCGAGCACATTGTCTATTGTTTGCCATGATACACGGCAGTGGACATGAGCAGTAATCACAAAATAGTATCCATGCTAAAAGCTGCGGTTTTGCACACAGGGATGAACAGATATGAATTATACTGGAAGAGGAAATGTATTAAATACACCACAGCTAACTAGGATCGAGGTCAATAAAAATATATATTAAACTAATGCTTGCAATTGCATGTCGGCTGAAATTGATTTCGATGCGCTGTCTATGAAATATATCAACAATATTTGTAATTTATATTATCTACTTAACCCACCAAGAAGAATAGTTCACAGTATTTAGGTAATATTGCTGCTTGCCGTGGTAGCTAGAACCCATTGCATCCTAAATAGCCTACATCGCTGCTGATTCTTAATTTAGTAAATTTGTGTATTGGTGTTTTACAGTTTGTCTGTAGGTACATTTGATCATTGACTAACAACCAGCTATAATAAACAATAATACGTTATTTTGCCTCGCATTACTACAATCTCAGAGAGCAGGATATATTTGACTGATCAGATTTTATGATGACCAGATGCTTTGATCTTTCAAGTGAAAAGCCGACAGAGTGCTTTTGATATCAATTGCTTAACCTATATCTATATTACTGAATAAGTCCCTGCGTAAACGGGTCGGGATTAGGGTTGGAGAGATTACGCTATTTCATGGATTAGAATATAATGCAAACCTCCTAAGGTCAAAAGTGGGATGATACAAATATCGGAAGTGCTGCTGATACATATTATCTTGAATGCATGAGTAGAACGGTGCGACATATTTGAGGAGATTTACTGTGAATTAGTAGTAAGACTGACGTCATCCAAAGATTTTTTGTGGTAGAGGAAATGTTACACGCTGGCCAAATCCCACAGGGAAACATTTACGTGTTAATTATAAAACCTGATGGTCAGTGAGAAATGGGGGTATTTCTTATGTGTCCAATACTAAATAAAACAGTCTATTCTAATTGCAGTGGTATTATGAATTGCAGATCCACACCTACTTTCCATATCGGTTGATTAAATTACCGCAAAAACGTTGGCTTGCAGGCCTGTAGAGATTTCCAAGGATCGGTAAGCATTTCTAAGCCTGTGCCTCGCTCATAATTGTACAATATGAATAAACATTCGTACACAAAACTAAGAGTGAAAAATAATAATACGAAAGAGGAATTTGGGGCTCTACATCGCACTTAAGAATATTGCAAGAAAACGTGCAATTAGAGCAATTCAGATATTGTAAACATTGTACGAATGGTTGAGAGATTTCATGTTAGTAAATTATGGGCAACACAACTTAAGGCGCTCTTCGAGTGAAGCATATTTGTCAGCAGATCATCCTTTACAAATGATTTGAAAGTTATATAGTTTGATTCAATGAGCCGTGGCCTTCTCACATAGCACACAGAAGGCCATGTGTATGCAATCATATCTAACTTGATGCTGGATACGTCAACGCATCACTGTATATACATCTTTCTTCTAGTTAATGTCACAGTGATTGACAATTCTTCTGTTAATTTGGGCATCAAATTCACAAATTACAATGTACAGTACTATTATCACTCACATCAATTGTGAATTCTAATGCATCATCAAGTTATTATAATATGGAATTAGTCATTACTGAACGAAAATGTATCTTTAAAACAAAAAATTGCTACTGCATTACGTCTCGTTACTTTTTGATGAATCATTAAATGCTAATTAAAAGCCTATTCATTAACGGCCCCGATATCCATGCATGCGAACAGAAATGAAGATCCAGCAATTTCCTAACAGCCTTAGTCTATTGAGTACATTTTTTCCATCAAAATGGAAATTGCCTATAACTGAGAACCATTACAACTGCATTAATAAGCAGTTTCGATGACCCTGAATTGATAGCAAGACATAGTCACTAAATGCAACAGGATTGTTGACTCATACAACTTTATAGTTGGCGATGCATATATACTCGCAACATGTCAGTCCGGCATGGATCGATACTGATACGGGTCCTATAACGGAAAACGTGACTACAATTGCAAATCTATTATGTGTCCTGGCATTACAGCTACCCTGCAATTACTGATGGTCTTGCATTAGTACGGACACCTGCTAATTGTTTTGTGATATTTACGGGTGGAAATAAGATTTTTTTTCGGTTCATGTATCCCGAGTTTGGATGTATTACTACAAATGATGGACGTTTTTCACACGGAATGTGTGTAAAGTTTTTTTTATATTCTTTTTTTGTGACTTGCAGAGGAGCTTACCGCGACATAAAAGTGCAATATTAATCGGCATGGTATTATCCAGAAGTATTTGGATATAAACCAAATGAAACAAATGCTACGTATAAAACAGTCCAGTTTGTTTTGAATGCTCGACCATTTTAATTGACTACCTATTCTTAGCAACTGTAAGCCGTTTGTGGCTGCGCTATTGACACAATACGATATCTTCAACATCAAATCTTGAAAGCTTCGTTTCCTTGAGCAACAAAGTTCTATGTTTGTCGCCGCAGCCTTTGCCAGATGAAATTAACTATTTCAACTGCATCATAATTATGCTAGAGATTACAGGTAATTTAAATGGCAATTAACCTATATTTCAAATTACGGAATTATCACAACAAGACATTGGGTATACTCCATTTCCATTGTCGATGCCCACAATTATGCAGTAAAAACATTGTGCAGACTTTATTCGCTATAACACGTCACTGTGCAAACTAAATAAAGGTAGCATGGATTAATTTTGTTGATGGAACTCCGACCATTTAAAAGACCATATGGAGGAGTTACTCGCCTTAAGAAGTCGTGAACACGTTAAGACACGCCAAAATGACATCATGTGAACACAATTTAATTTGCGATAATCAATGCTTGTTATGCTGTCTTTGCTGTCTTTTACAAGTGTTGGATGCTTAATATCCTGAGAAACCATCGCCAAATGTATGATAGTGCTTCTAAACCAGAGAAGTGCTAAAATCATTTGATATTTAGTATATTAACTTTTGCCTCAACTTCTATTTCCAATGCTGATAACAGCGTTGATCATTACGAAGAACAGTCACCGAGCTTGTAATATTATGAGTTGTTAAGATTGCAAATACAGTTGATATTGTAATAAATCCCAAACTATGGAAATAAAACCTAAGAAGTTCCATCTGAGCTGCATGCTATTGATTTCAGCCATTATATTTAATAAAAAGACCATAAATCATAGAAATGGTACTCCATGGGGCACTTATCATCTGTTATTTCTATCTAGCCGCTGAAGCCCATTATCTTGCCCCCAACGGAGTAATTCAACCCACACAATGTGAGCATAACGTTTTGCTTAACCCTATTGTATTGATTCTGAGATGCAAAACCGTCCCTATAACAGCATATGATTAATTTGTAATAGGCCATGAAAACTAGGCCATGAAGAAAGTCTATTACATGGTGCGTGTTGTGAAGATGATTAGATGCCCTATGATATATTACCGTGTTAAACAGTCTTCAAAGAAGCATACATGATGTTGCTTTTGCTCTCATTTGCATAGGTAGCATCAGGCTGAATGCAAACAATAGCAAGCTTAACTTAACATCCGCAAACCAGTCATGCTTAAGGTGCAATATTTGCGACTATTTGTTGTACACTGGTTTAGCGCACCTTTCAAGGTGTGTGATGCAGCATTTTGTAATCTTATTTCACAAACATCCCGAAGCATCATTGCGTTTTCTTAAAATGATATGGCTGATTATCCTACGCATATTGTTTATTCTTGTGATCCAAGCAGATATGGCTATCTCTAGATTATATGAAACACCCACAATATATGACCGCGTAAACAACACTAGATATAATATGGCTGCCATTAATGAGCTCGACAAAGATCATAGCCAACCATTGTTTATAATCCCTTTGATAAGTTATCATCAGCCGTGTATCACCTGACAAATGCATATGCAACAGCGTCTTATGGTTTCGGTTGATCCACCGTGTAAATCATGATAAAGAAGACACTATCAATGTCTGTTTAGTCGACGTCTTAGTCTCGAAATCGCAAACTTTGGCCATATGCATTTACACCTTTGATGCTCAATTTAAGGCACTGGAGGCATCTGTGCATCCTTTGCTAGTGTCGTGACAATAGAAACAAACCCTAATATATCCCCATTCTAAACGTAGATGTTTTTAATTGTATGAAATATAAATCATCCCGATGCTCGACGACCCATGAAGCAACAGAGCCAATTACTATCTACGAAGAACGAAGGTGTGCATCCTTTGCAAGGGCATGCTTATGAAATGCAGACTTATTGTTAGTGAGATAAATATATACATATTCTAGTTACAACCTCAGGCGGCAACATTGAATAGAATATAATTACCGATCAACTGTAGTAGGGTGTGTTAGCTACTCCAGCGATGGCAATGTGTATGGCAGCGTCTGAAGCGGATTTGCTTAACTTAGCAAAATCAATCATGTAATAACATTGAAACCAAGACTATTGACAGTCGCAGTGGAACCTTTAAATGCGACTGTCCTTCGTCAATGCACTCGCCTGCCTCTTCGCGATTGCGATCAATATAAGCGCGTTAAAAGTTGTTCGTGGTTTTGTTACGAAGCTATCACATCTGCAAATAGGCACGTCAAATGTATTAAGGAGAGGTTGAAGGCAGACATTAGATTTACTGTGCATTGCCTCTGTTATGCATTGCACTACACAGTACCCAATTAGCCTGACTTTCCATAACGCACTAGTGCCTCATCTATTCCAACCATTTGATGCGTCAATCATGCGACAAGCAACACAGGATGCACCGACGTTCAGAGGTAATTTGTGTGATCGAGCCTTTTTAGAGCACGGATACATTACGGTAGCTAATAGTCATGGACCGGCAATTTGGCTTTAATTTTTTTTGTGCGTGAGCAATCATGCGCGTTGTACTAATGCAAACAGGATCCATGCTTACCTGCAAGAATCCAAAGCAATGATGCGCACACAAAAACGTATCGAACATCCAACTGATCATTTAAATTAACGTATAGGTCATCAGTGGCAATATTGAAACCAATTATTTGGAACATAAAACCTTGCAATAACCTGACAACTCAGCTAAGCGTCAGGGCATGTATTGCATGCTCATAAACGCGATGATGACACAAGCCCATAAAACAACGTTAACGTTGACGCTAACGTTTAAATTATGTGCCTTATTGATAGCTAGAAAATATGAAATATGTGCAAACTGCCTAAAAAACAACATTTCATTTCAAGCAGCTGTGTTGACAATCACATGATTTAGCAAATAATGATGAAAAAACTATCACTGTTTTGCGCCACTGATTATACTGTATCGATTGCAACTTGCTAGGTGTTGAGATTTCAGCATGTGTATGCGTCATTATTGATCCGCAATGATCTGAAGTCAGGCATGCAAGTCGCTCACACAAACACCCATCGGTTTTTACCATCTAAAGAAAATTACCAAAAATCATTGTTGGTAAAATTGAATGAATTGCTTGTCGTATGTTTCGCCGTTTGACAAAAAAACCGAGCATATATAGCAAACAACAGTGATTAATTATACTCGTTAAAGAAAAATTGCGCTCTAACGAACTCTTTTTCTTAGGGACACCGTCGATGGGAATTTCGTGACCGTCAGACATTGATAATATCGATAGTCCACTTATTATTAGTTTACATGTCAAGCACTTATGCATAATCATGTCTTTAGAAAAATATTTTTGATAAACAACAAGCCACTAAATCATATAAACAGCACTTGTTATTATTTGAAAAGCACACTTGCACTGCAGACTGGCTCGACCGCTCTGATCTGCTGTTCATTACTGAAAAATCTAAACCAACGTTATGCCACTGCTTCATTATAAATGAGTGTTGTAGGAGGTAATCAATACAGATTGCACATCCTACTAAAGTGACTTACCTTACGCACACATGTTTGCATCAGGAATATTAAAGCACTAACATCTTATGACCAAGTAAATCATATCAATTGAGTAAGGGGTGATAATTCATCTGGTTTATCCATGCAATACTGGGCATAGCACGATGTTCATCTATATAGGACATCGTATTATTGACAAACATTAGCATGTAAAACAGCTCCATTTTATAAGTATCCAGATACAGTGCAAAAGTAAATCCGCATGGCTGTGTACTAGGGTAGACCATAAGGACAGGTGAATTTAGATTGTGTTTATATCCATTGTTCATCTTCAATTATCATCAGTGATCGCCTGTTATCAAAATATTCCCTTTACCTAAAATCGAAGTTAACGTAAATTGCCATAGACTGAATGATGTGCACTAGGCGGGGCATATATTTTAAAATAAGCATTAGGATTTGATTGAATAGATGGCCATAATATGTGTCGTTGAGTTGTTATCGAGGCTAACAATGCCTCCGTATTCTTTTCATGCTGTCACTTGCTTATTCAAAATTTCAATCAAGATAAATTCTCGAGCTAATGCTATGGTGTAATGTGTGCCCACTATTGACCGTTGTACCGACCAGCAATCGACACGCTTGTCTAGTCAATATCGAACATCTGAGTTAGCTTATTTAGCTGACACATGTCATTAAAGGGAGCAATGATGAAACAATGCATCGTTACAGTCATTACAGAGACCACTTACATTTGGTGTACGCTTTTCCTGCAAGTATTGACCATAATTTCATGAGTTATTTTTCCGTTAAATCTTGTTTATAACGATACCTACAGTCGATTGCCATCTGAAGAGAAAACGGAAACGCTGTTGCCGTTAAGTGCTTCCTGTAATTTACGTAAGCCGTGGTGATATAGCGCCGTTAGATAACTAGACCTACTTTACTACTTCAGTGTCTGCAGACATTTACTTCAGTCTCGTCATTCTTACTAAGTGACAATATATCACTGGTATCTAGTACGAATTCACTTTTGGCATCAGGATATACGAGACTGTTTTCGGCTGTTAAATTATTGTAATTCGTTAATTGTTTCAAATTATCTTACCATCAATCTACCGATTTACATAATTTCTGAGAGATTGTTCAGTAGATGAAATAATTGTTGGTGGATTGGATAATTTTTGTAAAATATCTTAACATCCGGATTAATCTATTTTCAAGCAGATATGTCAATCGTAACCCAGGGAATCATAAGAATGCAATGCATACCAAAATCATACTGATAAAAAAACAAGCCCCTATCGTCCCCCATTCCACGTTTCACTCTTCAAGCCGATAACTAAATGGGACAAACATCAACTAACGAGCCAAACTGTTTATCGCACATCACTGACTTATCAGCATGCTACATGTAGCAAGTAACTGGGCGCTAGATACTTACATTGCAATAACAATAGCCATCAACATTGACCGAATATATCATGGCAAACAAGAACCGCTGGTTAACGTATTTTGATAAATTGCAAATGTAAGAGGATGACTTCCGATCGGATAACATATGTGGCAACAACTGGTAATTGTTCTGACCATTGCTTTTGATTTGAGGATATTAGTATGTAAGGTCATCTTTTATTGGCCAATTCATATAAGTATGTAAGGTCATCTGGTATCGATCAGGGGCTGGATAATTCAAGGCAACGGTAACTACGTAGCATTGACCTCAATTATTAAGATATTATCACCTTTCATCCGAAGCATTTCTATTTGATATAGCTATTAGCCGTGTTGTATCCATTATAAGAAACCGAGGCCAAATTCAATGCGATAATAAAATTGTTGACACGAGAGGGCCCTGCAATATTGTGCATTATAGATGTGCACACATTAAAAAGGGGCTTGCTCAATAAAAGGGGAATAAATCCAGTTGACTTGATGCAGTAATTATCTTCTACAAATCATAGCAATGAACCACTATCTATCTTGCCTGTTCAAAGTTTTATGTTCACCGCAAAACATGGCGTGCGCTGTCATAGTGTGTCTTGCCACATAGTTTCTTTTTGATCTTAAAACAGTTTGGGTTGCTGCACTTCAAATAGAGGTGTCCTCCTGATCCAAGTACCTTTTCGCCAGGCACAGTGTGTGATGTTTACAACAATGAGCCTAAAAGGCAAAATTGGCACGCCTCCAGCCCTGTTATCAAAGCTGTAAACAACAATTCTGGTGATCTCTGCCCAAGACTTGTACGCAGCAAGCACCCTCGTGACCCCATTTGCTTCTTCTTGTGACTCGTCTCTGTAATCAGTATCCGCTACTCACAGAAAGCTTTAAGATGAATACCGATGGTCCATTTCAACGTTTGCCAACTTATTTTGCCAACTAAAATGTGTAGCATAAATAAAGCGTACTTACTTGTTATTAATTCCTCCTGTGGATATCAAACCTTCAAATACCTAATCAATTGAACTTCATTTATGAGTGTAAGTCTGGCGCACAATTCTGAATCACCCAGTAGGCCTTAAGTGTGTGATAGGGTATTCTGGATGCATCAGAATATAGACGCAACATGCTTGCAGCAGCTAGCTGACTTGTCATATCCGTCTGGTAATGATCGATTTTCAGGTCAATAAATGACAAATGGTGCGACGTAAATCATCTCTTTACTCATTCCATCCGTGCAACGTGGTGATAACACGTAATCTTGCGAATCCTTAACATAATTCCTACCCAGAGTTACAGGCTATGTGAAGATATAAACGTAGTTAGATGACTGTGAAATCATCTAGCTAAACTAGTGTGCTAAATCGGCGCTGGTAACGACATACCTATTTAACGTTATATATTATAGTTTTTCTAGGCAAATAAAACAATATCCTTAGCCTTCATACAGCTCATGGGTTAAAATACTTCTAATGACCACCGATGCGACTTATCATTCAATTCGTCTACAAATGCATGATGACAAAAGTTTTGTTGGTTATATTTGTGCATATCTTGTTGTCAACAAATTTCCACTTTCATATGGAATTGAACATGTTAGTAACGTATCATTGCAGTAATATCTTTGATATTGTAAGGCCATGTGTTTTCCAAAAGCATGCACAATATCGACAGAATTATAAGTAATATAGAGATTAAATGTGTCGATTCGTTTCTAAAATTGACCATCTGAAAAGATAAGTGCTACTAGCTCTAGATGCAAATCAGAAGCCGCTGATATCAAGTCTGCAAGCGTTAATCTGATTTTACGGATGGTGACCACAGCTGTGCATCATGTATGCTCTACTTGCAAAACTCTAAGGGGCCTTTGTATTTTAACCATTTGGGACCCATTTATTGGAACATCAACGCGGTTCAGGCGCCATTTCACTGAACAGGCCACTGCAGAACATGATTGCATAAAAAGTCAATTGTAGTCGTGCAACATTGATTTTGCTGCATGTGGCATATACCATGCAGGTATTGCCAGCAAATGAATCCTTTCCTTTATTCTTTATCTTGCAAAGTTATACCGAGGCAATACCTAATATGTTAGACGAGTATAATTGAGTAGTGCACAATAAATAGAATAAAAAATAAACCGACAGGAGCTACAATAATGTACGTGTTGTCTTGACATTGAAAGCGGCATTTATGCAGTTGACCACGTGCTATGATGACAAGATACTTTTAATGTGAGCAAACCATAATATTTTGCTCGCTGCACTCACTGACGTAAGCATTAATATACACTTAATAAACCATTTGTCATTATATTCGGAGTTTGTTTATATGTCATTGCACCCCGAACTAAATACGCTGTCAATGTTGATTTGCAATACAAAAGTTAAAAACCGATATATACGCCAAGACCAAGGCAAACGATATTTAAGATGAGTTATCGACACCAACCGATCTCACTAGCACCGCTTATGTAGCAGCTGTTATGTCAATTGCTTAAGCGTCTGTATGTATATATTGTTACTGCATTATACACATTTATTGCAAACCGCCAATATTGATGACAGGCCAGCAGAGAAACTCAAAATGTTAGTGTTTACTTCAATTGCGCCCATTGCCTTTGAATGTTGCTCACGGTTAATATTTCCTGTAAAGCTCTAAAATTATACGACCTATGCATCGAAAGCGTTCTTTGTAGTCCATGCTGTCCCTCTGATTTACAACAGATGCCTCTTATCATGTATAATGCCTCGCAAGAGCTATAAAAGTGTTTTAATTAGTCCAGCACAGTAGTCTTAGTATTCATAAAAGTGAAGAGTCCCATCTTGGGGTTTTTCATATTTCATTGCGCATTTTAATCCATAGACTACTGGGCACATAGCTCCAGATTTTGATGAAATGTAACACCTTAACATAGCGGTCAATAAGTATCACTATTGCTTGGGTTAAATTTATCTTTACGATGCCATTTTGTACCGAACCGAGTATAAACTAAAAATGATTCATTTTCTAAATTTCGCCTATCTGCCGGAGTCGAATATTTTTGTGTTTGTGTTGACAGCAGGAGGTGCAGGGTGGCCAGTGAATATTCCCAAATTGTCACTTTGCTATCTCTGTAAGGTGTGCCTGAATACTAAAACTTTAGTACTATTTGCATAGTCCCATATACGCAGTAAATGCTTTGAGCAACGCAGTTGATTCAATAAGCCCGCACTTAAGTAGCCACAGGTTGACTGTTAATGCCCCGTTTAAGGCGGCGAAGCATGGGATCGTGAAATTGCCATGCTTAACTTATTGGGAAAAGCATTCTTTCCTAAACCGTTGATATGTATTCACCAAATCCTCAGGTGATTTTCGGTTGATAATTGTACCTGGTGATTTAGATACGCGTTTACTGCGTGTACATTATTAACAGCATATGCATTACTTTTATTCTGATGTGCTTTCATTCTAAGATGAGGCTTTATTCGTTGATTTCGGTAGAAGAAGCGGACAATTAGTAACACAAGGTGATATATAGCCAGTTAATAGGAGGTTAACCAACTGCAAGATTTTCACAGCTTCCTAATCAAAAAAATCAATATAAGTTAATATCTGAGAAGGTCAGGCATGACATATGTAGTTTCACTTCCGATTAATGGCAAACTGACTTATGGTAAGATCTTCTGTGTTCTGGCAAGCCAAGCTTAAGTGTAGTCTCATTCTTATTATCCAAAAAAGCATTCCGGATTTGTTTGTGTTGGGTTTCCAAATCAACAACCACATGCTTTAAACGCAATGTGATCATATTTATCACTCACATCAGTCCCATTTGACAGGTGACATGAATTGAGAATTCCATAGATTCAACAAGTTGATGAAATTAGGAATTGCTCATAAAGGCGTTGCATGCAAAGACGCAAAGATAATGCAGATATTGCAGGTAATATTGAATAGAAGGCTGGGGAAAATAAGAGGAAACAGTCTTTACAATTGGTAGTTGCCATTCATGAACCAGATAAATGGATAAAATAGTGCCATACAATAACGTTGATTGGTTATTCCTTTGATTTATTAACACTCGTCCAAATATGTTCAGGGAGCACTGGTTAGCAAACATGTTCCTTTGCCATGATTATGTGTATCTTAGATTAGCAATAGTGGCATCTATGTTTTTATTCCTGTCATTGCATGGTCTATGGGCGGTAGTGTGACTATCCTGGAGGGATCAGCATCAGTGTTCTTTATGAATGCGATGGTGCATGCTTCAAAACATTTGTTAATATAGTGCATTTGACGTGCCTGAAGCCTCCTCGGGAAATACCACCTGCGAATCCTACATCAATTGAGCCTCATGCCGCCTCTATATAGATAGAGTGACTGATGATAGGAAGCGTGAGAAAAATACATAGGCAAAACGTCATACCAACAAGTTTTCATGAGGACAAATTACAATTTATGCGCCCAAACTCAAAGTATCCCTCATTCCTCTCCGCGTTACTCGGTATGTAGTTCTGTGATCCATTCAAATATACCATGGCATAAGCTGTAATCAATAGTTCCATACTCACTACACATCCCTATATATATTTGACATCATTTATATGTCAAATGCTGTGGTATTTCTGTTTACATGAATACCAAAATGACGCTTCGCAAGCATCGCTTCTGCAGGGCATCAAGTCGTAAACCTTTAGCGAGTTTGAGGACAAAAGATACATAACGTCTTGATGCATACATATGGTATGTAATAAATCGAATGACGTAAATGATCGTCTAGCAATCATTTACGTTTAAAATACAGGATTATTCTATGCAGTCATTCCATGGCAAGCCGCACTGGACATGATATTTTGGTCCCTGTCAATTGAATTAATTGTTGGCGTTTCCTTCATTGGTAGACACGGCATTATAGCAATAGATCACTGTGGTTTCTTCCGCAATTCAGTTAATACGGATAAACTTCGCTCCAGAAATAGCCAGATATCTTCTGAAACTATTTCGATGCAGTATCAAACGTGCGATGCTAACGACCATTAGGGTTAATTGCGCTCTCAAATCTAAACATTTACATTTCTGGAAATGTATATTTCAGATGCTTGAATGATGTAATGAACCATAGAATAAATATAGAGGCAATGCAAGGTAAATAGAAAACATTGTCACCAGAATGAATGTATAAGGAAAAAAACTTTTTATTTGGTGTCAGTTGAAGAACCTGATAGCGAACATGACGAAACAATCATTGGTTAGAATTAATTTGCATGCCCCATGCAGCATTTTCAAAAATTATGTCTGCGGTATCTGATGAGTTGGAATTTGATGGATGCATTCATCATTGATATCGTATTTGCACATATACACATCTAAGAGCGTTTACAAAGGATTCTGTTTGAAAGTTTGCTTATCTTTCTAACTCAGTTGCGCAAGCTGTGAATGCAAGCATGCTAATTAATTTATAACGCTTTCAGTGAGATTAAGTGAGCTGTATTTACCATTAACTGCTAGGGCAGAGAGCGCCATACAATTGATTGACTTGGTAGTATGACAGGTAATCACAAACCAGCCCTGAACCCACGACAAAAACTAATGATGACGCAATTAGGGCAGTTAACTGTACAGATTACAAAGATCGTTTGGAGCTTTCAAACTCATTTAAGCTGCTTATGAAAAATCAAGAGAATGTTATCCCAATGTGCTTCGACTGTTATTTTTGTGTTATAAGTGTTACCATGGCAACCATGGCACTGCCTCAGTTTGTTTTCTGTGAATGCAGATAAAGTGCATGTATCAATGTTTTTATAACATCGCAGTGTAAATCACGAATAATAGCTCTCGTTAGGGAAGAGCGTTACATATCAACCAATCTGTTGACTGATATATTGAACGTTCCATCATTCACATAGCCGTGTTTCCGTTTTGGCGGCGGAATGGCTGAACACGGAAGAGTAGCTTTAGATCATTTTAGCAACGTTGACGTGACAGAAGACATAAATTGATGCAAGTATAGTCAATATGATAGACGACGCAACGAGCATTACTTACTGCAATTGTAATGGTATAGGCTACCGACCATATGGCTGTTTTATCAACTGCCATGTACGCTTCTAGCTTTGACGCGTGGCTTGGAATCATTTCGACTAATTATTATTACATAATTTTGGGAATCATTATTCAACCTATACCAAGTAAAGATCGTATTGATATGAAATGAAACTAGATTTAAAGTCCGTTATTTCCTAATGCTAACTTAATCATCCCCTGATGTTCCATTTTAACGTCTATACAATGATTGTCTTTGACGTATATGTTAAACCAAACAACGCTGTAAGTCAAAGTATCGGACGTAAGATCCGGCTGCATTGCTTTATACGACCACACTCATTTGACATTACATGCTGAAGCAGATGCATTTGCAGGCAGGCTGTGATCGGACGACTGGACGTGACGACATGCTGCATTTTCCCTAGTTACGGTAGTTGATTCTTATAACACGAGTGTTTTTGTATTAAAACAATTACTAAGTTAGAGTTAACGCCATTTAATATCCTATAAGGTTAACCACATAAATGTACTCTTGACTGATTGTAGGACTGAACACTGTTGCTACTGCTTGCAAATCAGTGGCCTGGTAGGCATGATGGCATTAAACGTGCTGAACACTGTGTCTTAGGTGTGCACTATAATACATAAAAAGCCGCATAGTCAATGACGCTCAAATTTCCTTTACTCTGAAATTGTAATCAAACATTGACATGTGACGCAACATTATTGGCTATAGCACACTAGCTTCTGCTGAAAATCCCCCAATGACGCGAGTATGTTCATTGTCGGTTCATTACATATCCATAGCAGCAACATAGTCATACATGTTTGGCACAAATCGGAGCAGATTTGATGATCTATAGCCAATAATGCGCCATGAATTACAATATATTTGCCATAGTCACTAAATGCAGCGGTCATACAATTACGAAGACAATAAGTGAGTCTTGAATCAAAAGTGTACATGCTCTGTAACCCTTAATGTTGATACAATAGAATATATCTACATTCAAAATGTCCAGCTGTGTCTGATTTTGTTTCTGTCGCAATGCAAGCATAAACCACAGGGTCTCAGTGGAGATGGTTATGATAAAGTTGAACATAGAGTAGAAAAATCTGTTCGCATCTCTTAAAGACACTATCAATTTGCACCAAAATTATAAAGACCTACATCGAGAGGCTGATATATTGTCAGAATTATATTTACTGCAGTATTTATGAAATTATGTGGCCTTTGAGAGGCAACTCAATTTCAGGTGATGATTTACCGTAACACTGAGACATCATAGAACAACCCACGTACAATTACGCATGGTGTTCTTGCTTTGATATGGACACCTTCCGAGGTTTGTCTACGATAGTTCATTCGGCAGCAATGGCTATTGTAAAGTCAAACCATTAATGTCTTTTCTGAACGCATGCCTTTTGTGCTCCCAGGTATTGTTTCAATAGAAAGGCTATTTGCAGGTCAATGTTATGAAATTGCTTCCTTTATATATACCGTTTTGCAGGCTGTAGCCGAGACAAGCCGATTTCTTTGTTATCTTGGATAAAATAGATACATGACTAGACATGAGAGTTCAATGTTTATTGCCATGAAATGTCTCTATCTCAGCAGCATTTTACGTATGATGCAGATCAAATGCCATTTTATTGGTGTTTGCCTGTATGCCAACTAACAGAAATACCACCACGGAAGCATTGGGCTATCTTTTAACAATTGTTCCATATTGTCCGCACCATTAATTATGTTGTTAAAAAGATTCTCATCATGAGCCACTGTAATCACTCTCCGGACAAGCTTTCGTATAAATTCAGTTTAATTAAGTTACTCTGCTAAAATAACAGATTGTATCACCCGAGGAAGCCACGAACACCATCTACTTCCAAATTTGGGAAATTTAATCACGTGATTTGGCTTGTTTTGCAGGTGTAAATAAAACTTTTAAGAAACTGTGAAAACCAAATGCGTAAGGGTGTTCAATTAAATGCAGCAATCTAACGCGAGCTTTTACGCCGCCAATGTGTTTAGGATGCTCTGCATGCAAACTATACCGGCGAGCAGCAATAATAACGACCCCTGTTAAACATTCTAATTCACCTTTAACATGTTCTTTGACGTTGTCAATTATCGATCACATATTTCGCCGACAAGGCCTCCGATTAAATCTTTGAACACTTTGCAATTTATTAAGCACTATTTTGGGTATTGTCCCGTCAAAATAAGACAAAGAACGTCAAACTGATCACTATGTTTTGGCACCAAACGCTATTGTGCTAAATAATGCATGCGTTAAGTGATAGAGCGGCTCACAAATGACAAACTTATGCATATACAAAGACGTTATATAATTAAATGGAATTTAAGATCATTGTATGATACTTGTTTCTAAGCATTGAATCAGTAGTCTCGATATTGACTAAAAAGGATAAATGATAATTTATAGCACGTAAAACCTGCGTTGTGTTTGCGTTCAATGAGTTCGAACATTTGATTATAATGAAGCACGCAATTGAACTGTTGTCTAAGATATGCTCCGTGTATACTTCATCGATGCCACATTGATATCGAATGATAAGCCCAAACTAGATCTCTCATTTCATCTCTCGTGCAGTCATGTTGTGATTTCTACTTTGAAACGTCCATAAAAGCGCAATTTCATATTTTATACTGATTTGAGGATAATGGGTCGTCTCGTTTTATTATTATTTTTTAATGGACGGTGCTTAATTGGAGCATGTACGGGACGATGGCGATACCACAGGATGCATATACGTACATTGCTTCAATGACATGTTTAAGACTGCCTCAACCCACTTTCATCATCTAAAACTATCAACCTTCGCCATAGCATGGTTCAATTACAAATGAACTGAGTCTGGGACAAAGACGCATTAAGATGCCGATTGCGTGTTGCTTTCTACTGACTTTATCTTTATACCTGGGAAATAATAGATGCGCATGTAGCTGTCAAAGTTCTATACGCAAATCGCGCACTGTATGACCAAGTAAATCATATCTGATGCTATTGTTTATTAACTGTTTGATCCTTTATTATTAGCTAAGTAATATTGGACAGATGGGGACGTTAATGCTTTATTGCACACGCACGAAGGTGAGGCAAACTTGCCTTAAAGTGATGATTGCATGTTGTTCTTTAGTCGCTTTCTATTTGTACCTATTTCGATATAATATATATACATCAGATGTAGTAAGAGTGCCAGTTGTGAGTTAGACTTAGAGATAAATGATATTTATTGTTCATTAACCGTGTGATCAGTTATTATTTAGCCATTCAAAAAGGGGGGAAATCGATATCAGCCATCACCTTAGGGCCATACATACTCACAAACAGCAGCTATCCTTTTGGCTGATGCGCAACATAATGCAGAACGCAACTATTCACACTTTATTATGCACCATGACTTTTGCTATTTGCAGTACAGATTCAGCTTATCTGAAACAAATTTTTTTTTATTTTGTTGGCGTTTACCGAAAGCTCCAGAACTGTAAAAGTAACATGCAAAGTCATAATTTGTGATTGTTTTCGTTAATATACTTCTTGAGTTTAATACAACAATAACAACTTTTGCATTCAGTATGTTTTTGAATATGACACTTGCCGGAACTATTACTGCATACATTGGGACATCAATAAATAGCCGTACAAACCACGTTGTGTAATAATCTTGAATGCATAATTATAACACAGTGATAATAACGCGCAACAAACTCTACAGTTTTTGCACTGCATGTCACCAATTACTTGCATTAAGCGAAGGCCTTTTGTAATCATTTATGGCGCTTAGACGGTCCAATGGTTGCTAAATTGAAAGGCATAATATCCAAAACGTCGTGGAAGAAACTCCACACATTGACAAATGGCTTGCCTAAAACGAATATCAATACCTCTTCCGTCGTTAACTATTACATCATTGTCATGGAAAACGGCTTTAGTTGATATGTCAGTGAAATAAATAGTAATTATCCAAGTATGACCATTACAATAAAAAAGCTTATTCAAGTGGCTGACGAGCAATAATCAATAACGCCAACAGAGCCCAATGGCAGCTTAATTGAAATTCATGATGTTTACAAACGTGGCGAAAGCAACTGCAATCGTGCTTGTGAAATACAATTGGTCAATACATTTTTTCTCTTTGGGCAATCAAGAATAAGACATTGTACCTATCACCGCATAGTTGCGATTGATTATCTCAAAATTGTGTTCTGTTTCTCCAATGGTACCGTCAAATTCCGCGAAAGCCCGTTACTACCGTGGGTTGGTGATATGATATAATGTAAGTCTAAGATATATCGTCTTATCAGCTTGAAATCGTGATATATAAGGCGCTGTTTAAGGATAGTGGCACAATACAACCGAAGCTCTGATTGAGTCGCATTATTTTATTACTTGAACGTTGTGTGCACGAACCTGGCTCGATTGATCATATTGATATTACACATTTGTCGATAAATATAGCTTTTTCTCAACCAATGGCATAATATTATCACTCGAGGTGTGTTGACTCATGGCTGAATGCTCGGTAATCATAGCTGCTTTATCATCAAGCTTAAATATCATGATGAAGAAGTGTTGTAATTTTTGAACAGCAATATCTCAATATATAAATATTCTCCGTCAATATCTAGGTATTACAATAATTGGTTTTTACGTCATTTCCCAAATATGGTTTAGGTGATCCAATATGCTGTCATTTGTTTATTGATGTTTTAGATGCTCAAGATGATACTCCTAGCGTATAAGTATTAATAGATATTTGCTTAGCTAAGTCGATGTATATATATGAGGCGTGATTGACGTCACTAACAACTCTGACTATGCTTATAAAATAGATGTCTGTCGCGAAATATTATCCAGTGAAAAATATCACTTAATGGACCGGATGGCATATACGTATTGCAAGAAGCTTTTACTTCACACAAATGTATCAAAGTTTACGTCTTTTTATTGATGATGATATGCTTCTTTATGGTCATAACATGACGAAAACAAATAAACTACTTGGAGAATTGGAGAGAAGGAACAATTACGTTTCGCCATTATACTTGAATGGAAAACAATAATTTCGTATTGGCCTAACGTAATGACATGCAGTATAGGCTTTAAGAATATATGACCCACTTCATCACATTAGGCACAATACGTATGCCAGAAATATCTTGGAATGAAAACGATAGCGTACTTTATTCAGTCTACATCCCTCGATTGTTTGAGTTCGCTTCTCTCCATGGCCTCAGAGTCTGCGTGTTATCCATGTGGCCAAGTGCTCCAACCGGAAAAACCCGCTTTCCAAATAAGACAGTGCTTGGGATTTTCCGCTCGCGCGTGGCGCTCCATCACTTCAGCGCAACAAAGATGGCGAAACAACAATGTGCGCTTAGTCAGCAAATCTGTTATGGCGGTTTTGATTGGAGCGCAATTGCGCAGTTTTCTGGGTGATCTGTCCCAAGACAGCTGTGCCAGTCGGGGTGTTGGGGCTCAAGAGAATTGGAACCTAGACTTTATGTATTAAGCTCTGTTTAGCAATGGAAGCGTTGATGTCAGCTTTGCGATGAGAAACAGAACCTGATCATTATCAGGCCAGCAGGATTTGATTAGCCAACTATTTAATCTGATGTACCAATATTTAAACTTAGCAAACTATTTTACTTTGCTAATCTTAACCCACGATGATAACCGTTAGCCAATGCATTTCATGCCAGTGAACATTGTTAAACGCGCATATGGGTTATAATAATTAATACTTGCCCAATCAGTCTAAGAAACACTGTTATCATTCAGCAGGGAAATATATGCCCATGTGCAGCGCTTGTATATGCTTAGAACCATGGCTTGAATAGTCAGGTAATATTTATAAGAATAACAAATAGAGAGGGCAATAATTAATACCCGACTTTAGTGCAGAAAAGAGGAAAGTTCGATTATATCTCCGTATTACTTGATTCATTTCAGAGACGTATTTTCATCGAATATTGATACTAAATATACAATTCCAAAGGATTCTGCCAAGAAAGATTACGACTCTATTATAAATCTGAGTTTATGTGGCTATTTATTTGTAACGAAACTATAAGGATATGATTTTCTGTGTAAATGGTGTGTATATATGGCAAATGGTTGACCAAGATTCTATATATGTAATGGTGCGTATATATGGTAAATGGTTGACCAATATTCGATATAGTTTATGTATATTCTATATAGTTTATATTTGCATGTGGTGGGCGGATTAGTTTGGATATCCCTTGTTCAATATTGTTCAACGATGGATGCCTATATAACGGTTTGGTTAGGATAAGTTATGTAGTTATGTATCTTACAATAATGCCTATCCAATTATGCACGGACATGATTAGTCGAATGGTTATTGATTAAGCACTTGATTACAAAGGGCTCTTCAAAGGCACTAGGGCATCATAAATGTGAACGATAAAAAATATTCTATGTAGAATGTCGAGGCAGTTGAGATTTCGTTAAGGTAAAGCAAGGAAGAGTATTATTGTTTAAAAAGATACAATGGCCAATAGTGCTTCTCGGAAGAAAAGGTTCATTGCATGAATCTGTTGTCAAGGAGGTATTTGTCTCAATGCACCGAAACAACGTTGTACGTCAACAATTCACTTTTATGCAATCATGTTCTGCAAAGGGCTGTTAAGTTGAATTACGTCTTACCGTTAATTACCTACGTTGGTTGCCATAAAAATGAACCCAAATCGGATTAGCCATTAAGCGTTGTGTACGTTGATCATATTGGCTATTATTTACCATGATATACGGCAGCGGGTATTGGCAGTAAATACAAAAATGGTATCCGGGCTATGAGCTGCGGTTTTGCAAGTATACGGGTTTTTCCACAGCTAACAAAGATCTCGTTGATTAAAATACTATATAACTAACTAATGCTCAGTACTGTATGTCGGCTGAAATTTAGTTCGATCCGATGTCCAGGAAATATATGAACCCTATTTGTCATTTACAATATCCACTAATACGAATTGTTCAAAAGTATGTAGGTAATATTGCTGCTTGTCGCAGTAGCTAGATCCCATAGCATCTTGAATAACTTTCATTACTGCAGCTTCTGTAAAAATGCTGTGTCTTATTTAGTAACTTTGCGTGTTGGTGTTTTACTGTTTGTCTGTGTTCACATTTGGTCACTGAATCTCATTGGGCACTGTCATGCTTGAAGCTCGTGAGGTCAGCTAATATAATTAGATACAAAGACGAGCCAGGCAAGAGTTGGTGATATGCGTAACGCGAGTCTGTATTAAGGTAGAAATCGAGCAGTTTGTTTTGCAAATTATTAGATTGATACTTCTATCATTTGTTTGTGTTTGTTTGATATAAATTCTTTCACTACGAAGCAACATGCCAAAGCGTCGCTAGAAATTTGCATGGGACAGATTATTGCAGGCAATTGACAGACAACTGAGCTGTTGCTTATGCGAATGTGTGGCATTTCGCGGATGCCCGACGTTCATTATGGTCATGCTTTTCCCAGTAAACAATATGCGTCAGTAATGCTCGAGTGTGACTCATACTAAACAACTTCACCGCGGCAGATGTGATTTGCTTCTTAAGCGATTGTCAAGCGTTTGGATGAATAAACGGTATCACGTAGTAGGATAAAGTGTCAGTCTAATATATGTACTAGGCTTGGTTATTATACTGTCCTCTCCGGCGCATCCAGTCCGTTATTCCTCTGCGTACAATGACACTGTAATATTAAATTAATGAATAACAAAACCGATTCGATTGCATGCTCAAATTTACTAATGCATTTAACGCAAACACAACGCAGATTAAACGTAGCATCGGATATGCAATTTATTACATATTAACTCACATTTAACATCATATATGCAAACGTATATCCTGGCATAACACTCATTATATTCATATATCGTATGATTAAACTGTCCAGTAGTATAGATACATACATACTACGCGATAGATTATGGCTCATACGCGATTCTTTGCTCCCTGTTGACTTTTGTTGCCTTAAGGGTGAGCTTCACTCGAGGTCGGACTCCAAACGGGCCCCAATCCTTCACGTTAGTTTGCCGCAATTTACTTTGATCATATGCCAAGCTGTCTACGCTGCTCGCCGATATCCAGTGCTTTGAGTCAAGCAGATCTATGACTGTTTTGCTACGTGGATGTCTCTCTTTAGTGCTGCGAAACCCTTGGCATTTGGCTTTGCAGCCTTTCTCGGGCTCGTTGACGGCTTTACACCTGTACGGAGTTCTGTGTATCCTCTCCCATATTGTATTTGCATCTTGACTGACGGATAGACACACTTTGTTGCACACCTTCTAGGTCACATCCTGAAAGCACATTTTACCCCCAGTGTTGATGATAAAATATATGTTTTATACGGGTGCATCACTTCAGCAGTTTTTTCACAAGCTCGTGGGCTGCATCTCACAAGCTGACAAGCAACTCCATGTGTTTTACTCGTTCGAGAGGTGGTATAAAAGTTAATGAGATCGCCTTTTCCAGCTGTAAAGCTTGGTCTAAAGATATTGCAACAGCTAGCAGGTCAGCAGGATTATTTACCCCCACCGTTTGGTTTGTTCAATTCATAACAGGAACAAGTGTTATAGTATCGGTATCAGAGGCTACACCAGAAGATAACCGCATACAGATGACCTTACCACATGGTATATATGGTATTTTTATTGACATCTTGTAAATTCAAGAACAAAGCTAGCAGGAATATCATGGTCATCCAGTTAGCCTTCCTTTATTATCGCGTAACTGAACCGTTCTGCTGGTAACACGCGTAGAGACAGGATAAGCGATGTTCGTGGTTATAATATCACCAGAACAGTCACCCTCTACGATCAGTAGAGGATTTACTATCTATTATGTGTGATGTACTGACTTGATTGAGGTAAACATAAAGCGTGTTGAAGACGCTAAAATTGATGGGCCGGTCACATATGTAAGTACCTGAAGGTATTCACCGCCCACCCAAAACCATCATCAAAATCCAACATTTTTAACACTCTGTCAGATATGTGATGGTGATAACCCCAGTTACAGCACTAACCTCCAAAATGAGACCTGATGGTGTAATCTGATGCCAAAGAAGGCTACAGTTCGTGAGGTCAGATTCTAATCGGGCAACTTTTTCTCTTCTTACAGGCCTTGACTGCCATACAATGGTCTCTTTGGATTCGAGATTGTACCAACCCACAGTGTGCGTGATTGACCTGAGGCCTGCACATTGATCGCCTGCGTGTTGTAAATAGGATTTTGCAGGAACACAGCCTCGCCGCTTTGAACATTTGTCAGAGATTTACACATAGTAGTTCATGAAGTAAACATGAATACGCAAGCATCAAGATTTAATAGGAATGGTAAATTCAAACCGTGTCCTCTCTACCCGCCCTATAAAGCAGCTGAACAGCTGACAAATTCAGCTGCAAGCGCGTTTGCAAGCGCAGGACTGTACAGGGGAGTTCTACACCATTCGGAGACTTTTGAAAAAATGAGGCAATCACTGTCGGATGACGCTATATGGTCAGCCATTGGTAGTACAAGAGAATAAACCATGAACTCTGCCATGAGTTGGGTGTTGCAGAAAATACCGACTTGAGAATAAAAGGTGGGGTCAACAGCTCCAGGAATTAACGACAGTATTCACACCTATGTTTGGGATATTCTTCGTGCTCTAGTGCAGACCCGCTCACGGATGCTAGATACAGGCGCCTCCATTAACACCCGAATGCAGTTTAAGGCTAATATCGAGGATGCTATAAACACACCATTTGACATTCCTTTGTCCATCAGAAGGTACCAAAACCTACTCCAGGACGCGTTATCTAAGGTTTATCATGTGTTTGGTACGAGCCTTTACATGGTTCCGTCAGACATGAGCCTCTCCATTGGAAAAGTAGCTGGGTACAACGACATCGCAAACGAGCAACAGCAGATGGGCATCAACACTTATGTCAACGTGGATGCTGCACCTTTTAATGGAGGAAGCTTTGACACACAAGACTCGCCGAATGATATAAGCAGCCCAGCCGCCGCAGCGTCTGAAGGACTTGTAGCACCCATGGCCCAGAGCCACCCACACTAGGATTTCTTGCTACGTAGTAGATCACGGAGCATCCCCACATTGAAGATCCCAAATATTTTCTCCCTAAACACATTTGCCTGACTTGAACAGCCATACTAGGATGAAGCCAATATATAGGGTTGCCTTATCCTCAAGGCATTTGCCGGGGTCCTAATAGGATCTCTTGGTCCTAAGGGCTCAAATAGCAAAAGCTTCCTTTTGGTGATGCCGTTTTGCTACGTCTTCCAGTCTAGTGAGCTGGAGCAGGGCCGTCGTCATCCAACTGACCCTGTGTGGTCACTCAAGGTCTTCCGGCTTGGACGCTCTGTCACTTAGCCTGATGAGCCTTTACTCTACTGTTAATTCTAAAGACCAGACCGTGGCCGAGTTGATGAATATGCTCCTGATGCAAACCAGCACAGAGGAGTTAGCTAGTCAATGAAGATGGCGCATCCGTTTATTTCTGTCTTTACGTGCGAAACATTAAACACAACTGCCCATTTTATCTTTGGTAATCAATAAGATAAAAACAAGTAGGCCTCCATATATCGAGAAAGTAATACATATTGTTTGTGTTTGACTTATTGCGGCATTTGCATGTTTGTGTTTTTTTTTCTCGTGGCATGCAATTCCTGTGGATGAATTGCTGTACACCGCAACACTCATTAAAGAATTGCAAATGCTGATGGTGGTCGTGCATTGGTATGGAAACCCGTTGATGTATTTGCAATATCATAACAATATAAGTGCTACTTATTGGCGAAAGTCGTGAATTTTATTTGGTTCATGTAAGCCTATATTGGGTTCATCACAGCACATAATCGACGTTTTGATGCGGAAGGTAAGCGGGTTATTTGTATCTGGACAATGTAGCTTACCGCGATAAAACAAATGCTGCATCTAAAACACCTTTGTATTAAATGGTCGGTTATTCCAATAGAATAGTTATTCATTATCGGCCATCGCATACTGGTGTGGGGTCCACTGCTGACAGAATCAACTACTTTAACACAATATAAGTTTCGTTTCCGTGAGCAACACCGATGCATAGCTCGAAATTGCAGTAAAATGTATGTCGCCACAGCTGTATAACATGTATGCTAGAGATATAAAGATCATTCAAATGGCAATTGTCTTATATTTCGTTTAACAGGATGACCCAAAAGAAACATTAGGTTATATACTCATACATCATTCCCATTGTCTGTGCCATCAATTACGCTGTCAAAACGGGGTGAAAAATTTTGTCGCTAGGATAGTTCTTTGGGCGGGTCGCATAGATCAAGGTAATTGAGGGGTTAATAGCACGATGAAGCCGTTAAACACCTTGAGTCATACCATAACAACATCATGTGTTCAATATGCTGTTGCATTTGCAATAATCAATGTTATAAAAACATTTTATGCTGTCCTTCACAAGTATTTGACACCTTTATATCCTAACACATTGACTAAAAGTTAAGGCGCAAGATAAACAGTATTTAACAAAATCTAATGTACCTCAGGCCTGACCATTTTCCCGAATGTGTTTCAATTGGATGCATGATAGTTAGCATTTAGCTGGACCCTCTGTCCAATCCACTTCTACGTTGATCTATATACCACTTTGTCATGCAGGTAATTCATCAGTTGCATCAAGATGTCGATACATTAACCATTGTCATGGAGCTTTCCATACTCTAGTACCATAATTAACCCAAGCCAGGTACCTCGGCGTACCTTGACATTTACCTTATCATAACTTTGACAAGAAACCAACGACCACTACCACATTATGCCTATATATATATATATATATATATATATATCTATATATATATATATATATATATATATATATATATATATATATATATATACATTTTATATATAACTACAAGATATAATATATATATAGGATGCCTATAGATATATAGATATAGAGATATATATATATATAGAGAGATATATATATATATATATATATATATATATATATATATATATATATATATATATATCTCTCTATATATATATATATATATATATATATATATATATATATATTATATATATATATATATATATATATATATGTATCCAGAGAATACTTATCATTCAACGCGATCTTGTGAATGTGGATCATTGATCTTTCCATTACCAAGGGTCGCTGAAATCCAAAAAAGGCATATGTGGGCCGCTTACTGTTGACTTCAGCGCTGATATTTCATCCGAAGAATCAAAACATCATTACAACGCCACTGAATAGGAGACTAATGGTCTCATATTTCTGCCTTGCCATTGAGTAATCTATCCCTTGTAGCGCGAGCTCAACTTTTAGCTATAACCTTATGGTTTTGTTTTTTAATGCATCACCATCTTAATAACAGCAGATAGTGGAATTTTGATATGTGAAAAAGTAGTATATCACGCAACCTGTGTTGTGAAGAAGCTTAGATACCCTATGATATATAACATAGTTAAGCAATGTTCCACGAAGCATATGATGTAGATTTGGCTCTAATTGCAGGGGTATCGGGCCTAATGCAAAAAAAATATATAGCGTGACTAAGAATGGCTTAACATACACGCCATGAATAGGTAGCAGTAAATGTGAATAGTGCAGGATGCTGTTATCTTAATTCTTCACTGACCCGAAACACTGTTACTTTAACTTAAACTGATTTTTGTAATTAATGCAGATATGGCTATCTCTTGAATATACGACAATCCCACAATATATGACCGCATTAACAACGCCATATACAATTTGGGCGCCAGTAATGAGACAAAGTCATATCACTATAACTTTGATCGGTTATCAGCTGTGGGCAAAATAAGCATATATTTTCATCACATTAAAGAGATATGCAACAGCCCCTTATGGAAAGTGGTTGAGTAGCAAGCTGCTTGAATAACAGCACCTTGGAAACCAAAAATGTACATTTTCAGACTTTCACTCGCTACGCGCGCTGCGGTCTTTGAAAGTAGATCCAAAACTCCCGCCGTCTGCAGTTTTGTTGTTGTTGTGAGAAATTACGCTTGCGAGGGGGTATCTCTTGTAGCACTTTACCTCCACTGGCCAGTCCCTCCAATATCACCGAAACGGGTAAATGGGTTGTGGAAGTGGAACCGCTTGGGGTCTCAAGTCTCTCGTAATCTGCAGCCTACGCAGACTGAATGGGCAATTGTTCATTGAGTACCTCCCGTGTACAATATGGAACGCTCGACGACTCGAACGCCGGATTTATTAATGTGGCAAACGTTTTGGATCCATTTGGATCGGCAGGCTCGGTGACCGGACCTCCCTTCATGCTTAAGAAACGCAAGTTTGCGGACGGACGACAGTGAGGTTTCAGTTTCAATCTCCAGCGAGCGTCGGCGGGAAATTTTTCGGTGTTAGATGATGACGAATACAGCCTCTTTAATGCATATGCAACAGCGTCTTATGGCTTCGGTTGAGTTACCGTGTGAATCCTCATATGGGAAGTCTATCTATGTTAGAGCACATACTCTTACATTTGTTAGCTCACATTGAACGCTGACGTCAGTTGTACATCTTACGCTATTAACGTGCGGATTGAGAAAAACCGAATATTCTCCTTCTCGCTGCTCGACAACCCAAGAAGCAACAACGCATTTACTTGAAGAACGAATGCGTTCATTTACTTACCATGAAGAACGAAGGCGTTCGGGAGCTCATTGACCAACAGCATGCTTAAGAAACGCAAGTTTATCTGTGTGAGATACATATTTACAACCAGTCATGTAATAGCATGTATAAAAATCATAGACATTTGCCGCGGAGCCTTTAAATACCACCGATTTTTTTTCAATGCGGTCGTCTGCAATTTCGCAATTGTTATCACCATAAATGCTGGAAACGTTGTTCATGATTTTGTTGGATAGTTATTACATGTGCCAAACAGCAGGCACGGTGGTAAAAGGAAATGATGCAGGCGGACTAACTGACTTCCTGTTGATTGCCACCGTTAAGCACCATGCTTACAGTAGCCAATTAGCTTGACAAACACATTAGGGCCTCCTCTATCCCATCGTGATGGTGCGCTATTCATTCGACAAACAATGCAGGTAAAATCACATTATTACCCAATTTACATAATCAAGCCTTTAAGAACACTGATAAATAAAGGAATTTTGGATAACCATCTAGTGCGAAGCCACAAAAAGTCAAGGCGGCAAATGCCTCCGTCGTTATTTCAATCAAGGTAAATGCTCGAGCAAGTTTTATTTCAAAACTGCAATAAATTAGTGCGTGCATAGCATCCGCTATTTGCCGGGATAATTGTTTGAAGCGATTAAGATAAATCAGTAACTAGAATTTCTGATTTCTGACGATGCCTACTATTGCACGTTGCATCAATATGTTTGCCTAGCTAAAAACACTGCAATCCCATAATACGCGGCAATATGGTACTCCGAAGCGGACATTGATTGAAAAACGATGACTCATCATGATGTCTCAGAAAGTTTAATGGATTCTGGAGGCAATGTTTAATTTATTATGCAGCTATTGAAACTAAATCATATTAATGATTTCATTGATTGCGATAATGATATTTTCACTACTTTCATCCGGCCGAATTATGGCTAACTTACATCAAGTAGCCGGACTTTGAAGAATTACTGGTTGCACATTAATGAGGGATTCGAATCCAATTTTTTGAACGAGGTTGCCTAGCAAGCTGCTTGGCAATTTATTCCTGGAAACCTTAAGTTTAATGTAATCATACTTTCAGTCATGGCGTGGCACGGCGCTGCACGGCGCTGCACGGCGCTGCGCGACGCTGAATGATTGACAGCTACAGTTGATATGGTTCTTAGCTTTAAGCAGGCGCCATGTATAGATTAACCTATACAAATAAACTAACTAGTTCTTGTTACTGTATATAACATGTATGCCAGCCTAATAATACTGTTGAAAGTGAATTTGCACAAAAAATCGAAGAAGACGTCGAATACTGTTGCGTCGAATGTAGACATGAAGAAAGAAAATGATCGCTGAAGTCCTTACATTGGGCTGGAACCCCAGATCAGCATGGGTGAACAGACGAAGTAGAATGTGGAGAAGAAAACTGATGTATATGTAAAAAAAAAACACACTGAAGGAATTTGCTAATGTGGACCCCGAATGTTAACAAAAGACTTGTTCCACGGTGGTCAATATCAAACATATGTGTTAGCTTATTTTGATGACACATGTCTTCAAAGTTTGCATTGATGATCAAATGCACATTTACAGTTATTACATAAATTTCATGAATTATAGATGAGCTAAAGCTTAGACAATACTTAGATTATAAATGCCATCTCAAGAGGTAAGGGGAAAGCTGTTACCGGTAAGTGCTTCCTGTGATTTACTTCTGTTGTGTGCCTATGTTCAACTTGACCTTTCTTACTGCTTAAGTGCCTGCCGACATTTACTTTGTCACAAACACAGTTATTCACAATGTATTTATATACTGAATTTTCATTCACGCTAAGTGACAATCTATGACCCGCAATACACCTCTGACATAATATGTTCTGATTACAAATGTTGCCACGACTGAATATTACGGGAAATGCCTCTGTTATATGAAAAAAGTGCGATTGTTCAGATTATTTCTTTTGCTTTAAGAATATTAGTAAGTAAGATAATCTCTTATTGGTCGATTCATCAGGAAGTAGACATTTTAAGGCAATTGTAATAACGTAGTATTGGCCCCAACATTTAATGTAGTTGATTCATAATAATTGTTTGGGATTGACACTCTTGTGAAAATATATCTGTTTATAACACGCATTGATTAAACTCCTTTCATTCGTAGCATTTCTATTTTATATAGCTGTAACACGTGTGTTATAAAGTACACGTGGGAAGTACGGATACACAAATCACAGCCGCTTTACGGTATCCTGTTTTTTTTTGTAGCAGTTTCGATGCTGCACTTTAAATAAATATATCCTCCTTATCCACGTCAATAGGTAGAAATAACACTCCAAATGATGCGAGACTAAATCAAACGTGTTTATTTTTAAAACAGAAATGCACAATGAAAACGCTGGTGTCATAATGTTCTCATATAGGTAGTGGCGTGACACCATTTACTTCCTTTCTCTCGCTCCCTTTGAACAATATGCTATAAGACACAGGTGCAATCATCAGGGTAGACTATCCTCATGCGAAAATAAATGGGGCAATTCTGCCCTATGTAATATAATCTCGAAGGTAGACTTCGGGAACGGTGGGGTCTGCTGCATGGGGGAGGTTCAACAGGTTCCTCGTGATCGACATTAGAAGTGTGGTCGTCAGGATTATCATCCACAGAGGGTTGAAAACTAATCTCCGCGGGCGCCGGTGGTAGTTCTGGAGGTGCCTCGACGGGGACGCCCTACGAGGGCACGGCCACTCCCCATTCTGGGGTGAGAGGCAGGCTGCCAATCGGGCCTGGTGCGTCATCCGAGTCGTCTCACACGGAGAGGGAGGGCAAGTTTTACGCGGCTGCCGAACATTGGTGGGGACTTTAAGGCACTCACTGAGTTTAACGTAATACGTTAGTGCTCTCAGCTGGAATCCAGGTTTTCCAAGGTAGATGAGGTCCCCAACATTGATATTGGGACCGATGGGGGGTTGTCCACCGGGACACTTAAAACGTTCGCTGTACGGATGGTTACGTAATCTGCTCTGGTGCTGTTCTTGGATGAGGAGGTGAAGCCACGTGTGGGGTTGGTGGTGTTTTTACGATCCCATGAAGTATTCTCACCAAAGAAACGGGGCAAAGTTGGAGTCCAAATTTAGTATATAAGTGAGGTTTGCCCGCCAACTCTGAAAGGTGGTGATTGCTTCACTTTCTGTGAGACTCTATTGTTTAGCAGCACGGGCAGAGTGCACCATGATAGTGCTGAGCGATAATCAACTGAAAGTCTATATATGGAGGTGTCACTCGCGGTAAAATACACGTTTTTTGATTATTCTAGCACACACCATGCCACGGGTTGGCTTAATGGAGTCTCTCTCATCAGTAACCGGCACTCCCAACAAAACTCGAAGATCACTAACCATGGTCCATAATCAAGTTTGCCAACTTATTTTGGATTTTGTGTTGGTAAGTTTTCTTGAATCTTCTAACCGAATAGCAGATTTTCTTCCAGCTAGCACAACAAGAGATTTCTCAACTAAATATCGGTCGACTCATTTAAACCCCCATAGAGCCGCATCTAGACTTATATTGTGCGACATTTACCGAAAGCAAACGACAACATGAACAGATAAAGTAAAGTTAAATTTGCTTGCATGCCGTTGCCTAGGCAATGCATGAGTGGCACACGGTCGCCGAGACTCAAACCGGTTGTTGTTATATAGGGGTAGCTCTATTATATCAATGTATTCTGTCGGATTAGGTCGGCGTCAATAAATCTCAGTAGTGAGTCCAGAGAGCACCAAGTAACAACACACTTAGATCATGAGGCCAATAGACAATTGCATTGGAGCATACAGATGAGATAAAGAGACAGAGAATACAGGAATACATCCATTACCGTTTCTTCTACAATATAAATTCTACAACTGTGTGAAGATACATCCGTAATTAGAG